>JBBPBO010001984.1:53265588-53472647 GCA_037974295.1 Cicer cuneatum
TATATACAGTTTTTTTTATGCATTTTTTTAAATTCAGTTTTTTATTTGAATAAATAACTTAATTATATTACCATTTAACCCTTAAATAAAATAAAAGACAAATTTTTGAATGGACAAAATTGTAATTTTTATAGCACATTATTTTCTTATATTGATAGTATATTTACTGATTTAAAATCTTTTTAAATAATATTCAAACCTCTTTAATTTTCAAAACGTATTTTACTCTCTTGTACTCACTAAAAAATTGTATATAACATTTCTCTTCTGTCACATGTACGTCTCTATTTGTTATTTATCAAAAATATACTAGAATATGCACATTTTAGTTGTGTCACTAAGAATATAATCATACGTTTCAAATTGCAAATACTAGATATGTGGTCATACTTCTTCAAATTAAAATGAAAACTATAATTGTGTCATATAACAAATTATATGAATAGATGTAAGTGTGGCAAAAAAAAAAGTTTGACGCAGTTTTTTTAGTGAGTGATTATACAAAATTAAAGGGGGTGTGATGTGTGAATGTTATTTAAAGAGAACCCAAGGGAGATCAATATAATGTCTCTAATTTTTTACTAAAAAACAATAATCATTTATTCCAATTGATAAATTATATCAATCAAGGATGAATTCAAAGTTGCTAAAAAAAAAAGATGAATCTGCAACAAACTTACAATATTCATGTTAATAGTACAAAACGACAAAATGTTACAAATGAGATAAACATAAAGTGTTCAGAAAACTCATACATTTGAATTTGTAATGTTAATGACTCCCAAAGTTATTGATTAAGTTTGTAATGGATAAGTGTTAATATGTCAATTTGAACAAAATGAACACCGCAATAAGACGAAAAATCAAACAATGTCGCACCAAAACAACAAACAATAAACATTGTGACAGTGAAATCATGAAAGCAAAATTAAATATATGTAGAAACCACTTATTTAGATTAAAAAAATAGAAAAAACAATTTGTAGATTCCAGATCAAAAAATGGTATTAAATCACCTTTCTCTAGTCTATGAAGAATAAGAGAGTTATTTATACTATTCTAGGTTGAGAGTGGGCGAACGCTAAACAAAACTTATCTATAGATAACTACTTAATAATGTTATAGGGATATTTATGTTTTTGGTCCCAAACATTTGGTTGAGTTTTGGTTTTAGTCACTTGAAAATTTAGTCCCTATAATTTAAGATTCTCATTGTTTTCATCTTGATGTCATTTACTCATTCTAGTTAGATGATGGGGTATGCTTACATGACATGCCACGTCATATTTTGGTATCACGCGGCACAAAGTTGTCACATCATCAATGTCTTGCCAACATCCAGTTGGTGACTGGCACGTGGCAGAGACAGAAAACAACTAACAGAATTATAATGATCAAAAGCAAAAAACTAAAAATTACAGTGACCAAAAACATAAATTATCTAAAATTAATTAATTTTAGTTTCCAACTTCAACTATACTACATATGCAAGTTTTTTATTACTTTTAAAATAATATATTTTTGGTCTATTTTCGCTTTTTTTCTACTTCTTTACCTAATAAATATTATGTTTAAGTTGTTTTCTTTATTAAATTATCAATATTATTCGCTAAACATTATTTCATGGTAAAAAACTCATAGGTACATATTTTCTCATAGTTCATCAATAATAATATCCTCAAAATAGATTCTAAAAATTGTAACATTCCTTATTAGAGATGACAATTAGTAGAGTCTTGACAGAGTTCTATAGTACTTGTCTTCCTACCTGATCATATTATGGAAAATATTAATAAGATCACCTTGTTAATACAATCTTTTCTTTATTATTTAATCCTTCATGTGTATTGAAGCAAACAATAAGATCACCTTGTTAGTCCCAAATCACAATAAAGCATAACATGAGTTATCATTTCACTCATAAAATCATCACATGTCATTGTCTACCTGATCATGTTTGTTTCACCTCCATGGTCCACTTTCATGTTAAGGTCAAGAGGTATGTACAACCTCCATGGAACACTCTAGTAGTAGTTGAACAAGTATTTAATGAGACAATGCTACTCAGGTTAAGGCTAAGTATTTAGTAGCTAAACAAGTATTTAATATCTATGTCGCATATGTTTACAAAATTCTATTTTTGTTGCATTAATCTTTCTCTATCACATATGAACATGTAATTCTCGAAACCTTAATCTCAATGTGTTGTGCCTTAATCTCAATTATCATTTTGAGTTGTGTTGGTAGATGTAGTTATTTTTTGCACTTGGCTTAAATGTGTTTAAGGATCTCTCGAACCCTTCATAGAAGTTGGAAGAATGTATTGTGGAGATTTTATTATTGATGACCTATGAGAAAATATGTATATATGAGCTTTACAATGAACGATATAATGTTTTTTGAGTTGTATTGACAATTAAGATAAAAGAAAACAACTTACATATAACCAACACATGTAGATAAAAGATAAGAAAAAGATAAGATAGACAAAAAATTTATAATTTTATGGTGATGAAAAACTTGCATATGCAATATTTGAAGTTGAAAACCGCAATTAATTGTTTTTTGGATAATTTATGATTTTGATCCCTATAATTTATAGTTTTTTTGTTGCTTTTGATACTTGTAAATATATTAGTTTTGTTTCGTCCCTGCCACGCGACAATCACTCATTGAAAGTCGGCGTGACATTAATATTGTGGCAACTTAGTGTCACGTGCCACCAAAATATTATGTTGCATGCCACATCATCTAACTTGGATGAGTAGATGGCACCATAGACTAAAACGACGGGAATCTTATATTACAGGGACATAATCTAGAGATACCTTTTCAAATAACTAAAAGAAAAACTTGTCCAAATGTCATGGGCCAGCCACACAAATAACCCTATGTTTATTATAAAATAAGGTTAATATACTGAGAGTTTAATAGAGGTGTACTGCCAATATCTAATTAAAATTCATGGTATTATTACCTAAATTTACTTTGTAACTTCAATTTGAAAATAATTGTGTAACAATAGATTCTTATTAAACGTCGATGTAAAACTAATTTATACTAACCATGTATATCCTTTTTTTCTCATATACTAAAAAGGTTTACTTTAGTTTGGTCCAAAAAATTATGTTTTAGACAATTTCCTAAACAAGAGCGTTCAACACAACCTCACCCCTATCAATTTGACTCAATGCTAGGTCTTTGATCCTATTGTATCTCGACACCAAATCAACTATTTCCTTGTCTGCTGCTACCTCTCCGTCTAAAAGTACATTTAAGTGAGTTGGCCCTAACAGGTCACCGTTTAAAACAATTAACATGTACGAGTGGGTCATTGTAAAATACCCTGTCATATGTCGTAGTGCAGTCTCCCATGCATAGTCAACGTGAGTGTCCCACGTTTCTTCTGTTATCATATGCAAGCCATAAACAATATATGCCTTATCTATATCTGACGGAGGGAGGGTCATGACAAAAGGAGATAATATGATTGGATCCCTCGAAATAGTTTGTACATAGCCAAATTGGCGAAGAACACGATCTTGTAAGTGTGGGTGCATGGTTTGAGATCCACCCTTGACCCATCTAGAATATCAGCATATATCCTCTAACATATGTGATTCATGATTGTCACTGTAGGGAGAGAAACATATACCATCCACCAATATTTGACCAAGTGCTCGACGATATGAATCTATCGTCGACATACCTCTTTGAGAACAACATGGTCGCAAGTTGGAGTGACTCGTCATAGTTGGGTTCATAAACTCATAGCAAGATATTGGAAAAATGATGGATGACTCATGCATGGAAAGAGACATATATTATTCAGTAAATGCGGATATATATTATTCACCATATTTAAACATAAAAATATTTTTTAAAAATGATTAAATTATTAATATTACATGAAGGATGGACATGTAAGCAACCATATGTCTCGTCTTGTATATCCTTGCATCAAACAATTATTGGTGATGGTAGCGGCAGCGACATCTCAACCCACACCTCTTTTGTCTGTGATGGTGCCTATGAACTTTGACCTGTCTCAAAAACTTGTTTCGCCTAAAACTCTACGCGAATAGATGCATGAGCTGAAATCACAACATTTATAATACAAGAACTCAACATTTATCTCCATCACATAAACTAACAAAGGAAAAATGAAAAATAATTAAAACTAACTACTAATAAAACTACAAACCAAACCCTAAAATAGATAACACAAATACAATGTTCGATTTAATCAATTATGACATTATCAATCGGAAAAACACAATGTTTAGATCAGTCAATCCAAACATCGTCAATAACAGAAAAATTGTGATTTGGAAAAATGAAATGAGGGGAAAAAAAAGATTACCTCTTGATTAGGACTTGTATACAAGCTGAAACTAAGGATTTGTGAAAAGTTTTGAGAGTTTGGGGTTTTTTAGGTATTTAGGCTTTAGAAATTTAAAAACACATAATTTAGGAAGAAGAAGGAGTTGATTGTTATATAAGTATCATTTGAATTTGTCAATTTGAACAAACGCTATCTGAATCCCTCATTACAGAGAAGGGGTAATTTTGAAATAATGGGGGTCTCTTATAATATAGGTGATGAGAAATCCACTTTTCCCAATAGACTCTTTTCACGTCAACATTATATTTTAAATGTTGGATTTGACTTTTTCATACAAACTCTCTCATGTCCAACACAATAGTTTGTGAATAATTTGGTAGATGACTCAATAGATCGATAGACTCAAGTATTATATTTGTTTTAAAAATAAAAAATTATTTTCAAATCTTATCTCTTTTGATACCAAAGCAAAACTTATCTCTTTTGATTTGAGTTGTTTTTAAAGTGCATTTGTTATGACTTTTTTTCGTAAAATAATTACTTTTGAAACTGTGTTTGTTTGTTAAAAATTTAAAAAAAAAATTTAAATTTGAAAATAATATAAAAACTTCTTAAAATGATAAATTGTTTTTAGTAGTTTCTCAAAAAAATCATTTTGTATAACTATTTTTTTAAAAAAATAATTTTTACTACAACAGACAAACTTAAAATAATTTTTCATTTTCTTAAAAATTTCTAAAAAATAGTAATAACTAAATTATAGAATATCAAAAAAAATTTTAAAAAATCTGTAACAAACTTACTTCAATAATATATATTAAATCTCAAATAAAATATGAAGCATTTAATTAAATTATTTTAACCTCCATCTTGTTGAGGTTACAATACCTTCAATGGGCTCAAACATTATGATTCATTGTTTACGAGCCTGTCATACCCAACTCATGTCTATCGATTATGGTTTGTTTGTTTATTGTCAATTCACTGTGTGTGCATGTGCGATTTCATTATTCATTATTATAGTAAAAATAATAGTAGTCACGCCTGTCTTAAAGTTTCTTCTAGTCAAACTTGTTCTGCTTTCATTTATAAAAACAGAGGTTTCACACTCTGCACTTTTTACATTACATAGTGTTAAAAACGTTGCAAATAGAGATAGAAAAATACAACACGAGTGAAACAAATAGATATTACTCCCAAATAGTGACAAGTGAATAGGCAAAGTCCTCCACTGAAATAGTAAGCGAAGAATAAATTAGTTCTTAGATTTTCCAATATTAAAAAAAACATCTTTGAAATTATAAAATATCAATTTAAATAGTTTATATTTAAATTTTTTATTGATATAGACTATAATGTGACACGTTAATTGAATGTATAATCTCTTTACATTGATCTCATATCAATGTCATCACAATATCAACTAATTTTTTTATGAAATTTAAATATTTTATGTACTAATTTATAAATAATTAGTCTATTCATAATTATAATTACTCACAAATTTGTCTTTAAGATGACAATTCCATTGACGAACTTGGTCTTGAGAAGATGACTTTAATGGGAGATCAACATTGATAAACCATATATTCAATTACTGTATCACATCAAAATATTTAACGACAAAAATTTACTGATAGATTATTTTAATTGATATTTTACAATTTCAGTGATGCATTTGTCAATTTACAAATTTCAAGAACTAATTTGATCAACATTTATAATTTTAATGATCAATTTATCTATTTACTCAAATAGTGACAGGATGAAGGAATCTTTAACACTAATTCGAATTCAGAGTATATGTAAATTGGTGCCATAAGATGCATTAAAGTGAAATAAAATAGAATATGCTAAAAAATGGATGTTATATTATTTCATGTCATTCAATTTTATTTCATCTTATAACACTTAATCTAAACATATCCTCCGATCTAAAAATACAACAACAATAGACCATTTATAGTAGAGTAGAGTAGCAGTGTACAAATTAAATACAGATAATGTTAGATTTTGTATGTCCCTTGCCCAGTCTTAAAATTAGGTTGTGCTAATTTTTAGATTTGCATTCAACCATTAACCTGATCAAATTCGATGAAATGTAAGTTAAGTAAGGACAAGATGATACAAAGACATTATTGAGTTAGTCTCGAGATAAGTCACCTAATAATAATACAATTAAATACATAAACATTTTTTTTAAAATAATCAAGAAGTAACTCATTGTTCATATAATATGGCATGACAAATATCATAAGTAAAAAATGGGACAAAGCTTAAAAAGATTTATTAAGAAAACATATAATAAACCGCACAACTAAATATTTATCTCTCCCCTTTTAATAAAAAGGTTGATAGTTAAAAAATATTCTGCACTATAATTTTTTTTATTCAACTATAGACCGGAAATGTGAAGTGAAGTCAGATTTAGTTATTTTTTAAAAATATAGTAATAATAATATTAATAATAATAATAATAATATATAATAACTCATTGTCCATAAAATAATTTGAACGAGATAAGTAATCTAAAAGATATTTTGAATCTAGTCGCTCATTCAACCATGACTATATCTTGTCTCTATTTTTTTTTTGGATCAGGCATGACCCAATCCAAATCTTACGGGCTATAACAATTTGATGGACCGAGCCGAATTTTATACATCCCTAGTGAAATACACCTTAAATTTGGTTCCACCCAATAATTCTCAAAAAGCTCTTTCGCGCTACTGACTAAGGTTGTTATTTTTTTATTTTTTACATGCTAAGGTGGCTATTTAGTTTGGTGTTAAAACCATGAAGTCTATATTGTTCTACTCACTCATTAATCTACTATACAATTTATGAGTAAAAGAAATACAGATAACGATGTGATATTTCGGGATGTAATAAGAAAATAAAGATATACAAAAAATAATTTTTTGAATAAATAGTAAGAAATTAAAGGTGTTTAAATATCATTACTTTTAATCTTCATATTATTATATGTGCAAATATCTGTCTTATAAAGAAAAAACTAAAAAAAAAACAAAAAAAAGCATGAACAAATTATTATAAGTAAATAAAATTAAGAGTTTAATAGACATACACTAGTAAATAATTTTACATTAACAATTAACATAATCATTAATTGATAAAAATTATAATCATATAATAAAAAAAAATAACTAAAAAATCTTATTAATTAACGATGTAAAATTGATTTACACCGTGGGTTTTTCTCTTAAAACTAATTAGGTTGTGTTTAAAAGAAAAGAAAAACTATGAATGATGGTTTTCTACTTGAGTAAAAATAGAGTTGACTGGTCAAGAAAGGCCACATCTTGAGAGTGAAGTTTTGTAAGACACTCAACTCGACGTGATAGAAAAGGCTGTATGTAGAATGGTTGCTGCTTCTAGGAGTTAGCTTCTCCCATGAGTATGAGTATGACTATAAGCATAATTATGCATCTCATTCATTCTGTCTGGGACCAAACCTGTGTAATCTCTAATTTGGGCTAACAAAGATTTGGATTGTATCATTCGCTAATCACAAAACTAGCATATGTTCTCTCTCTCTCTCTCTCTCTCTCTTTAAGTAAACATAACTTTATTTGACAAAATAAAATACAACTTTAACCCTTACAATTTTTTTTATTTATTTTCAGTCAATTATGCTTTGTTTATATGTGAACAGAAAATATATAGAATAAATAAATAAAAATATAATGAGAAAACTAAAAATAAATGCAACTGAGAAATATTATTTTTATTCGAACAGAAAAAGAAAAGCTAGTTTTTTTTTTTGAAAAATTGAAATGGAAAAATTGATATATAACTTCTTTTTTTCTCAAACAAATCAAATGGATTGTAGTTACTTGAATAGATGGGTGATTAAAAAGAATGAAAAGTGTCCTTAAACTTTTTTTATTTTTTAATTTATTTAAGAAAAAACTCGTATAAAATTATTTACCTTTTTATTTTTGTCTATGTAACAAGATAATTAAGTAAATATACAAATTTTTTCTTTTGGTTATTGTAAGATTTTTTTTTGTCATTGCAAATATATTATTTTTGACTTTTAGTTATTGTTGTTTTATTTTAGTCTCGAAAATATTTATTTAAATGTTAAAATTAATCATGTACTATTGATATTTGATTTTAGATATCCTAATTTAAGCTACATAAGGTCTAAATGGAATATTAAAATTTTTTTAATTTATTTAAGAAAAAACTCAGATATCGTATAAAATTATTTACCTTTTTATTTTTGTCTATGTAACAAGATAATTAAGTAAATATACAAATTTTTTCTTTTGGTTATTGTAAGATTTTTTTTTGTCATTGCAAATATATTATTTTTGACTTTTAGTTATTGTTGTTTTATTTTAGTCTCAAAAATATTTATTTAAATGTTAAAATTAATCATGTACTATTGATATTTGATTTTAGATATCCTAATTTAAGCTACATAAGGTCTAAATGGAATATTTCGCACATCCAAACCAATAATCAAATTGTTTTTATGGTCTGACACATGTTTCAATATTAGCATAATTTTTTTGACAACATTGTAGCATAATTTTGTAAATGTGTTAGTTTTTCATTGACATGACATCCAATTACTATTAAAGAGACAAAATAATTGTTTTTATATCTTAAGTCAACTGACAAATATCGATATTGTTAGATTAAATATTATATCTTAGGTTTGAATTTAGAACCTCATAGTTATGTGTAAGTTTCTAGTTGTAATTATATAATTTCATTTATAGAAAATAAAATAAAAAAGACAAAAATCTCTCTATTTATTTTCCATTCTACACCTTTCTCTTAACTCTAATTACCTTTCATGTTCGAGAATATGTTTTTCATTTTTTTTTCTATTTTTCTTTTTTTGCACTTGGTTGGATGAATAATGATGAAAATTAATGCTTCTCTTTATAAGTATATTGTGTGTTATGTTTTGTTTTTCTGATGCTTTTGATGACTATGTAGTTCAATCTTACAAGGAGACATATTTTTCACTTTTTAAAAGGTCAACATAATTTAAGACAAATTTAGACTTAACTTGGTCACGAACAAACAAAGAATATTTAGATTGGTTGTTCACAAAAATTGCAAGACATAGTACCACCAGCAATCTATATTGGTCCTTCATATCACAAAAAATAGGGTACTACAAGCACAAATCGAAGCAAAAAAGCATCCCTAAATTACTCATGAGTAGCATAATTTGAAGCATTCTCACCCCAACCAACTCACATCGCAATTGAAGAGTGGTTGGAAGTCTATAAATGTTTTTCACCTCTCCTTATAGACCGGAGGTGATAATAGCAACTATATCAAGGCTCTTCAATAGAGAATAAAAAAGGATTGTGTTGTACATCAACAAAAAAAAATTAATTTTAGACAGACTTAGATAGGAATTGAGGTGTCAAAACTTAATTTTTAACAACATACTAAGTGTACTTAAAATTTTAGAGCATTATGTATATGAGTCACCACTCTTAAAAAATTCAACATTTAATTCATTATTAATCAATGTAGGATTTAACTATTCATACTTAATCCAATAATTTTTCCTTCAAGTGTGAGTTTCTTACATCTATACTTACACCGCCATTATTACCAACAGGAGCTGCCTATACAAAGATCCAACACCATGATCCATTTCGCTTGTCACCAAATCAAATCATAACTCCAATACCACTTAGTTGGAGAGTCCGAGAACGTAAGAGTAATATCGGATCAAGTACTTCATGTCTACAAGAGACTTTAACAATTCAAAACTTTAAGAAAGTTGATATATTGATCACTGCTCTTATATATTTAACATTAAACTCATTCTTAAACAATATAAAATTTAACCACTTACCCTTGAACTTTAAAAGTTGTCCCAATTTTTTCCTTAAAAGAATAAAAGTTATATCTTTTCTTGAATAAACCAAAATCACTACTAGGATGAGTTTTACTCTATATTTTATTCCTACAAGTTGTTAAAAGAAATTCAATTATATAAAGTATGCATAATAACCCTAAAATGGATTATATTATTAGGCAAAACGCCAAAATACTTTAAGGTGTCCATTTGGCATAAATGTTGTCGGAATAATGTCTTGTAAAAGTTCACTAAAAGGCATCAATATTTTGCATTATCATTGTTTCCTTTGTCGGTTTCATTTTTGTATCATTATTTTTGAACTTTATTTTTTTGTCTATAACCAAATATCTAAAGCATGATCATATGTTATACTGCCACACTGTTGGTTGTATACATTTTTTTTTCCGCTCACAAGATATATAAATACTATAATAAATCCATTAATAATTAATTGTGAAATATTGAATTTAAATTTAAGATAAGACATTCAACTTAATAATATCGGTATTTGTCGGTTAAAATAAAATTAAGGAAATGTATATACATTCTTTCTCATAAATACTTTTCGATGATTTTATCTCAGCAAATTTTTCTGTCTGCTGAAATTCATGGCGCTATCAACATTTATTTTGGGGGGTGGAATGGTGACAAGGAGATGCTAGGCTAGCTAGTAATAATGCAAAATAACTTAATTGGAATAAAATCTGAACACCTAATGAGGATGTATAAGTTCAAATTCTGCTGAAAGATTGCTTGCCAATTTTTTCATTTTTAACTTTAGCTTAACTTCGTAGTTTTATCTATTAGTCTGTAATTACTCTCGTATTCCATACTCGGATTTGGATATTTTAATTTTGGATTTTCTATCTTTTGATAACTTTGGATATAAAGTGTGGAAAATATAAATGGGAAAGATGAGAGAAGAAGAGAGAAGAGATGAGAAAGATAAAAAGAAAAGTAGGTGATTCTATCTTTTAAAAGGTAAATGGTATTTGTATGTCCTGACTTCATTATATTTTAGTATATTGTTCTTAATATAACTTTAAATTAATTTATAACCGTAATTACGAATACAATATTACACATTTTAAAATTCTATAATAACATCTCAACCACAATTTCGAATGCATTAATTATATTTAATTGTAGTATAAAAATTTATAATATAACAACATCCAAGACTGCAATTTAAAATTATTGTTGTTTGTGCTCTCTAGACTTTTGTACACTATTATTGACAACACAAATATACATTAGCTTGGTGTTTTGCCATGACTATAAACTCTGAGACACGACACGGTCATTCATTATCTTATGCTATAGTTTGTACATTCCAATAATCGCTAATGAATCATGGTCGGTTTGGTTGTATATTAATTGTAGTTTCACAAGATCACAAAAAATAACAACGGGTTAAAAATTCTTGTAACTTTTGTCGGACACTTTTTTTAAAATGAAGACATTCCAAAAAAATTCAGCTAGCTAGAGTTAGTGAAACTCAGTTTTTCCAAACTATAGCTCATCGTATAACCTCTCATTATATATATAAATATATAGACGGGTTAAATACATTTTTAATCCTCTTATTTTATTTAAAATTAACTTTTAATCTTATTATTTTTAAAATTCGGTGTTTTGTTTCTCTATTTTACAATTTGTGATATTTGATTGATTCCCTTTATTTTTATGATGTCATATGTTCATTAATGACATGATAGTGATGTGACACAACTGAATTAAATAGAATAAAATTTTATTTAATGTTCTTCTCTTTCTCTTCATAAATTTTCGCTTACGTTGTTAATAACAAATGCGATCGTGAATATTAATTAATGACATGAATTTGTATAACATCGTTGTCACGTCATAATTGAACATCCAACATCTTAAAAATGGAACGGGGCAAAAAAATTCTACAAATTGTAAAACAAAGGACCAAAAACTTGGTTTTAAAAATAAAGGGTCAAAAATTAATTTTGAACAAAATAGAAGAATTAAAAATGCATTTAAGCCTATACAAAAAAAGAAACACAAAATACACTTTCATCTATTAAATTAGTGTAACGGTATATTATTGAATATGTGTAACGTAAATAGTACACATTGTGTATGACTGTCATAAAGTCCAATATACCAATAGACTATGAAATCTATTTGTCAATCCAAAAATAAAAATTTGATCCGTCTCCCACGATCCAAGTGGTGTTAAATAAAGACATTGTTTATGGATCTTTAAGGGCTAGTTAGATGGAGGAATTGACATGATAAGATATGGGGGTATTCTTCTTGAAGAATCGAGATTTCGAAAATGTTATCTATTAGTCTTGAGAAGTAGCAATATCAAAGGAAAATTTTGACATGGAAGATTCATTAATAGAATGAAGAGATCTAAGACCCATACTCCTATTGAGGTGGGAGTGCAAACTTTTGATCTAACAACCGATAATAGATTCCTTGTATTAGTGGCCTTTGACCAAATAAAATTTATAATCCAAATATCCACATCTTTAAGAAGAAATATGGGCCAAATATAAATATAAAAGCTATACACAACTAGCATGCCCTAGATAACATATTTCACTAGTTGTACTCTTCCCATAATTGATAAAAGAAATCATTTCCAAGTCGAGAGCTTACTTTATTTTTATTAGCAATTGGCATAAGATAAATGAATTTCAGCTTAACTTGGAAAAGAGGGATACCCAAGTAATATGAACATTTCCAGGAGGAAACTTAAGAAGCTTCCAAAAAGAGTTGGACCGATTGAGAGAAATGTGACCAAATGCCTCTCCGTAGTTCTTAAAAATAGTTATTAAATTACACAAGCTCTTCTATGTGTTGTTACAAAACTCAAAATATTTTCAACATAAAGAGCATAAGAGTAAGTATGGAAACCTCTAGTACTATCTATAGCCTTTACGTCTCCAAAATTCACCAAGTTAGAAATTTTGCAACTTAGAACATCTTTCGCAAGACAAAAGAGAATAAACGACAAAGGATTTCCCAACCAAACTCCTCTTTTGCAAGAGAAAAAATCGCACAAAAGGACCGTTGATAGAGAACAACAAATAAAAAGAACGGAGAATCACCTGATCCAATTTTAAAAAATAAAACCAAAGCCAAAAGACTTAAGCACTTTAATAAAAAAATTCAATCTAACATGTCAAAAGTTTTTCTGATGCCTCATTCGAGAACAATGTTACCACCAAAATATATTATAATCAAATATGTTAACAAACCCAAAAGTAGTGCAAATACACTTCGTGAGAGTTACTTCTACCAATCTCACAGCTAGCACCATCGAAATAATTTTAAGCTGAAAATTAGTAAGGAAAAATGTTCTAATACTCTTAATTTGATCAACACCTAGGAACTAATGATAAGATCAACAATATTCAAGTTTAAATCAAACAACAAGAAACCTTGATTGAATAACTTAAAAACAAAATTATAAACTTTGTTGTCTACCATATGCCAAAACTTTTGGTAGAAAGTAGCACCGAAATCTTCTAGAACAAAAGCCCTTGAAGCATTGAATGAAAAATCGCTTTCTTAACCTCGACAAAATAAGGGATCTTAGATAGTTAGGAGTTTTATTTATCTGTCGCCAATGAAGGAGTCACCTTATCCAAAAGACCATTAGTAATGGATGCAATAACTAAAGCAAAAAGATTAATAAAATAGTTAAGGACAACATTCTTAATGTCTTCCTACTTGTCAAGGATTATATCACTTCTTTTGAGACTTTTCATGTGGTTTGAAGCATGTTTAACCTTAGCCAACTTATAAAAGTAAGCAATGTTTCTATATCCTTCAAGAAACCATTTGGCTCTATATATCCTTCAAATTGAGCACGTGTCTAAATATCATGTAAAGAGTCCAAAAAACCATTAAGAGAGATAGACTTGTGAATTTTCTCAACATTATCCAAAATATCATTAAACATAGTGTACATTGCCAAATACCTTCTTATTCTAAATATTTAGCTTCTTTTTCAAAGCCTTTAGCTTTGAATAGGGAAACCAAAAATTCAAATATTCAAAATTTTCTTGATAGAGTTAACAACTATTATGGTTCAACAGAAATTGCACAACACTAAGTAACAACAAAAACAATAGTAGGAAACGTAGACAAATCAAATGCACAAAAGATTAAGCATAAAAGATCTCTTTCATTTGCAATGAACAACTTCAAACCAAAATACTTTCAAAAAGTAAGATTAATAGTGTCAACAACTATTATGGGTTCAACCACAAACAACAAGTGTGGTTTATATCAACAACAAAGCTTCTTAATAACTATCCTCATAATCAAGATTATTGTGATACTTGGCATTCCAATAAATAGCTTTCATTGGTTAAAAGGAATGAAAAATTGCATCAACTTCTTTTTTTGTTCAATCTATCTCTTTTAAGTTATACATTATTGTTATATTTGACATTCCAATAAATAGTTTTCATTGATTAAAAGAAATGAGAAATTGCATCAACAACAATTTTTTTGTTCGATCTATCTCTTTTAAGTTATATATAGAAATGGTTGATAAATAGAAGGAAGCATTTGAAGTTGAATTAACTTTACTTTGTGAAAAGTTTTTGGACTTGTATTCCGCACACTTAAAGATTTGAAGCTAATTATATATGAATGATTTTTCTTTTTGTGCAAAAAGAAAATAATGAAATATTTGTATATAAAGCTTGGAATGCTATTCAAGAGTATTGGTAAAAGTGAATTCAAGATTTTTTTTCTTACTCAATTTATATATGAAAGATTGTATTACAACGTATTTGTATGGCTCCTCGTATAATAATGATTATATGAAACTCCCTGAAGAATTTATTTTTCATGAGCCACACAATTAAGACTCTTGAAGAGATTACTTAGTCAACATGAGTAAGATTCTTTATGTACTGAAACAATCTATGTATGTTGTATAATAATCTTACTGAATATTTCCAAACAATGGATTTGAGAATGTCATCATTTGTCCATTTTTTCAAAAATGTTTGGAAATAAATTTGTTATAGCTGATATTTATGTTGATGATATAAATATTATCAAAACTCTTGAAGAGCTCATGATGTCTATTTGAATAAAGAAAATTTTTGAGATAAAATATGTAGGAAGGAAAAATATTTGTATTGGGATTACAAATTGAGTATTTGAATAATAATATTTGCGCAGATCATGAAGGTTATATAGTAAAAATTCGAATACGACTTTATTTGGACAAATTACATTTGTTGTGTACTCCAATAATTTTAAGGTCACTAGACGTGAACAAAGTGTTGAAGTAAAAACTTTTTTGATTTGTCAAGATGTTGCATCTCAAACACACATAAAATCTCATGGAAGACGCGAAGAAGAATTATAAGTCAAGATGTGTCTATATGAAAATCAAATGATTTATCTAGATTCGAGGATAGATATGAGAAATAAATATTTTTCATAATCTCATATTTGAGGATAGATCTAAGGATGGACATCATCACAATCTTAGGTTTGAGGATGAATATTATTCACAATCTCATATTCGAAGATAAATATTTATCAAAGTCTTGATCTCACAATTATTGAAAAAGTAATTGTCATAAAAGTACAACAGGATAAAAGTTGATAAGTTGTTCATACTATTCAAGGTTTACCAAAAGTAAAAGAAGAAGTCACATCACATTAGTCATAGACTCTTATGTGGGAGATATTCTCCATCATCGCACTTAAGATAACCTGATGATGGATTCTTGAAAAAAAATCATCATCTCATATATAAAGTTGAGGCCTTATGTAAACAGTACAAAAACACTATAGTAGCATTGTTCAAATTTGTACCTTTTGAAATAAGACAAGTACAATAGTCATGATCTCTAAGGTATTTGAAATAAGAAGGAATCTACTCATCCATAATAGATCAAGAGGATAATAAGAATGTCTCCTACAAATCATATTCTAAAAGGTTACCTAACAAGTATAAAAGGTGTCAACATGTTTACACCGAATTCCAACAGTCATATATTGGAAAGAAAAACATACAATCATCTCTCAAAGACTTACACATATCCGATGATTAACATCCTCAAAATCAATTACATCAGAGGATGAATATAATCTCAAGATAAGGATAGATGTAGAGGATATCCTTATAATAAGTTTGACACGTACAAAAAAGTACAAATGATAAAAAAAGGTGATGTATTTGACATGAAATGCACTCTACTCAAAGTGGTTGGAAAAAGGGAAAGTAAAAAGCACCGATCACATCAAGACTCAAGAAAATAGAAGCTCTATCCTTGTACTTAAACCAGACCAGATGACGGACTATAGTAGTCATCCTCTTAGCATTCTTAACACGAGGATAAAGACTGAACAACTGCTTTGCAAATGAAGATAAGTTCAAGGAAACTTAGCAAAATCTCTAACAACTATATTTTGCTAACCCATATGTTTGAAGCTCCAAAGGCAACTATAAATATAGAAGTATTAATCTTCAAACATCAAGAGAATCATCTACACAAACTTATCATCATTCTACACATACTTTTCAAACTTAAACAAATCTGATGATCATTTTTATTGAGCATGTTATGTACAATATCATATCACTATCTTATCTTAGAATGTTGATATATAATCCCAAACAAATCAAACACATTACTACTTGTATATCCTCAAGTTGATATAAACTTGAGTTATTAGGTAAACCTGTTGAGGCTAGTAAAAATATAGTGCTGCAAGCTAGTGAGGCTAATAAAATACATAACTGAAAAGGTGTAGATCGAAGTACGAGTTTCTGAGAACTAATGAAAATCTCACAAAGCTGTGAGAACTAGAGTAGCCTATATTAGGTGAACTAGTATAAACTATGTGTGTGAATATTTTTAAACTCTATTCTATTTATGTTTGTTTTGTTCACACCCTTAGCGTACTTATCACACGTATTTCAAACTAATATTATTCTTCTTTAGATCATCCTCAATAAGAGGAGGATTATTTTTCATTTAACCATCGCCACTCAACAACAACTTGAGAGAGTAATATTATTGTAGGAACTAAATTTTAAAAAGGGTCACCATTCAACCCCTTTTCTCGTGACATTCACTTTTACTTCACAAAGATCGATTTAGAACTTGAGAAAAGGATGAATAACTAATTAGTTATGAAGTACCATATTTTAGTTCAATTTGGAGAAAATAATTTATCTTACTAATTGCGCGCGCGCGCGCGCGCACACACAGATATATATATATTGTTCGTTATCTATCTATTCAAAACGTATAGTTCTTAATTCACAAAAAGACATTGGAATAAAGTCGAACATATACGTCGCTATCTTATAAATGTAGAAATTTTAGCATTACGTAAGACATGTCAATAATGTGTTTTGGTTGACGTTTGTGATTCAACACATAGAAGATTCTTGTAGCTTTTCTTCTACAAAAGGATATTGCAATGGTTTTATTAGTATAATATCACATGTGCTTCTATTTTGAAGAATGGTAAAGGATATATAACAACTCTTTGAGCATTTCATCGCGAATCAAGGATTTTCGACAATAGAGTTGTCTTTTTCGTTTAAGAAATTATTGTCACGAGGGGAATAAATAACTATATACATTCCACACTTTTTTTCACCATGATTTTGTGTCATTAAATTTTCATGGTAAAGTTCTTAACAAGCAATCCTCACAAATGGATAATGTATTGTTTTTCCTTCACTACATATTTTCTTATTGAGTTTTTCTACTAAGTTTTAACGATGCATATCTTCAATGAACATCCAAAGAAAGTGTTATGAATATATAAACCGTGGATGTCTATTTCTCTTTAACCTTTCACATTCCTTAGTATCTAGATCCTCTTTTAGTGAGCGACTTTACTTAGTAGTGACTCTACTAATTGTTAGTGGCTTCTCTAATGTTAATGTGATCATTCATATAGTCTTAAGTTATAAGATTTTGTCCTGTAAAAAGGACTTATGTGGCATTGTAAATTGCACACTTTGAAAAACATAATGCAATACTATATTCTCCTCCCTTGCTCTCATATCTCCATACTTATAGATTTTACTATTTTTATACTTTTGCTTTAGATTATTTCATATACAAATGCTACCACCTACTCCAATACTTTTAAATGATCTAAATATAAAAATATAATATTAAAATTGAATTGGAACTGGAACAAGTGCCCTAAAGACATAAGACCATAATTCATAACACCTCAATATCACTAATTGTGACTTAACTATTATCTTGAATATCACGCGAGTAGAGATCTTAATCTAATTTGATAGAAAATTCATATTGATCCCTTCCAAAAATGAGACAAACATAGTATAATGAAAATCTATAATAACCGTGTTTGTTGCTTGTTGAGACAAAGAACATAATATGATATTTTAAAGATAATAATCATATTTAATTATATATATATATTTAAGATTCTGATTATTTTGTGATCTAACATATGTTTTTGTGTTTTTAAGATATAAATAGGATTTAATTAAAGTATAAACTTTCTAGTCTTAGAAAGAACAAAGTTATCATTAAAAAATGAACAAAGATATTGTTATGCTTGTTAGAAAACGAAGATAAAAAACATTCTTATATGAGAAGGCAACACAAGGACATTAAATACACAAAAGTCATTTAACTGATGTAAGAGAATCAATTTTGATGTTGAAATCATCTTAAGAATATTACATTTAAGATGTTATTTATGAACAAAAACGATTAAACGATAATGTGAAGAAATTCTTTATTGTACTATGCAAAAGGAATATATCATAAAATCTTTGTGTGATCCAACGAAGATGCCAACATTGTTTTTGGATTTCATTTACACTAATGAGAGCGCAACAACTCAAATTTTGACACTCCAAAGATGATCCATGAATTAAATTAAAGATAACATTTTGATCGTCCTTCTCACTTCCAAGGCAGTAAAAGACAACACATTATACACGCAAGTACAAAAATCAATCAGCACTTTTGTAAGTTCCCATGCTACTACAATGAACAACTTAGAAGGTTGTGCCTACAAAGAGAACGTTCTGGACAAATTGCACATAAAATGAAGACAACACATCAAAGTGCAGGGGCGGATTATTGTAGGGACAGGGGGGGCACAGCCACCCAAAAAAAAAATTATGTAAAATTACTAAACTGCCCTTAATAAAATTAGAAATTTACGGTTATACCAAAACCCTAATTTTCTCCTCTCTCTCTGACTCGCAACGGCCATATCTTCCTTCCCCTCTCTCTGACTCGCAACAACCGACACAGCCTCCTTCCTCATCGTCGATTTGCGTCGCGCCTGCAATAGACAGCCTGCCTGCCTCCGCCTCCCCTCGGTAGGTTCTCTTGTGATTCGTTTTCCTGTGTTTTCTGTTGGGTTTTCTATCCATACTCTCTTCCATCTAGTTTAAATTCTAAAAGTTGTGCGTGAACTAGAAATAACTTAGAGTTTCAACCTATAGTCTCTTTGTTCTCTTTATCTTTCCCTATAGTAATATAACTCTCCCAAACCATAATTTTCTCCATTTCTTTGACAATTTGTGGAGAACCTAAAAATTGGAACAATCTGAACGGTTTAATCAAATGAACATCATTAAAATACTTGTATCATCTATAGGGGAAATGTATTGTATTCAATAAACAGAAGTACTGCCTTGCTAGTCACTATTTCTTTCTCATCTTCTAGGTTTGCTTTATTGATCATCTAAGTTACTGCATTATTGTTTCAATTTTATGCTGGTTCAGTGGTTTGCTATAATTGGCCTCAAGATTAAAGCATTTGTTGTTTCAATTTTTGTTTTATGTTTGGAATGAGAGAAGAAATAAAAGGGGAAAACGAATTGGAAAAATGTGGCAACAGATAAAACGATTGGATTTTTTATATTATTTGAAAAAGAAAGTAGAATTTTCTACTTGCTTATTTGATTGGTTTGAGAAGTTACAATAAACAGAAGTACTGCCTTGCTAGTCACTATTTCTTTCTCATGTTGTGTGTATGTGTTTGTAAAGGAGGAAGAAATAAAATTGAAGCCTGTGATTGCGTTTGATTGTGGTAAGTAAACTCTTTCTTTGGCATTCATCCATTCAGGTGTAGTAGTGTTGGAGAATTGGAGACAAATGTACAAATAATTTAATCCAATTACTTAATTTTATACTAATTATTTCTGTGAATTAGTTTACCAAAAGCATGGCTGGTGAGTGGTTGATGAGTATATGTGCTTACGAAGAATTGAATGATTAATTGATGGTTGATGAGTATATGTCCTCAATTCCTCTCAACGAAGAATACTTGTTCCAATTCACTATAACAAATTCGATTTACAATTACATTATAATAATTATAATATTGGACTATTGGAGCATATCATAAAGTTTACTTATCATACAATTTTCATTTGGCTTACCAAACTTCTCCAAATGTTGAAAAGGTCAATAGAAGAGCTGTAAGTCCTATGATGAATGCAATAACTCCTCTGAGAGTTCCAGCAAGATTCTTCATATTCAAGTTCCTCTTATTCTTTATATGATCTGATCAAGGTTGAAGAAAAAGTCAGTCAACAAGCAATTATGAGCATAATAAAAAATACAAAGAAATAAGGCATCTATAGAGAACAACTATAAATCCTCGCACAGGCAGCAACTAGAGCATTTTAGAAAACTCAATAATTTGTTAGTATTTATGCATTATATTAGAAAGCACAATAACCATTTACCATGAATATGAGTTTGAGATTTAACTTAAATTTCATCTTCTTTGCTTTAGCATGTTTGATAATGCCCAATGGTGAGTATTTGTATTAAATGAATGTGAAACGGTACTTGGATGCTCTTGAAAATGTTTGGAATGTTAATAAGATTTGATTCCATTTATGCCATTTTGAACCATCTTAGTAAAAATGAATCATTTGGTTGCTATTCATTTTCTGCAGCATATTCTACAGCAGAATTTATTAAGTGGAACCACTATCAGTTACCTTCCTTCAGCCTTCAAGTTTGTTTCCAAGTTTGTTACCACCACCCCCTTTGGCTCTCTATGACTCTAAGTTTATAAATTTATATGTTGAATGAATTGAGTTTTTTTTGTTGCATATAAAATATTTGATTTTTGTTTCCATTTAATTTTCACTAAAAATATGTTATATGTTTTCTAAATTTGTTGATTTAGAGAAGTATGATAGAATGAAGAAGATTAAAAGAATTGATTCTTTTTTCAAGAGGAAAATTTGTGAGAGTGAAAGAGATGAAGAAATTATAACTTATGCATTTGAAACTATCTATGAGAATCCATGGATTGAAGAAAATGAGAATCATCTTTCCAAAGTTCCTAGAATTTTCGAAGATGACTTTGAGAAATGTTTAGAACGTGACCCCGGAAAGCGCCCTCAAATTTGGGAATTTCCACCAAATCAATTGGATGCAATACGTAGAGCCTATCTAAAATTTGGTCCTTATCAAATAAATTTAAAAGAATATCCTTTATCTGGCAACGAGCTTCATCCAAGACGGTTTCAATATGCTTGGTTTAACATCTTTTCTTCATGGCTAGAATATTCACCTTATAAAGATGCTGCATATTGCTTAGCATGCTATCTATTTAGCAAAATATCAAGTGGACGTCTCGGATCAGATGTATTCATTGCTACGGGTTTTAGAAATTGGAAGAAAATTAAAGATGGAAAACATTGTGCCTTTCTCAAACACATAGGGGTGGATCCTTGCTCACCACACGACAATGCAACGAAAGCATTTTTTCCAAAGCTTGTCGAGACTTATTGAATCAGGATGTACATATTATGAATGATTTTCAAGTGCAAAGCTCAGAACAAATTTTGAAGAATCGAACACGTCTCAAGACATCAATTGACACTGTTCGTTGGTTAACACTTCAAGCTTGTGCTTTTAAGGGACATGATGAAACTAGCGGGTCAAAAAATCAAGGTAATTTTCTTCAATTGATAAAACTCTTGGCAACTTACAATGATGAAGTTGCAAAAGTTGTGTTGGAAAATGCTCCATATAATTCCAAGTATACTTCACATCAAATTCAAAAAGAGCTCTTGCATATTCTTTCTAGTAGGGTGAGAAAACATATCTGTGAAGAAATTGGTGATTCTAAATTTTGCATTGTTGTAGATGAAGCTCGTGATGAATCAAAAAAGGAACAAATGTCTCTTGTGTTAAGATTTGTTGACAAAGTTGGTTTAATACAAGAGCGATTTTTTTTGTGGCACATGTTAAAAACACTACAGCTTTAACTCTGAAAGAAGAAGTATATGATATACTTTCTCGACATAATCTTGATGTTTCTAACATGCGTGGTCAAGGGTATGATGGTGCTAGTAATATGAGAGGAGAATGGAACGGTTTACAAGCATTATTTATGAAAGATTGTCCTTATGCATACTATGTCCATTGTTTTGCTCATCGATTGCAACTTTCTTTGGTTACTGCATCAAGAGAAGTTGTTCCAATTCATATATTTTTTGAGAAGCTAATTTTTGTTATTAATGTTGTTTGTTCTTCTACTAAGCGTCATGATGAGTTACAAGCTGCTCAATTAGAGGAAATTGCACATTTATTAGAAATTGATGAGATTGTAACTGGTAAAGGTACAAATCAAATTGGCACTTTGAAACGAGCTGGGGATACTCGTTGCGGATCACATTTCTCTTCTATTTGTAGCTTGATAAATATGTATGAGGCAACTTGTACTGTTTTAAAAAAAATTACAAATGAAAGAGCAAGTTATTCTACACATGGGGATGCTGATAGTGCCTATAATTATTTGAAGGCGTTTGATTTTATATTTATCTTGCATTTGATGAAAGAGATTATGGGGATAACCGATATACTTTGTCAAGCCTTACAACAACAATCTCAAGATATAGTTAATGCCATGTGTTTGGTTGGAACAACAAAGTCTCTTATTCAAGCTTTGAGAGAAAATGGTTGGGATGCATTATTTACCGAAGTGAAGACTTTTTGTGAAAAACATGATATCGAGATTCATGATCTCAACGATGTTCATTCAACAACAAAGTTTGGACGCTCTCGTCTTCAACAAGGTCAGGTTACAATAGAGCATTATTTTAGAGTTGAAATATTTTTTATTACCATTGATCAACAATTACAAGAGTTGAATAACAGATTTAGTGAGCAAGCAATGGATTTGTTAACTCTAAGTTGTGCTTTGACTCCTAAGGATAATTATAAAGCTTTTAACATTGAAAAAATTTGCACTCTAGTTGAAAAATATTATCCAGTGGATTTCAATATGCAAGAGAAGATTATTTTGAAGTTTCAACTCCAACATTTCTTCATTGATGCTCGCCAAGATTTAAATTTGAAGAATTTATCAACTATCCAAGAATTGTGTTCATGTTTGGTTGCAACTGAAAAGGCGCAAAATTTCTACTTGATTGATAGACTACTTCGTCTTATCATGACTCTTCCGTTTTCTACTGCTACAACTGAAAGATCTTTTGCAGCAATGAAAATTATTAAGTCTAGATTAAGAAACAATATGGAAGCTGACTTTTTGGCAGATAGCATGGTGGTTTATATTGAAAGAGAAATTGCTGCAACTATCAGTTCTGAGTCTATTATTGATGATTTCAAGTTAATTAAATAGCGTAGAGCATTACTTTAAGGTATTCTTTAGTCATGTAGTTAAATTATTTGATACTTCACTTTGTGTTTATTACAACTTAATTTTTTGATATATAATATTATTTGCATATTTAATTAATACATTTTTTTTTGTCGGCCACCCCAAATTTTTTAGTCAAACTCTGCCACTGTCAAAGTGGCTGTGCATGCATTCATGAGCCCCAACAACTCTATTTTTCTACAATAAACTAAAGTCCTCATTATCTATAAATAGGAGTTATCTACACTTGAAGGGCAAAAGTCTAAGCTAAAAAAATCATCGTTTACTTGTTTTTATTCTTACAAATTTTCAAAAGGGTATTTTCTTTATCATACACACTTTAGCTCTATACTTCAAATTTGTGGTCTATACCTTTTGAGTGTGCTGATATCTTTTTACTTTTCTTCTCAAATCTTTATTTGAATTTTCATAAGCAAAGAACTCAAACACTATTCTACATACTGCAAAAGCTCTTAAAGTATTTTTTTTGTGATTGCTGAGAGATATATTGTTTAAAAGTCTATTTAGACTAAGGTTTTAAGCCTGTTGAGGTTGTGATAATACATATTGTATTAGGTCTAGTTGTGATCTAAAGAAAGGTGTAAAGTGTTGATCTAAAGAACGGTGTAAAGTGTTGATCTAAAGAACGGTGTAAAGTGTTGAGAATGTTCTGATCGGCAAAATATAAAAAATTTCACAATATGTGAGGACTAGATGTCTCCCAAGGTTAAAGATGAACCAAAATAATTTTGTGTATGATTCTCTCTAACTTAATCTTTTATTTTTAGATACACTAATTGCACAACATCATTCTTTCTATTGTAACTAACAATTTATCCAAGTGTTCATTTGAGAAAGTTATTTTTGATTCAATTTTTTTATAAGGTCACAATTTAAAACACTCTTTCTTGTGACATATTATTCTATTTGGGTGCCTTATATGTCTATTGGTATTGGGGGATAGTGGGAGAGAAACAAAATATATATATATATATATATATATATATATATATATATATGTGTGTGTGTGTGTGAGAGATACCTTTGACTACTCTATTTTTATAGTAAGTTAGTATTTTTTTATAGTTAATTATTAATAATATATTTTAACTATTTTAAATAAGTTTATTTACAAAAAATTAATAGAAATATAAAAATTATAAATTAATTAATAAATTTATTTATCTTATTTTAACATTTTTCAGTCACTACGACAAATTATAAAGAGAATTTTGTCTACAGTAATATTTATACTAACTTTTTATTAAGTAAAAATTTATGGTAGGTTAGTCACTAAATGAGAGGTTGTGAGGAGTTCTCTTATAGGGAGAAAAATCTTCCATGTAATAACATCTCAAGCATTGATACAAGACCCCTCTCTAGTGGAAACTAGTATGAGTTAAAAGATGAAGGATTTCGGCTTTAGGACCCCTAATTAATGGGTTAAGCCCTTTTTAACTTAATTGTACACGCAATTTAACGGATCATGCATTTAGGATATAAGTTTATATCAAAATTTAGATATAAGTTAGACCAAAATTTAGGGATTAATGGGTTAACTCAATTTTCTACCCACTCATAAATATAGATTTAATTGGTTACGATACCTTGTAATTTACGAAATGTGAAATTAATAATAATAATAATAATAATAATAATAATAATAATAATATATAAGTTAAAATGTGATTTAGTCATGCAATTATGACGTTTTTTTTATTTATTTTGATTTTTCAATTCATTCCTGCTAATTTAAGATATTTATTCTGTAATGTGCCACATGACATATATAAAAGAAATACTACGTTTTGATGTGATTTTTTCTTTTAATTTTACCTTTACTTTAAACTATTTTTTAATTAATTTTTCCCTTCTCTATCTAATTAATTATTTTATAAATATATACCATATATAAAAGGAATACTAATTTTGTGTGGCTTTTATTTCTAATTTTACTCTCATTTAGATAATTCTATTTATAATTTATCATACCAATCAAATAATTTAACTTTTTCTAATTAATCGTATAAAAGTTTATATGTTATTTTATTTTTATTAATACAAACGAGCACGTCAATGTATGTCTGCATGCTAAATTATATATAAGGGATGCCAACTATTTGCATAATTCTTATATATTACAATTTGATCATTTATTTATAAAATATTTGTCTGCAATATAATCGTTTTTAAAGAAATAGGGAATTAAAAAGAGAGGGTGAAAAAAAATATAAACTTGCATGTTAATGTCCTTTTGCACACTAATAATAATAGTGATGAAAATTTATACCATACAGTTACATAAATAACAGTTCAAGACTTAACTACTGTTAATTATAAATTGGTCGAACTTTTTTTTCTTGACAAATATACCATTTATAACATAATTATTTTATATTGTTATCATTTATCATTCTTATTTTATTAAAAATTAAGAAATATCGGCATCTAAATTTTACTCTATATTGGTTTTCTTCTCTCCATAATTCTAAATGACTTTCTTTTTCCAAAATTTCTTAAAATTTTCTACCTAACTATTTATACCATTAGAAAGTGACAATTCAAGAATTAACTACCACTAACTGTGATTTCATCGGACATTTTTCTAAACAAATATACCATTATATAACGATAATTCAAGAGTTAACAACCCTACATTTTCATGAACCCATGCCATTCCTAACTCCATATAGTCCATTTTGGTACCATCAACTCATCACGTTGAGCTCTCTGGTCACTCCTTTGTATTCACACAAATTATCATATGAGTTCACACAATGAGAACAATTCAATTTTAATCAGAACCAACTACGAGGCAATTGTCGACCATCGTTCGCATTAGACGACAAGTCGCTCTATAGCTTGTTTGAAGTTAGCTAGTTGCAATACTCATGAACCAACTATTAATCCATTCAAAATGTACCCCTTTCAAGCTGCATATACTCCCTTCAATCAACAATATAACTTAAATGAAATGTGGGAGTAGCTCTAAACACAATACTAGATATACTGCAAATCACGAATAAGAAGATGATGAAATTGATGATGAAGGTTGAACTAATTTTTAGGTTCAGTTCGTCCCCACCAATTTATGTATATTAGATGCAAACAGGTTAACCAACGAATCCCCTTCAAGATACTTTGGAATCCTTGAAATGAATTGCACATTTACATTAACTCTATTGATCAATGATAGTTTACGAAATAAAGTTCCTTCATTTACTCTTGTGCACTAGAGAAAAGAAAAAATGACTCATATTTTTGACAGAATTTTGACTCATTTAACATGAATTTTGTCTTGTTTTTCTTTTTGCCTCTAAAGTATCTTTATTTATAAATAAACTCATATCAATTAGTGAAAGAAAACAACAATTGAAAAAGATTGTAACATTTGATAACTTAACAGATGCATTGGTTCGATAACTAATAGATGTATTAAACCAAATATTGCAATCACTTGACCAAGTGATACATTAAGTTATTTAATTTTGTTATATTAATATAACTATTAGAGAACTCTAAATATATTTTAGAAATTCCCCTCACAATCCAAGCATTGATTGCGAAGACGAGAAAGACTTAAACAAACCCAACTCTTGAAAAGACGTCAGTTACTGCACATAATTAACAACGTCCTTGATGTGCGACTAATCGTCAATGATAATTTGTATTTTCTATTTATTTTTTAATATATTAACTTAGATTATTATTAAATAATTTGTTTTTTTTTATAATTTGTTAATTTTTATTTTTATTAATATTAGTATTAAATTAAGCCAATAAAACAATAAAAGATCACATTCTAAGGATATAATCTACCAGTAGTTTTTTTTAATAACTAATGACATTATATGAGGATCGGACCTCCTTGTGGATTAGTATGTACTCGCTTCTAAATAAAATATAAACAAAAATGATATTTAAAAAATTGACATATCTAATTCAAAATTAAAATTAAATACATCAACTTTTTAGATTTTTTTTTATATTTATTCAGGAATAGTAAATTGAAAGGATAGATTTTAAATAAAAAAGAATATTAAAAATAAAAACGATTTTTTCTTTGTAAATTGTGATGATAAAATGCATGTAAAGAATAACTTATTTGAAAAATGTCGATATTATTTGGTTGGATGTCATATCTCGAGTTCGAATCCAAAATTTTGTAGTTGTGCTTATAAGTTTCGAGTGGTACTTAACACTACACCTACATAAAAATTTGTGATGATAAAGGTTTTTTAAAAAGCAATTGAGTGAATAGATAAATTAGTTCCTGAAATTGTAAGCATCGATTAAATCAATTTCTAAATTTTACAAATTGACAAATATATATTTGAAATTGTAAAATATCAATCAAAATAGTTCATCAATAAACTTTTGTTATTATATATTTTGATGTGACATTGTAATAATATATGTGACTTATCAACGTTGATCTAACATGAATGTCATATTCTCGAGAATAAACTTACCAATAAAATTGTAATTTCAAAGAATAATTTGTAAATAATTGTAATTATGCATGAACTACTTATCGATAAATTAATCTATGAAATATTTAAATTTCATAGAAAAATTAATTGATATTATAATAAGATTGATATGAAATTAATACAGACATATCATATATTCAACTAATATATCACATAACAGTATTCAACAATAAAAGTTTTCCAAAAAAAACTCTTTTAATTAAGACTTTAGAATTTCAAAAAATATATTTATATAAAATTCAAAAATTAATTTAACAAATTTAAAAAGATAATTTTATCTATTAACTCAAAAACAATTATGATAATAAATTGAAAAGAAAAAGAAAGTGTTTTGAAGAAGAAAAAAAAAAAGTAGAGAGAATAGGGTTGAGAAAAGAGGGAAAGAAGTGGCCCTAGAAGCTAGTTAGGGACGCGATGCGATGCGAGTAGGTGCTGCAAAAACTGTTATATATGTGCCTCCTTCGCCCACCCTCAAATCTACATCTACTCTATTATATATGTGCCTCCTTCGCCCACCCTCAAATCTACATCTACTCTATCCCACCGTACTCCTTTCCTTCAACTCCAACCACCAACAACAAAATAAAACAAATCCTATCTTCTCCACCACCTCCATCAACTTAAAACTATATAAACATAAATTCCCTATTCAATAATAAACTGTGAAAGAGAGCCACACTACACTGTATTTATTGTTTTTAATTAATTAGTTAGTTAGTTACTGCATGATCCACTCAATGGCTTCAGCCTGTATCAACAACATCGCTATGTCACCTGAAACCTTCCTCCCATGGGATCCCGAACCTGACTTCGAGTTCCGTCTTCAAGATCCCGTCACCATGCTTCCCGCCGACCAACTCTTCTCCGACGGTAAGCTCGTCCCTCTCCACCTCAAACCATCTTTCACTTCCTCCTCCTCCTCCGGCGCCACTTCTCCTAAAACAATCACCGCCTCCACAACTACCTCCGACCCCTCTCTCTTCTCTCCTAAAGCTCCTCGTTGTTCTAGCCGTTGGAAAGACATCTTCGCTTTAAAGAAACTCTACCATTCCACTAACACAGCCAAAACGACACCGTCTTCTAATAAATCACTCAAACACCTCGTCTCTCGCAAAACGACGTCGTCGTCATTTGATAACAGTTCGCTTAACCTTCCTTTGTTGAAAGAATCCGACAATGAATCTCTCTCGATTTCATCTCGTCTCTCGCTTTCTTCTTCGTCTTCGAGCCACGACCACGACGATCTTCCTAGACTCTCTCTCGATTCAGAAAAACCTAACCCGATTTCAATTCACCGTAACCCGAACCCGAATCCAAAGATCCGATTAGTTAAACCTAGAGCAGGTTCATTCGATGGAAACAAACCGGATCAACAGGTAACCGGTAATAATAATAATAATCATAATCACAATCACAACAATCGGGTCGGAAGGAGTCCGATTCGGATGGAATCATCCACTACGCAAGGGTGCAGGGGAGTTTCAGTGGATAGCCCTAGATTGAACTCATCAGGGAAGATAGTGTTTCAAAGCTTAGAAAGAAGTTCAAGCAGTCCTGGGAGTTTCACTGGTGGGCCCCGCTTTAAGCATCGAGGAATGGAACGCTCTTATTCAGCTAATGTCCGGGTAACTCCGGTTCTTAATGTTCCGGTTTGTTCGTTAAGAGGCGGTTCGAAATCCGGTTCGGTTTTTGGGTTCGGTCAGCTTTTTTCTTCGCCGCAAAAGAGAGATTCTACGGTTGGTGGTAATAACAAGAATCATCAACATCAACATGGTGTTAGGCATCAACAACACAAATATGTGTAGACAGAGGGTAACGGTTAATTATTTAATTAGGATTTTTTGTGTTTTTGCTTTTTTCTACTTCTTTTTTCTGAAGGTTAGTCTCTGATTTGTGTTATCTGGTTTTGGAATGAAATTATTGCAAATGGAAGCACATTGTTAAATTTGGGGTTAGTTTTTTATTAACACGTTTAGATTTAGATTAATGTAAATAAGCATAATGAGGTGGGATTTTTAGATGTTGCTGTTGATTAAGTTTATGTTGATGATTAGGAATTTAGGATCTAGTTTTTATTTCTAACTCAGTTTAAGTTTTTTTCAGTGCAATTTCATTGCTACTGTTTGTAAACATATGGAATCTCTCACATTTTGTTGATGTTTTTTTTTTTAATTAAAAAAAATTATTTCGAGATCTGTGGTGGTATTATGTTGAGCTTATCTATCTAGTAGTGTAGCATATGGTTTGTTTAATTTTAATTTTAAAATTTTGGAAATTTGATTTTTACACTATGAAAGTATTGGGAAATGATGCCAAAGATTCAAACAGAGGCGCCAGCTCTGCTGAATTATTTTTTGCACGTCAGTCTGATCCCAAAACTTTATGTCTACTACTATTTTATTTTCACGCTCTGCTTGCATTTAAAACATACACTATTTCTTTTAGCTAGGTGACAAATTACTGTTTCATTATTATTTATTTATATTATTAATGTATTTCTTGGGACGTTAATGGGAGAGCGAAGAGAGGAAATGAGTTTCTGGCTTAGTGGTCGGTGGTCCACACCTGAGACCTTAATGTGAAGATTGAATTGGGTGGGACAAGTTTCTCTACTTTTAATCAAAATGTGTACTTTGATCGGGGACATGGGATGAGTTCCCAGAAGGGATTATCATCCTTCAATGAATAATTTAATACAATTTCTCTATTAAGTTTTCTGTTTCTGTGTGGTTGGGAAAGAACATCCACAAATGTGGTCGTCTTTGTCCTCAACTTTTGTTTGTGATGAATGAATTAATGAATAATATAATTTCCTCCCTCCCATTGAAGTGAAAAGATCTCTCTCCCGTTTACACACATGATTATCCATCCATGTATGGGTCCGTCTTTAATTAGATATATGGTGGGTCCATTTCCTGTTTTTTGCAAGCAATTTGATGTATGTTTAAACCAAAGTGAATAATTGAAGGAATGATGTGCTCAAAAGTTCATTGCCTTTGGACCCCTTTTTCATATTTTATCGTATTCTTTCAAACAGTGATTGAAATGTTTCTAGTTCCGTGGTACTATTATTTATGGACATAAGCCCGAGTCTTATGGAAACAATATCTCATAAATTAACATGTAATTAAACCTATTTAGTTAGTCGATTCAATTGATTAGAAGTAAAGAGCAAATAAGGATTATGCAATAAGCACGTGAGTAACAAGTGAGCTGGCATAGTTTGAGCTTAGCCACCATAAAAGCCAAATCCCATGTGAGAGCGGGGTTTTTTTAAAACAAGTGACTAGTCCCGTGTCTGGATCAGTGTAACGGATGTAGATAGGACGACACAATTCTTTTTTATTTATTATTTTAGTAATAATATAAAAATAAGTGCTTTTTGCTATAAAATGAAAAAAAAATGTTATTAAACATAACAATTTTCTCTTCAGTTGAAGTGCCCTAAGAACAATAGATGTTTGGTTTGAAAAAACGAAGACAGCTTTTAAATTTTAGAAGAATTAATTACACCATTTTTAAATTAGAAATGTTTCTATGTTAGTTTATTATGTGCTATTAATGTACTTTATCTAATCTCAAAAAGTAAATTAAAAAATTAATATCAATTAATCCAAAATTTAAAAAAAAATATATTACGGTACTTTTGTTTAAATTTGAAATTGTAATTGGAAGAGTATTTGTTGACATTTGCAAAAAATTTATACTGAAGTTAATCGGCCTGCTAAAACTCTTCCATATTTTCTTGTAAGTTAAACTCTCCCATTTTTTATTTTGCATCATATTTACATAAAAATTAATTTAATTTATTACAATTTTTTTACAAATAAATATTAATAAATTAGTAGTTATACTAGTTTTTGAAAATTTGAATTTGAGATTCTTTTTATAATTTTGATTGAAGTGTGTTTTTGGTCATTTTACTTATTTATAAGTTTCACTTTGGTCATTAACTTTCTTTTGTTTTATTTTAGTTTTAAGTTACAAATACTTGATTATTTAGTGTGTCAAATTATTTTTATTTTAGTCCTTTAATTTATAAACATTAAATATTTTAATTTTTTTAATTATAAAAATTAGATATGTTAATCTCTTATATTACAATGTTAGATACAGTTATAAAAATTAAAGTGTATAAAATTTATTATTTAAGAGATTAAAATATTTATAACTAAATAAGTTGAATAAAATAAAATAATTTTAAAAATTACAGTGTTGAATATTTATAATTTAAAATGTGAAAATAAAACCAACAAAATTTAAAAAAAATAAAATTAAAATTTAAAAATAAAAATAAAAATAACTGAGTTGAAAAGTGAAATTTAATAAAACTTTTTTGACGCTTTAAATTAATCTACGCCACACATTTGATTTGGTACATACTACACGGGAGTTCGTTTGGCACAAAATTCAGTTGTCGTTGTCGACCTGAGTGGCGGGGGTTTGTCGTGCCAAGTCCCGTCCCATCTTTCTCTAGCTCGAAGGCTTTGGATGGAGTTGTGCCTTATCTCTATTATTTGATTTGACATTTTCGACTTCATCTCTTACCCAAAAAAGAAAATCAGTATAATAGGATATTTTTATGTACTTGTACCAAAATATAATAAGTAATGCTATCTAGAGTTTTTTTCTTTTCTTTTTTTAAATTACAATCTACCTTTTTTACGAAAAATATCTACATATATGTAATATTTATCGGCACAAAAATTTCCAATTTATTAAAAAAAAAATATTTATACAATAGATTTAACAAAAGTTTATATCAATATCATAAAATATTTTGATAAAAAATGAAATTTTGTAAAATTATTATTTTTTTAGAATTTATTTATACATAATCAAAAACACCTAATTATTTTAATTTGTTGAACTAGTTATTCTTCGTATATTATATATAGTCCTTCAACCAGATTTGCTTTTAATATATAAACCTTTTTTTTAGTTTACTGACCAATTGTGGGATTTTTTTCATGTATATTCACGTTTATTTTTTCTTTTTTTAAAATATCTTATTTTAAAAGTAATATATTAGAATTTCTTATTTTTTAACTTTTAAGATATCACATCTTGGAGATGCGACCATATAAATAAATAAAATTAACCGTGGTAGTTGGTCGTATTATGGGATATAATTTTTTATGCACATATAATTTTTTTTTGTTAATTTATAATAAATAAAAATTTAATAAATAAAAAATATTAATTATTAATAATAATATAAATTAATTTAATTTGTAAAAGATTATAAAGATTCAGTAAATATCGTTGTTTTTTGTTTTGAAAAACAATAAAAAGACATAATAGAAAGAGTATTGTTGCAAAGTTATTTTTTATTTGATAATAAGTAAATACTTCAAATACAGATGAAAATGAACAACTTAATGAAAATAGTGTTTAAATTAGTAACTAAGTGCTAAATAAATAAGAAACTAACTTATCATAAGAAACAAAATAAATAAATAAAAGACTAAATAACACTTGTGTTCCTTTAACTTAATTTCACTTAACGTTTTAGTCATTTATCTTTTTTTCTTTCCGATTTGATCTTTTATTTTAATTTTAAGTCATAATGTGATCTTTTATGTTTTAAAATGTCAACAATATTATCCTTTTTTTTTTACAAAAATTCAAAAAAAATCATCAAAATTTTTCAACCAAAACCCATAAAATTAATTATATTCTTTAATATAATACAAATTTCATCAAATTGGTAACTCAAATCTTCAAGTAAACTCATATTTTCATTATTTATTTGATGTTGTTAGAGATGAAAATATGAGTTTATTTGAAGATTTGAGTTTCGAATTTGATGAAATTTGTATTATATTGAAGAATATAATTAATTTTATGTGTTTTGGTTGAAAATTTTGATGAATTTTTGTATAAAAAAATGATAACATTGTTGACATTTTAAAACATAAAAGATCAGATTGTCACTTAAAATTAAAATAAAGGATCAAATCGAGAAGAAAAAAAAAATAAAAAATTAAAACGTTAACTGAAATTAAGTTAAGTAACTACAGGTGCTATTTAGCCTAAATAAAATAATAGATATTTTGTTTTGATTTATTTAAATTAAATTATAGAAAACTAATTAACTACTTTGCCGTGTCCTCCGTGAGCAATATTTTGGATTATTATCATATAAGCCATAAAGTCTATGCATTTTATTCTTTAACGTCTATTTTATTTATAAAATAAATAAATGTATTTTTATTTTTTTATCTGAAAAGAGACAAAATTTGAGTATATCATACCCAAAAGGAACATGAACATGCTAAATTTTTTTCAAGGGCTTACATTATTTAAACATCCAATATATGCTAATTTATAATTTAATAAATAAAATTAACCACTAAATAAGAAAAAATTGCTAGTTTTATTTTCAAATAAAACTCTATAAGTTTTTGTATTTTTTACTAATTTTAATCAATTAATTATTATTAAGATTTTTAATTATTTATTTTTTATTTATAAAATTAATTAATAAATAATTTTTTAAAAAATATATGTGTAGAAAGTCGTATGCTACTAACTACTACACCTAATTTTTGTTTGCTTCACATAGCCACATCTCCAATAAGCAAGATCTTGAAAGCTCAAAAATAAAACATTTTTGTATATTAATTACAAAGTAAAGTATTTTGAAAAGAAAAAAACTTAAAAATGGATGGTTACATTTTTTGATGCAATTGCAACCTTTGTATAAGAAATAGTTTTTTGTTATTTTAAGTCTGTGGTTACTTTTATGTGTGATCACAAAAAAATGAGATGTAAATAAATATGATAAGTTTTTCTTACATTTATTTATTTATAATCCGTTAAGCATTAACTTTAATTACATATTTTTTTTTATACCGTTAATATCTCATTTTTTGCTTCTTTGTTATTTTTGTCTATTATTATCTTACATTAATTATATATTTTTCATTAAATTATATTTATTTATTTTTTATTTTTTATTTATAGTCATTTTAAATTTTATTTAAAAGACAGTCAAATAATTTTGGTAATAAATTAAAATAGACATTATAGATAAAGTATCAAGATAATGTAAAATATGTCTAGTCCCCAATCAGAATAAAAAAATTATCTAAATATTATTGGTACATTTTGTTCATTTTCAGTAATTTTTATGTACTTTATTACTAGTTTTAATCTATTAAATAGTATTTTTAATAAATAAAAAATAATATTAGTTATATATTTAAATTTTTGTTTAAAAAAACAAAAGACATATGACTGGAGGTTGCATCCCTTAAATGTTACCATCTATCAAATTTTAAATAAAAAATATAAAATAATTTATTAGGAGATTACATCTCCAAAATACAGCTTCCTCGAGTTGTTGCATCACATTTATATGATTGCATCCCTTAAATGTTACCATCTATCAAATTTTAAATAAAAAATATAAAATAATTTATCAGGAGATTACATTTCCAAAATACAGCTTTCTCGAGTTGTTACATTACATTTATATGATACAATTTGTTACTAAAATTAAAAAAAAAAAATTATATAAAATATTGTATCTAAGATGCGACTTCTAACTATTTATAAAAATAGAGTAGATTATTATATAATTTGAAAAAAAAAGTAGATTGATTTTTTTAAAATAATAATATTTTTAGAAATTTTCTATTTAGATGTATTTATTTACTATTAAAAAAATGTATAGAAAATATAAAATTTATTAAAGGATGAGAGATTTTTTATTGAGAAGAGATAAATGGAGCAATTGAGAGAAAGATTTTAAATCTACTATATTTGATTTGATTTGATAAATGTGGACGAAAGAGATTTTAGCAGAGAACTACAAATTAGTTTGTTTTTCAACCGCCATATAATATTATACTATTAAATGAAAATATTTAAGTCTCGTTTTTTCAAAAAAATATTATTTCTCCATCAAATCTTTGTAATTTCATTAATTTGTCAAGAAAAAAAAAACTTTCATTTGTAATAAAAAAAAATTGACTAAAAAAAAAGGAGATTTTTGTTTTCTATTATTAGTTTAATTTATGTATTGAGTGTTATTCAATGCAGAATTTATTTGATTTGATATCTCATAACAACTTGATTTGACTTATTTTAAGGGGGGAAAGGCTATGCTATTTCATTAATAGCGATATTTGCATCACAATTTTAAGTGTTGGAAATTAATTTGCGGGAATTGTTTGGCTGATATGAAGTGGGGAAGACGCAACATGATATTGGATAATATTGTGTCATCATTGAAATTCTAGTCCCGAATCCATAATGCATACATTGTAAGTCCGTGTCTGAATTTTGAAATAGCATCATAAATTCGGTTCAATCGAGTCGTTCTATACATGCCTAATTGAAGTGAAACTTTTCTACCAATAATATTGTTGTGTTTATTGTTCGTGGTCTATCTCTTTTAATACTATCGTTTGGAAGCTTTATAATGATAGAAATTTTAACTTGTATTTTCAAATTCCTCTAATTTGTAGACAAATTTGTAGATTAAAACTCAACATCATGTTCAAGTTGCTATTACGTATACAAGTAAATCCACCTAATTTAGGAATACAAGAACACTAGTATCAAGACTATTTAGAAAACACTTCCATTAAGATATCATAAGGTGAATGTTGATTATGCCTTCCAACCTATTACCTGAAATTTCTTCTTTGGCGGGGTCATTTGCGATGAGAATGACAATTATGGTACCAGTTACTATGGCAACCTAGCGTTAGAAATGTTCTTTTTACTAAAATTTGATATCTTTTTCATGGTGTTAAGTTGACTCATAATATGAGGTTCAAAAAAGTAATCTTTAAAAACAATTATAAATCTCTATTTAACATGGTCAGAGGTGTGTATTCTACCCTACCGAATAGAAAAATTGATTTCAAAGACGGATTCTTTTTAAGACCACAAAGACATAATCTTAATGTTTGAGGGTTCTCCCTTTTATTGGAAGGTCTAAGTAACAAGTGTTTGACTTTGTTAAAAACCAAATTTGAAAGAAGCTGAAAGGTTGGATGAAGAAGATTCTATCTTCATCCGATTGAGAGATCCTCATCAAATCAGTGGCACAGTCCATATCCATTTATATGATGGGTTGTTTTCTCTTACATAATTATGTGATCACATTGAAGGAATTATTAAGAAACATGTTCCCAAAGATGATATTGTTCCAAAACATGGTTTGCAATTGAAGATTATAAGTCAATTGTAATGTGGAAGTTGTTGGTCCGATGAATAATATTTGAGATATTGGAGTTGTAGAGTTGTAATTGGAGATGTTGATGGCATTGTACCACTTGTGGCTACATGGTCTTTTACAACATTTCCTGATTCTGACATTGTTGGAGCCTTTAGTTTGAGGTTATCTTTTCCTTTTGCTTTAGACTTGGGTTTTCATATCGGTTGAGGTTGATGAAGACTATTTCAATGTGGTTGGATCAATTATCGCTAATCATTTCTCCTACTTTGGCATGTTGATACCTTTCTTTACATCATGTTTATCAATATACTAATATTGTTGCTCATTATTTAATTAAGTTTGTTTTATCTTCCATTAATACTATTTGGATCGAGGAATACACTCACATTTTTACCTTTGTTGCACCTAATTTAGTAGTTAATTTGATGAAATTTCTATTAGATCTTGCTAAAAACACTTGTTAGCATTTCTCATTTCTTTTTTCATCAAAATAGAAGTAAGAATATTTGATAATTACCATCCATTCATACTACTACTCCTATGTATTAAAAAGAATATTACTACTTTTCAACTAATAATTTATTTAATTTTAATTTGTGTATGAAAAACGCCTTAAAAACAACTGGACAATTAGTATAAAAAGAGAGGAGTATCTTTCTTATATTCGTTAGGGTCTTCATGAGTAAATCTAAATCCACAAAACCGACCATTATATTAATTTAATTTGCATTGTAACTCAACTCAATTAAATTTCGGTCTAACGTGAAATAATCCGTTTGGACCCTAAAGTGTTTAGTTCAAGTAACAGAATTTTCATTTTAAACCTGCAAAATTAATTCATTGAAATGACATTTTTATTTGTATTATCCTATTATTGATGAATAATTACATTTTAGTTGTTAGTTGTTGGATTTGATTTGAGATTTATTGTTGATTTAGTTTTTTTATTTATATTATGTTAATTTAGTTGTTTTATGTGGTTTGTGAATATATTTTAAGTATTAAATAATATGTTAGTGATGAAATTTTATGATTTTAATAATATTAAATTATTAAAATTTAATTATTTTTTCTTGAAGTAAGATTCGTATTTTACAAACTGAGATCTCAACCTAACTTAACCTATTCATGATTAAGTTGAATTAGTTTTAATTTAATGAACAAATTGTGGAATAAAAATTTAATTCAACCTAAATAAAATTAATTGATATGATCAAAACCGATATAAACCAAAGGTCCGCCCTAACCCTTTGTGAAACCTAACCAACCTAGGCAGCCTTGGAAACAATATGTCATCTTATCGTCCCCTCCCTAGCCCCTAGTCATGTACATATTTTTAATGCTTTTTAAGTGCAAATTTTGATGCAGCATATATTTTGATATGATATGGATATGGGTGTGGTGTTTGACCAGTCTTATGTGGGTACTCCATTCATTATACTATTACTAGTACTACTCTATCACAATACATTTGTTTGTTCCATCACTGATTGGTTTTTGTGACACGTGGTTTTTTTAATTAATATATAACTATAATCACCCCACAATTTACAAAACAATTTACAAAATATAGTTGCAAAGAAAACAAAAATTGTAGAAATTTTTGCCAAAATAAAAATATATTTTAACATCCTTGTTGATACATAAACTATAACAAAAAAGATGAAAAAGGGTTAGTGTTGATGCTTATTTCTGTTTATGGAAAACATAAGGTTTTTTTCTCATAATGTCAAAAATAAAAATATGTGTGTGTATTTTTTTTTATTTTAAAAGAAATGATAAATAAACTTGCCAATAACTATGATATTCTTATTCAAATCTACGATATACTAACTAATCTAATAATTTTGACAATTTTAACAATTGATTTAAGTCTTACTAATTCAAAACTATGTGTTTTAATAATATATTAAATCTATTAGAAAAAACAAGGTAAAAAATCTTTAAAAAAGTTTTAAAATTGTAATGCTTTCGCCTATCTAAATTGCACTCTAAATGAATGTGTATCCACAAAACATCTCAAATGTATTCAGATATATATTTTTGAAAAGACTATGATACTTATTCTAAAATATCTTTGGAAGTATTTCAAATACATCTAATAATATTGTTTTGAAACAATTTAAATAATTCAAATACTTTTAAGATACATATTCCGAAGTATCTTACTAATGTTGGTGTTTGATATGTATCATACACAAATACTTCTATTATTTTGTAGTATTCAAACTCTAAAATTAAAGAAATTTTAACATTTTATCTCCACTCAAAATTTTAAGATATTAAGTATATAGGCTACTTATTTTATATATTCAACATGTAACTAATTCATAATCAATGTGGAGTTAACAACTCACACTTAAATTCAACTAATTCATAATCAAAGTGTGAATATCTTATACCATATATTTGTATTGATGTTACACCCAATAGAACACGTCTCATGACTATACCATTAGAAAAACTTTTGATACAATAATTCAATTCACCAAAATCTACTCTCATTTCTTCGTCAGATGAACTTGACTCTAATACCATTTTTTAGAGAGTCAAGATAATGAAAACAATAGATCAAATGCTTCAATATCACAAATATCATATAAATAAAAAAGTTGTTCAATAACTTAAAGATTTGTCTAGTAATGTTCTCTTTGGTACTTTTACAAATTAAACATATCATTCAATACTCTTTTTATCTTGTAAAATTCATGTGTTCCACCATTATGTGTCGAGTATTGAAAATAGATTGTTAAAATGCGTCCTACCAGTACCTAACATAAAAAATGTACTAACTTTGAAGGTCCAAAATACAAACAAATCTCATCTATTTTTTTTATCATATTTAATATATTATGACTATAATATTTTAAAACTAATTATTTAAGAATTTTATATACTAAAACAATTATTCATGAAAGATAGGGATTTAGATTCCATGTTTCGTCACACAGTTACAGCAATGCAATTCCAACTTTCAATCGTCTGATTTATTTCAATGTTGCTTGTTTTACATAGTAAAATTAATTGTATGATTTAAAATGTACCATCTGAAATCAACTGCAACGATATACTATTGCATGTATTTGAACCACATGGAATTGCGATCCAAAATATAGTTTTAAATAGTTGAAATACATTTATCATATGAAAAAAATTAAATGTTTTAAAATTTTTGCTAACAAGTGTATTTTAAACATTTGTTAAACATCTAAATATAAAAATATTACATTAAAAATTGTATGTTTAACAAATGTCATTTGGTCATTTATTAAGACTTAGTCCATAAATTTTTGTTTGGTTAAATATAGTTTTAATCTTTACAAAATTAAGACTTAGTCCATAAGTTTTTTTATTCACTTCTAGTTTTTATTTTGATTTTATAGAATTTTTTTGAGATTAAAAATATTTTTTTTTACAAAAAGACTTTTTGAAATAGAGATTAAAATTGAATAAAAAATTTTAAAGCTAAAATGTTGAAAATATATTTATAAAGACTAAAATAAAATTTTAAAATTTTATAAAAGTTAAAATTTATTTTATTAATTTTTTTCATTATTAAAATTATATTTTTTTTATTAAAAATCTAATTTTTAAATTTAAAAGAGGACTTCCAAAATATTTAACACAACCATATTTGTTAGCAACAACCATATTTTTTTACTTATATTCAAAATGCATGAAACATGCTTGTTTTGGTCAGTGAGCTCAACTTTGTCATCACTTTCTCTTCACTTTACTTTATATAGGTTTGAGGAAACGTACAATCATTTCTATCTTGTGAGGTAAAGCGTCTGAAAAGCAACCCTCAGGTTATTTAATGAAGACAACTAAAAGTCTATAAGAGATTCTAAACTAGCTACATAGAAGGGAACCCAGTTGAATTAATTACTAAAAATATATTGGTGGGTTGGGTTGTAATTAAAGCATGATCTTGTTGATTTGATTTTCTGTGTCTTATTAAAGAAAAAAATCAATTTGTTTGTTGATGCATAATGAGAGAGAGCCTGCAAAAGACTGAGGGGAGTTTTGGGGCATCAAAGAAAGAACGTGCTTATGTACAGTTCAGCCTCTGCATAGATTCCTCCTCATCCAATCCCTTTAATCTCTCTCTCTCTCTCTCTCTGATCTCTCTATCTCTATGTATATATGGAGTGGGTCAGTGCACAAAAAGGGATGAAAAAAGGAGAGTGTTCTCATGCCAAAATGCTAACGGCTAAGAAAAGGTAGTGTTGGAATGTGGAATGAGGGAGTAACATAAAAGTAACAAATAGTAATTTATCTATAGTAAAGTAAAGCTAAATAGAAAATGAATTATGATTAAACTAATCAATTATATACAATTAAATCTCTAAGTTGGTGCTTGAAATTTTGAGAAGCTTACAAGTAATTTATAAGTAAATATTTTAAATTGGTCTATTTATAATACTTTTACCCAAAATGGCCCCTAAAAAATTACCAATTGATATCAAATTAATGCTCTACTTTGCTAAATGCTAGTCAGATGACAACATGTGACAATGACTGACAATTTCATTTTTTTTTTCAATTTCGTAATTTTTAGAAACTAACATGATTGCATACTATAACCCTATAATTTCAAAAATCAAAATAGGTATCACTGAACATGTGCATTAACTAGACCAAATACTTTTCAAAAACTTTTAGACCTATAACTTGAGCTAAGATATGGCTGACTTAGGAAAGTATCTCTGTAGTCGTCGTCGTCATCATCATCTACATAACAGTGTTTTCTTATAAGGTTCAAGGCTGGCTAGGTGGATGGATGAATGTTTTAGAAATAGAATAATGCTATGCCTGTGAGGGTACGTACTACATACAATGTGGGGGCTTAGAGTTCACATTCACAGTATCAATATGAGCTGAACTGGGAAGTATCATTTGTTGTTGTTATGTTAGAAAGAGTGTCATAAACTGCAATGGGTTTAGTGTTCATTTGGAATTTAGTACTGTCATCAGAACAGCTTTTTTACAGTTTACTGTAGCTCAACCAGAAAGGTTGGAGCTTTGATCTCAATATAGCATTTCCATTTTTATTTTATTTTTCCTTTCTTCAGTTGTACAACAAAACGACAACAGCAAACCAAGGCAGGATTGGGGCCAATTGGTTGGGGTACTAAGATTTGGAAATGGTTGGGGAAAATTTGCTTGTGTCACCAAATCGTTCCAATCTTTGGCGTTTTTGTATATATACATACAATTACAACTAGGACTTCATCTATTATTATGAGATTATTATATCAGCCAAATCGTGAACCCAAAGTGAGATCTACCCTTTGTTTGGACTGGAAAATAAAGTGAAAGTAAAGAAGGTAAAAAGAAAAAAAGTTGATGGTATGAAAGTGAGTTGATTTTCTAATTGTTTGATAGGACTGAAAGTGGATCTAAATGAAAATAAAATATTCTCTTTTTATACTTTACCGAGTAGAAAGTAAAAGAAAAGTAAAGTGTATATTTATAAAATGAAGCAAATGAGCATTGTTATTTCTTATCAAAGATTTACTCAAAAAAAGAGAAGAATTCGTACAAATAATGTTTGACCAATTAGAAACGGACTGACCATACATGGGAAGAGTTAGTGATTATGAGTTGTGTAAAAATTAGCATTTTCTGAAATAAATATATCCTCAAATAAGAATTGTGTGATAAAAAGATGGTGATAAAATTGAAAAATAGACCGACAAATTTTGTCTTCAGTGACATTACTCTCTAAAATGGGAGAAGAGCATAACTGTGGAAGACACACCACTTTTCTAATGCATGTTTGGGTTCTCTGTGTGATTGGTAAAATTACTTTGACTCACTGTGATTTAGTTAATCCCACCATGAAACTGAACATAGGCTAAAATTTTTTGCACACCATAATAGCATTTCAAACAAAGGAAGTGTCTTAATTTTTGAGTTTTTCATCCATCCTCCTATCTTCTACCCTTCTCCCCCCATCCAAACACAACGCTAAAGTTAAAATAAAATAGATTACTACTTTTTTACTTTAAAGTGAATGAAGTATGAACTCTAGGTTGGATCTTAGTGAGAACATATCCTTTTTAATGCATATATTTCTTTTTAAAGAATCAGTAATATATTTAGAAACGTTTTTTGGACCTACAGTCATTGTTTCATTGGCCTATGACTAGGACGGGGAGTCGGGCGGACCCAAGAGTTTGATTTAATGGAACTGGGTTGAACACAAATTTTCAGAAGTTCCAGAAAATGAATGGGCCGATTTACTACCAACCAACCAACAAGGAATGCTACTTTAGATGGAGCAAGTGTTATGTAGCCCCACGGTGCTGTGGGTTCCTGTTTTTCTAATTTCTGCTAGTATTCCGAATATAGGGTAGCTCCTTGTTGATATACATTGAAAACCATAAATTTGAGAAGAAAAAAAACCCATAAATTTGAGATATGAAATTACCCCCTCAGTCTCAAAATATAAATAAAAAATCGATTAAATAAAATTGATATATTTAATTCAAAATTTAGATTAAATACATCAACTTTCTTTGACTTATTTTTGCCTATATTTTGAGACAAAGGAGTACTTTAGAAAACTATTAGAGATGGCAGAATTTATATATCCATAAAATTACAATTTTTTTTTTTTGCAACATTGATTTTTTTTCATTGCAATGATGTTTTAAAAATTTACAAATCCATCGAATTACAATGTTTTTTGTTGTAATAAATTGATTGTTTTTCACTGCAATGAAGTCTTAAATTTACAAGAAGAATTCAGCGGCATTTTTTTTTTTTAACAAATTAAGGGATAATCACAAGTAACCTAAATACAACTAGTAACTGGATGCCAATTTCTAAGCCCTTAAGTGGTACTCCCTCCGTCTCAAAATATAAACAAAAATTTGTCAAAGAAAGTTGATGTATATGATCCAAATTTATGCTAACCTGAAGAATTAAATGTAAGAGGTCAAGGGTAAAATGCATGATAGTGAATCTGGAAACATACATATGGAAAATATGGAAGTTGATTGAGGTGACACCAATTCACCCAGAACCTTCAGTGGCCGCTTTCTCTGCAAAATTATAAATAAAACTGTGAACAAAAAATGGTTTAAGTATGCAAATTACTAATCAAATCAATGCAAACTATGATTAAAATGCTAGTGCATATTTTCAAATAATTGGATACGATACAAGCATCTTATCATCGCTACAAATCAGTGTCGTAACTTGTACATTCTTTAACAGCACTGCATATGCATCTAATAACCATTGTAATAGGCTAATGGCAAATACGATCACTATTTCACCAGCTTGTTAGAAAATATGTAATGCATGCTTGATTCTCTTGTCATCTACAAAGGCATAGCATACACTTGGCGAGTTATAGATATTCTAAATCAGAGTGCTATGTGCTTTTGGTTTTCTGATCAATTTGTCATGTAGTCAATCCTAACTGCACGGAATATACCTCAAGTTCTTTGATTCTCATTACTGTTAGAATCATATCTTAGACACTTTAACTAATAGTTGTCATAATCTTCTGAGGCCCTACCAGCATATGTGACTGTGTTTGGTTTTGGATTTGGTGAGCCAAAATCCATTTGAAGAAACATTTACCTTGGACACTGCATAGCATGTTTGACATTATTGAGCCAAACAAGTCTGGTTTCCAAACTTGATTTTAACTCCCTAAACTTTAAAGCAACAATTTGTTTCTTTTGTGGTGAGTAAATATTATATTACTGTTTCAAAAATATAAAATGAAAAGTCAAATCTTTCTTGGTCATTATATATCGAATTATCTAAAAGTGATTTTTGTTAGTACCAACTAAATAATATTCATCAGGTCAAAATTAATTGACTGAAGTTCACTTCGAAACAAAACCAAGTTTGCATTTTGCAAACTCTAGCACGAGCATACTTTCCATATCAAGCCAGAGCAGCCATGATGCTTCTGGCCAACCTGGTAAGATAATTATTTTGATATGCACTTATGCAGTATGCCAGCTAGAGTGATTGATCCTAGTGTTTTCTACTCGTGGGAAGTGCATGTGGGTTCAAGAGTTTCCTTAAAGGAGAAAACACAATTGTTGATCACTGACTAGTGAAAAAAGTTGACTAGGTACTTTCTCCAGAGGGAAATCAATAAGGTCACATGTTGGCTAAGAAGAGAAGTCCCTGAAATTGTACATGGTGATGCACTGATGCACTTCAGCTAATTAGCATGAATGTGATGGAAGACATGAATTATAAATTTTAAATTATAGCACAAAATACCGTGTTCCAGGAGTATGTGTGGAATGGAGTATATAATAATTAATTTGGTAGAGCAGAAACTCATGGTATGAAGTTTCAATGTAGTTGAATAGCTCATAAACCCAGAAGTTTTTATTCTTGAGCAACTTGGTCGTACCACAGAAGCACTAATGAGATAGCTAGTTGAGATGATACAAGCAAATAACAATCAGACTCATAAAAATGTCTCTTGCAAAGAAAAAGAACAGATATACCGTTAAATACAGCACTAGAATAAATTTAAAATCATTTCACCAGAGTCACTTGCCCACAGTTAACAGAAAGGGAGAAAACTATAATAGATCCGCTCAAGTAATTGTTAGAGAGGGCAGAAATAAATGGTAGTTAGTTATAGGCAGTTATTTATTTTATTAGCAGTTACTGTTTTTATAATTAATAATAATTAGTAGCACTTATTAAGTTAGTTATTTATTATATGTGAATAAATAGGGAACTGCAGCCTGTTATTGGGTAGGAAGGAAAACAGAAAAGTGGTATTTTGAAGGGGAGACCAAGCTCTCAAATTCTTGGAAGGGAGAGACCCAAGACTCTCGAATTTCTTGGGAACCCATTGGGTAAACCTATTCTACCATCAATAAAAGTTGTTTATTCCCTTAAAATATTTATGTTAGGTACCAGTTTCTATCGGTAATCAGCTATATGCCATAGTTTTAGACTTTTTTCTTCATGAAATATGCAACAGTGACTAATTATTTAATCTAGAAATGTCAGGTATAGATCAATCACAAAACAGGTAAGACAGTTGATCAAAGTAAATTTAATTTTCCATTGCAGAGTAATAAAATGTGTAATGACTAAACAGAGACCATCGGAAGGGGAGGGGGTGAAATTCCAACACTAGCAGTTAGTAATTATTAGAAAATAACTATAAGATTAAGCCTTTGGAGACATGTTTATACCATGAGTAGTTCCAGTAGACATGATGCGGTCTATATTATCAATCCGTCCTTGTATGGATTTTAGAAGTGAATTCAGGGATAAAACTCTTTTCCTAACACTGGATATCTTGGTAGCATGCTGCATTATGAATGGCAAAGGTGCATCTTCGAGCAACTGATCAAGTTCTGCCCAAAAAAGACAAATTTCAGGTTACCAAAGCTTAGACCTAGAGTATTTAAAAATTACTGACATCCTGGAATTATAGGAGAACTTTAGCAGAGGCATTAACATTAAGCAAAACTGAAATTATAGCAAGTTAAAAAGACAACCCATATTAGCACACTACAGCAGCAAGTTTGACATGCAAATTAAGACTTGAACTGAGAGTAGATCGGCAGAGAACAATGTTTTTATCATCACGCAGACAACTGGATATCTTAGGTACCATTCGGGGTGGTTGTGAGTTTTTGATTTATGGTTTTGAAAGTCAATTTCAAAACCAAAACCTATTTGGGTAAAATGGAGCTTAAGTTGATTTTTTACTTAATTTCAAAACAGTTTTTTCCTAAAACTCAACCCAAAAAATAGGTTTTCTGTTGTGCCTTTCTGTTAGTTCAGTTATGTTAGTTAGTGTAGGCTAGTTTCTATTACTGAACCTGTTCTCTATATATAAAGAGAATGAATTTAGCTGTAGGTTTTATCTTTTGCTTTGTCTTAGTTGGACTGGAATATTTCCAGTTGAAGAGAGTGTTCGTTACAATTTTGTCCATTAAGGGACAACTGTACAATTTTTTAATCATAAGGATATTCTCTTACCGTTATAATATATTTCTTTATTGTAATTAATTGAGTTAATTAGAATTTAATTAGCTTTCTGATTTAGTTGTACTCCCTAGGCTATTTATACCATTTGTATTTGTACAAAATCAATAAGAAATACAACATTTTCACATGGCATTAGAGTTACAGTTCTGATCCGATAAAAAAAAAATTAGGGTTTTCTCATGGAAGAAAAACAGAGCAGTTCAAGCAGCCTAGATGCTGCGACTGGAAACGCCACTAGTCATCATGAAACAATTATCATTACTAGCTACAAACTCAATGGACAGAACTATACACAGTGGTCTAGATCTGTCTGTATCTTCCTCCAAGGAAAAGGAAAGGAAGACTACATCACTGGCGAGGCTAAGCAGCCAAAAAATACTGATCCAAGCCATGAAAAATGGAAACTTGAAAACAGTCTTGTTATGACATGGTTGCTCAACTCCATAACTAATGAGTCTGGTGAAAATTTCATGTATTATGACACTGCTGCAGAAATATGGAAGACAGCCAAGGAGACTTACTCAAATGTGGACAACACCTTAGCCATATTTGAAATCAAAAATCTCTTACACAATCTTCCACAAGGAGATTCTTCGGTCACTGAGTACTATCATACACTCACAAAATACTGGCAGCAACTTGACATCTATGCAAACATAGAGTGGAAATGCATAGATGATGACAAAATCTACAAGAAACTGGTCGAGAAGGACAGAAACTTTCAGTTCCTATTGGGACTGAATAAAAATCTGGATGAAGTGAGAGGGAGGATCCTTGGAACTAAGTCTCTCCCTAGCATTCGTGAAGCATTTGCAGAAGTGAGAAGGGAAGAAAGCAGAAGGAAAATCATGTTGGGAAATCAAAGTGCAAGTTCAAACATTGAAGGCTCTGCACTTGCAGTAAGAGGTCCACCAAAGAAAGGTAGAGGATGGTGCGATCACTGCAAGCGACCTGGACATACGAAGGAAACTTGTTGGGTGCTTCATGGAAAACCCACGGATCTAAAACCACGATTCAAGGACGCGCGCGGATATGCTGCTGCTGATGATGAAAGTAAGTCCAAAAACATTGCAGATGTCAATCCTTTCAACAAAGAACAAATAGAGATGTTGCATAAATTGATGCAACAGGCACTGCAAAACACTAGTACCTCTTCTTCCATTGCTACTTTTGCCCAAAAAGGTAATTTTTCTGCTGCCCTTCATGTAAATCACCAGAAAACAAACTCTTGGATTGTTGATTTTGGTGCCTCGGATCACATGACTGGGGACATCAATGTATTTAGTAAATACACTCCATGTCAAGATGAATCTTTTGTCCGGATAGCAGATGGTACCACCTCCAAGGTAGCTGGTAAAGGTTCGGTGGTTATCTCTAAAGATATTACTCTTGATTCAATTTTACATGTTCCTAAACTAGATTGCAGTCTATTGTCTATCTGTAAATTAACCAAAAACTTAGGATGTGTTGCTAAGTTCTTACCACATTTGTGTGAATTTCAGAATATGAATTCGAGGACGATGATTGACAATGCTGAGGAAAGTGCAGGCCTTTACTTCCTTAAAATTGAAGACCAAAATAAGAGATCCTACAAGATTGTCCTTATGTGTTCATCAAAGAATGATAATGATGTAATGTTATGGCATTATCGCCTAGGACACCCAAATTTTATGTATTTGAAAAAAATGTTTTCAACTTTATTTAATAAAGATTCTGGTTCTTTCAAATGTGAAGTGTGCGAATTAGCCAAACACACCAAATCCCATTATTCCATACAACCTTATAAGCAGTCTAAACCTTTCACACTCATTCATAGTGATGTGTGGGGACCTTCAAAAGTAAGCAATGTTACCTTTATTGACGGCCATACAAGAGTCACTTGGGTGTTCCTCATGAAAGAAAAATCAGAAGTTGGGAGTATATTTGAGAACTTCCATAAAATGGTCCAAACCCAATTTCAAAGCAATATTTAAGTACTAAGAACTGATAATGGAGGGGAGTACTTCCACCACACCCTTGGTAGTTACCTTACCAAAAATGGCATTATAAACCAAACATCATGCTCATACTCTCCACAACAGAATGGGACAGCAGAGAGGAAAAATAGGCACCTATTAGAAGTCACTCGAGCCCTTATGCTGTCCATGAACGTACCTAACCATTTTTGGGGAGATGCAGTCCTCTCCTCATCCTACCTAATAAATAGAATGCCCTCTAAAACGCTCAACCTAAAAACACCACACCAAACCCTCTTGTCCCTTTATCCTTCGACCAAACTCCTCACAAATCTTCCACCAAAGATTTTTAGATGTACTGCCTTTGTACATGACCAAAAGCCTAACCTTAATAAGTTGGACCCGAAAGCCATCAAGTGTATCTTCTTGGGATACTCTCCTACCAAGAAAGGATACAAATGCTACTGCCCCCAAAAAAGACGAATCTATCACACTATAGATGTTACCTTTTTTGAAGACAAGGCCTTTTATCCCAAAGTTGGCATTCATGGGGAGAAAGTTACAATTGATGAACACCAACCTTGGGAAATTACAATACTAGAATTTGTCCCACATGAACCTGTCTTAACCACCCCATCAGAATTTGTCCAAATCCTACCTGAATATGTTCATGAATCTGTCCAAATCACTAAAAACACAGAATCTGTCCCAATAATTGTTGAACCTGAACTGGACCAGCAAACAACCACTCTTGAGGTTACCAAGCCAACAAATGGAGCATCAACAATTGGTCCAAAAGGAAAACCAAATGGAGGAAAAGAACTGCAAGTATACATACGGAAGAAGAACAAGCAGCAAACTCTTGAGGAAGTAGAAGCATGCACTCTTCCAAAGCAGAACCAAGACTCTACCCAAAAAGGTAGCATTAACTCTTCCTCTAATTTATCTGATAATGTCACCAATGACCAAGACTTAGACTTACCTATTGCTATGAGAAAGGGAGTAAGATCTTGTACCAAACACCCAATTGCAAACCATGTTTCTAGTGAAAAATTATTGCAGGGGTACAGAAACTTCATCAGCTCTGTGGACAGCATCGAAATTCCTCAAAACTTTCATGAAGTTGTCCTAGTTCCAGAATGGAAGGCTGCTGTAATGGAAGAAATTAAAGCACTTCAAAAGAATGGCACATGGCAGCTCTCCCACCTACCAGAGGGGAAGAAGAAAGTTGGATGCAAATGGATATTCTTGGTAAAATACAATGCAGATGGGAGTGTAAACAGGTACAAAGTTCGGCTGGTGGCAAAAGAATTCACCCAATCCTATGGAGTGGATTATGAAGAAACCTTTGCACCTGTAGCAAAGTTGAATTCAGTTCGTGTACTCCTTTCTCTGGCAGTAAATTTGGATTGGCCACTTCACCAGTTAGATATAAAAAATGCTTTCCTAAATGGTGAACTTGAAGATGTCTACATGAGAATACCACCTGGACTTGAGACATCAGAAAATTCAGGCAAGGTATGTAAACTCAAAAGATCACTATACGGACTCAAGCAATCCCCTCGGGCTTGGTTTGATAGGCTCACACAAGTAGTTAGGATGCATGGCTTCTCCCAGTGTCAAACTGACCACACAATGTTCTTAAAGCATTCAAAGGAATGCAAGGTAACCACCCTCATTGTCTATGTGGATGACATTATTATTACAGGTGATGATTATACTGGAATTGAAGGACTGAAAATGATTCTAGCTAAGGAATTTGAAGTCAAAGATCGTGGTCGATTAATGTATTTTATGGGAATGGAAGTGGCACGGTCCAAACATGGAATCTATTTATCTTAAAGGAAATATATACTTGACTTACTTCAAGAAACAGGGATGTTAGGATGCAGGCCAACAGACACACCTATGGAATCCAATGTGAAAATTGGAGAGGAAAAGAAGAGTCCACCTACTGACAAAGAAAGGTATCAAAAATTGGTTGGGAAACTTATCTACCTAACCCACACACGACCAGATATTGGTTTTTCTGTTAGCATGGTTAGCCGCTACATGAATGACCCGAGGAAAGCTCACATGAAAGCAGTTAACCGCATCCTGCAATACCTGAAAAAGGCACCAGGGAAGGGGCTGCATTTCAAGAAGGATACAAGCAGGAAAATAGAAATATTCACTGATGTAGATTGGGCAAGCTCAGTGACTGATAGGAGATCAACCAGTGGGTATTGCTCCTTTGTATGGGGCAACTTAGTGACATGGAGAAGTAAGAAACAATCTGTGGTTGCTAGAAGCAGTGCAAAAGCTGAACTTAGGTCCATGACACATAGGATTTGCGAGGGGATGTGGCTGCAAAGGATGCCGGCAGAACTACATGTTTACACTGACCATGAAGTAAGCCTGTTGTGCGATAACAAAGCTGCCATAAGCATTGCTAAAAATCCTGTGCAACATGACAGAACAAAGCATGTGAAAATTGATAGACACTTCATCAAGGAAAAAGTTGACAATGAGCTAATTTATCTCTAGCACACACCCTTAAGCCACCAAATTGCTAATATCTTGACCAAGGCACTTCCTAGAGCCATCTATGAAAACTTAAGATTCAAGTTGGGCATGATTGATATCTATGATCCAACTTAAGGGGGAATGTTGGTTACAATTCTGTCCATTAAGGGACAGCTGTACAGTTTTTTAATCATAAGGATATTCTCTTACCATTATAATATCTTTCTTTATTGTAATTAATTGAGTTAATTAGGATTTAATTAGTTTTCTGATTTAGTTGTACTCCCTAGGCTATTTATACCATTTGTATTTGTACAAAATCAACAAGAAATACAACATTTTCACAGAGAGCAGCCTCTCTTCTGTACCTTTTTATTCATTTGTGATAAATAAGACTACAGAGACAAATAAACTCCCTTTCTTGCTAAGAAATTATCCAGAAACCTAACAGTTCTTGTATTTTTAGATAAAATAGTTAAAACAAGTTGTTCGTTCAAATTAATATTCACTCTTCCTAGCTAGTAACTCTCAAACCAGGAGGCTAAGATGAGGACCCTGATAGACTCTCAAAAAATAGGGATCAATGAAACTGAAGAAAGTAAAAGGCAAAATACTTTCATATTTTATTACTATAGCCCTAAGTTGTTTATATAGAAAATAAAATTACAATAGTAATACTGAGTAATAATGACATAATCATAAAATAAAAATAAATAGAATAATATAAAATAAAAGAGAATTAAATCTGATTTTCCTTGATTCTTTAACACCCCCTCTCAAGTTGGTGCATAGATATCTGTCATGCCCAACTTGGCTATAAGTCGCTCAAAATTGGGTCTTGCCAAACCTTTTGTCAAGATATCAGCGGTTTGCTGATTGGAAGTCACAAATGGCAGACATATAATTCCGGCATCAATTTTTTCTTTTATGAAATGGCGGTCAATCTCAATATGTTTGGTTCTATCATGTTGTACAGGGTTGTGAGCTATACTTATTGCTGCTTTGCTATCACAGAACAATTTTAACAGTGAATCAACTTTCATTTTCAGTTCATCCAAGAGTTTATGAATCCACAAAAGTTCACAAATTCCTTGAGACATTGCTCTAAATTCAGCTTTTGCATTGCTTCGAGCAACAACCCCTTGTTTCTTACTTCTCCAAGTGACTAAATTTCTCCAAACATAGGCACAATATCCAGTAGTGGATTTTCTATTAGTAACTGATCCTGCCCAATCAGCATCTGTAAATATAGAGACTTCTCTGTCATTAGTTTTCTTGAAATACAAACCCTTTCCAGGATTGGATTTCAAGTACCTTAAGATCCGATAAACTGCCTCCAAATGTTCTTCATAAGGAGAATGCATGAATTGGCTTACAACACTCACAGAGAAAGCGATGTCAGCTCTAGTGTGGGCTAGATAAATAAGTTTTCCAACTAACCTCTGGTATCTTCCAATCTCAGCAGGAATACTGCCTTTCTCCCAAAGTTTAGTATTTATTTCCATAGGAGTATCTGCTGGTCTACACTCACTCATCCCAGTTTCTTCCAAGAGATCTAGGATGTATTTCCTTTGAGAAACAACAATTCCCTTCTTTGAGCGAACAACTTCCATACCAAGAAAATATTTGAGCGCACCTAAATCTTTGATCTCAAATTCTTTTGTCAAATTTTTCTTCAATCTTTCCATCTCAACAATGTCATCTCCTGTGAGAATAATATCATCTACATATACAATTAGAATTGCAATTTTACCAACATTAGAGAACTTCACGAACAACATATGGTCTGATTGGCCTTGCATATATCCTTGCTTTTTGACAGACTGAGTGAATTTTTCAAACCAAGTCCTTAGAGATTGCTTGAGACCATAAAGGGATTTTTGTAGTTTGCATACATTTGAACCAAACTTATCTTCAAAGCCAGGTGGACTATCCATGTATACTTCCTCTTCCAAATCACCATTCAGGAAAGCATTTTTTACATCAAGTTGGTTAAGAGACCAATCTAAATTCACCGCCAAGGACAAGAGAACTCTAATAGTGTTTAACTTGGCAACAGGAGCAAAAGTCTCTAAGTAATCAATGCCATATGTCTGAGTAAACCCTTTAGCAACCAAGCGTGCCTTGTATCTTTCAACTGTGTTATCAGAATTATATTTCACAGTAAATAGCCATTTACAGCCAACGGTATTCTTTCCTGTAGGTAACGTCGTGACTCTCCAAGTTTGATTTTTCTCAAAAGCTCTCATCTCCTCAATAACAACTTCCTTCCACTTTGAAATTTTTAGAGCCTCCAGTATATTTTTTGGAATTTTTATAGCAGACAACTTAGAGGTAAATGCAGCAAATGAAGAAGACAATTTTGAGTATGACACATAATTAGACAAATGATATTTAGTGCATGATCTAACAGATTTTCTAATTGCAATAGGAAGGTTTATATCAGGATACTCGACATGACTCTTAAGAATAGAAGACGACTTACTTGTATCAAGATGATGTGTTGGATTATCTATTGGTTCGGAATCTTGGAAGGGTCGGAGAATGGGTCCTTCATTTCTTTGTTTATGGTTTCTTCTTTCAAAGACATTTCCCTTCCAAGTAGGGTCAATGGTAGTAAACCTGCTTTGTGTCTCTTTATCTGAGTCATTATGTTGTGGCATTTCAGGTGGTCCTTCATTATTATTGAGATCAAGAATTTGATCAGTGTGATTTTGATTTGAAATTGTCGTCCCCGAATCTGTTGAAACCTCATTCATAAGTTGATTAAGTTCCAATATGGACTCTTGGGCATTTTCTTTTGGTGCATCAATATAAGTCTCAGAATTTTGTGACACTATATCACTTAAAGTAATGATGTTTTCATAAGTAAAAGATGAATCTTCCTTATAATTTTCCCCCTGAAGATGAATGTCAGTAAAAAATGGTTGATTTTCCACAAAAGTAACATCCATGGTTACAAAAATTCTTTTCAATTTTGGTTCAAAACACCGATACCCCTTTTGAGTTGGAGAGTAACCGGTAAACACACATTTTATTGCTCTGGGCTCGAGTTTGTCAAGTTGTTTATGTTCATGAACAAAAGCAGTGCAACCAAAAACTTTTAGTGGCAAATCAGCAGAGACACTAGTCAAAGGAAAATAATTTCGAAAAACATCAAGTGGGTATGAAAATCTAAAACTTTAGATGACATTCAATTAATTAAATACGATGCAGTTAAAACGGCTTCACCCCACAAATATTTTGGAACCTTATTTGTAAATAGTGAAGCTCTAGCAACCTCAAGAAGATGCCTATTCTTTTTCTTTGCAATTCCATTTTGTTGGGGTGTATTAACACAAGAACTTTAATGAACAATCCCATTGGCAAGAAAAAAATCAGACAAAAGTATATTAAAATATTATTTACCATTGTCACTTCTGAAGACTTGAATATTTGTTTGGTATTGAGTGTGTCCCATTTTAAAGAAATTTTTGACAATTTGTCCAACTTCTGATTTTTCTTTCAATAGATAAACCCAACAAATTGTAGTATGATCATCAATAAAAGTTATAAACCATCTTTTATTAGAAAAAGTGTTTATTCTATTAGGACCCCAAACATCACTATGAATAACTGCAAACGGTTTTAATTTTTTATATGGTTGTGTAGAAAAAGAACGGTGATGTTTAGCAAATTCACAAGTTTCACAATGAAATAAAGACAGATCCTTCTTAGAAAATAATTTAGGAAACAAATGTTTCAAATACGGAAAACTAGGATGTCCTAACCGTAAATGCCATAACATAATATCATTATTAGAAAAAACAAAAATAGATTCAAAGCAGGTACTCGTTTTTGGTTGGTCTTTGAAGTTGAGTCCATTATTAAGATAATAGAGTCCTCCACTCTCCTTAGCATTGCCAATCATCTTCCCCGTACTCAAATCCTTAAAAGTGCAATGAGAATGAAAAAAATTAGTTTGACAATTTATATCCTTTGTTAATTTAGTAATGGATAACAAATTACATGATAAATTGGGAACATGTAAGATATCTTTTAAGGTTAACACAGGTGACAGAATAACATAACATTTCCCTGCAATGGCTGAAAGAGAGCCATCTGCAATTTTAATTTTGTGGTTACCTGCACAAGGACTATAAGAAGAAAACAAACTCGACTCCCCAGTCATATAATCAGTAGCACCAGAATCGATAATCCAAGTATGGTTGGGAGAGACACTAAGTAGAGCAGTATTTGGAAAATTACCTCTCTGAGCTATAGAGCAAGAAGGATTTTGAGACTCAAGGAGTTTGTACAATTGATCTAATTGTTCCTTGCTGAAAGGAGATGAGCTTGAAGGAGACCGCTTCTCTTGATCAGAGGTACCAGCTTGGAGGGCATGACCTTCATTTCCTCCTTTTTTCTTCCAATTTAGAGGTTTTCCATAGAGCTTCCAACATGTATCACGTGTGTGCCATGAACATTTGCAATGTTTGCACCATGGTTTCTTGCCATCTCTCTTCTCGTCTTCATTCTTAGTGACTAGGGCAGAGCTTTCAACCTCAACAACAGAAGGTGTCTTATCCATCATAACACCTTGTCTCGCCTCTTCTCTTCTAACTTCTGAGAACGCTTCTCGAAGTGATGACAATGGAATCTTTCCCAATGTTCTGCCTCGGACTTCATCAAGCCGCTTATTAAGCCCAACCAAGAACATGAATACTCGGTCGTTCTCCTGTCTCTTAAGAAACAAAACATTGTCCGCACAACACTTCCAATGATCATCATAGCAGAGATCCAATTCTTGCCATAGTGTCATTAACTCATTATAATAGGTCGTGACATCTCTATCTCCTTGTTTGGCATGCCACAATCGTGATTTGAGATCGAAATTTTAAGAAGAATTCTGAATATCAGAATATATTTCTTTGACAGCCTCCCAAACTTCCTTCGCAGTAGGCAAAAACATAAAAGGTTTTCTAATCGTTGATTCCATATTACTAAGCAGCCAAGCAATAATAACAGAGTTCTCAAATTTCCAAAACCTGTAATTAGGATCAATTGTGGCAGGTATTTGCACCTCTCCTGTGAGAAAACCATATTTTCCCTTACCATCTAGGATCAATCTTGCGGTTTGGGACCATTCGACATAATTTTTTCCATTAAGTTTTTGGATTCCAACCTTGAGGGCATTAGAAGTTCCCTCATGGCCAAGAAAATTGGAAAAATCGTTGTTAGATAAACCATTCCAACTGCCACTGCCGCCTGGGCCGCTGCCAGTGTCTAATCCAGTGTTGTCGCCTGGGCTGCCGCCAGTGCCTAAACCAGTGTTGTTGGCTACTTCTAATTTTTTAGTGCCTAAACCAGTGACCAGTGTTGTTGGCTACTTCTGATTCTTCACCCAAACCATAGTCGTCGCCACTACCCGTAAGGGCTGCCTTCCATGAGGTATTGTGTGCCATAGCTCAATTGGTTAAAACGAACCAAACCCCACTGGGTTGTGGAAAGTTTTACAGAACCCTAACCAATAGCTCTTGATACCATGAAGAAAGTAAAAGGCAAAATACTTTCATATTTTATTACTACAGCCATAAGCTGTTTATATAGAAAATAAAATTACAATAGTAATACTGAGTAATAATGACATAATCATAAAATAAAAATAAATACAATAATATAAAATAAAAGAGAATTAAATCTGATTTTCCTTGATTCTTCAACAGAAACAATAAAATAATAGATGAAATGAGAATTTGTTGATTTATGGAAGAAGAGAAAATTATGTTAAAATGTATAAACCAGAGCAGAGCTCCTCCCGCAGAACAGAATTTATTATTATAATGATTCTTCTCTTTTTTACCCTTGCGGACATACACTCTCCACACAGCAGGTTTGGACCTTTCACTAGTCTTAGGCCCAATAGTTCTATCGGACCCTCATAGAACTTGCCCGTCTGGACCATATAACTTACTAGCATAACTTATTCCCATATATAAATCTTTATGAGGGTTAAGCTAAAGGTATCATACAAAATTAATACCAGAACCATTAACTGCAAAAGCCAATTTAAAACTCCCAAGAATTGAATCAGGCAGCACCACATTACAAAAGCTTCTTCCAAGTTGAGAGAATTATATAATTATTTCCAGCTTTTTATTTCATAGGGTTAAACATTCTTATAAAGGAAAAGAAAGGGAAGAGCAACATAATGGCAATAAAAGCTTTACTTATTTAACCTTAAATTAGCAATAATAAGGTTACCAAATCTATAAGAAAACAAAGACTACAACTGTTACTTGCCCAATGATTCGTCAACTCTCTTTTCCACTTCACTTTCTAGCAAGAAAATCCATATTCAAATGCTTGTGAGGAGAACAAAACCTCCAACAACAGAAATCAAAACCTTCCTGGTACACCTCAAGTCACGAATTCTTTCCAGTATACTATAGAATAAGTAATAACATCTTATATCATCTTTTTAAGCTTTTTCTTTGTTTTTAAAATACAAAACTAAGAAATTGACTACAACCATAGATGGTGAATTGTAAGCAAGTAACCTATAACCTACCTACTTTACTCACCCAGAGCTTGAGTTTGAATTTTTTCCAAAGCATCTGTTACAATAAAATAGATGTAAGTAGCACATGCAAAGTAGTGGGATTGATTGTTTCTCTGTTGATCTCATAGCAAAACCTCACTACTGTTAGTGCGACTACAGAAATTGATATTCCTTTGTTAGGCCCATTGAGTATATACTGTCCATTGGTTCAATAGTAGGTTAAACTGAATAGTTTCAATGTTACTACCTACTTCACCAGTTTATAAAGTAGCACTCATAGTAACTCTTTGCAGTAACAAGAAAAACAAACCTAGAAAATCTTGGACCTGATGGCCTATCTATGCACATGTAAATTCATTGGAGACTTGGAACCATATAGGATAAAGATAAACATCTCAAGAAGTACTTGAGGAAAAATAAATATTAAAAAAATGTTGCAATATGAGGTTTTTTAAAGTCTGAACAACAACTACTTATATAAATTAAAATTAATTTCTACATTGTTATTTCTTCAGAAATTCTCTCATTTAACTAAACTTCCATACAAATATTATGAACTTATAAGGACTTTTCAGCAAGTGAAGAACCATGAAATTATTTAATTGAGTAGCTCCTAGTCGGCTTTAGATTATTTTGGCAACTTCATAAAATATCTATTATTATCCAAAATAAACTATATCAAACGGTTGTCTACCCTACACTCAGAATCAAACTTCGTCAGAAACCATAACACAACTCGTCCTTCAGAACTAAACATGGTAAAAGTTCCTACATGGCAAAGGGCCCATTACCCTTTCGGCCCAGTAAGGTAGCACCAGCCTGACTAGAATCACTATAGAAAATTTGAGGAGCGCTACTTTTCACCTCTTGCGTTTCTAAAAAACCACACATACTTCTAAAATTGTACTTCCGAACGGCATAATTTGTTCAGAAGTACATCCCAACTCATATCGGGAGGTGGGGAAAGTATGTTTCCAGGGCCTTCTAAAAGGTGTTCCTTTGAGAAAGATAAACATGGGAAAGAGATCATGACCTTTAGAGGCGACACCCTAACTTTAATCTTGATAGGATAATTGAAGCCCTAAACTCAACACCATTCATCACAGGTATGTGCACTATCTAACTCATATAATGGGTCTCTGCAGTGGCAGAATCACGCAGTAAGCTATCTCGACCATTGAATTAAAATCAAACGGCTACGCTTAAATTGACTTAAACTACATTGCAAAATCTAAACTAAATCGGACAGCTGAAAGAAATACATTTCCTCTTAAACTCTCATTAACTTGAGTGTTGGTGTGCTTTTGCAGTAACCTACCACTACACACCATCGTGAACAAAAAACGTTTGGATTTCGGACATAGCATTACTAATTAATAATATAAATACAACAAATTCCTGCAATATTGACGGACTAAAACATATTAATGTACATAGCATTATTAATTTTACACTAACATCCAATAAGAAACGGCTATAAAATAGGCCGGCAAAATGATGATCGTAAAATTATTTTACATTGCCCGACATAACCATTAAACTCATTAATAATGACACAATGAAGATAACAGGAAAAACAAAAATCTACTTGCAAGTTGCAATACAAGACATATATAATATAAATTGAATCTAATTTTGGTATTTGATAATATAATCAGGCATTAAAAAAATTTCGAAACCAAATAACACAACAGTTAATTTTGAAATAACAGCATAATGATGTACAATAGTAACGGAAGAAAAATGAAAAAGTAAAAAATACCTCCGGTGAGACGATCGATAGAGGAAGAGAGATGATTTTGGCTCATGAGAATTTGTTGAGCTCTGAAATCGAAATCCCTAATGACGGTGGAGAGGATCGAGGACAATCCTTTCGCCAATAAATCGGAGCTCTTCGTTAGGGAATCGCCGGAGTTATCGGTTTCAGAACTGTTATCGCCGGCGTGAGAACTCGAAGGTTCCGTTTGAACGACGACGGTGTCGTTTTCATTGGGTAAAGTGTAGTGAGTGTTGGTTGAGGTTTCCATTGTCGTTTGGTTCAGTTGTTCAGCGCGTTTAAGGATTACGGTGGGAGTAGTTTCACGACGGAAGTGATGGTGGTAAACTACCGTTTTGATTATTAGTAAAAAAAAAAAAATTTATTCATTTATTAGTATAGATTTTGTAGCCAAAATTTCATCCGCCTTGGCATTACTTTTATTTTATTTATTTTGTAGCCAAGATTATTTTTTTTATTACTTTTATTATAGACTATAATTTTTTATTAAAAAGAACTTATATATAAAACTGAAAGAAAATGGTAATTTCTAGCATTATATTTAAAAAAATAAATCTAACACAAAAGAAAAGATGGGTATATCATTTGGAAAAAAAATTAGCATTGTCATCAAACTTTAGCATCATATATTAAAAAAATAATCTAACACAAAAAAAAAAAGGTACATTATTTAAACAAAAAATTAGCATTGTCATCAAATTGGACTAAAAAATAAATACATCTATTTATTTTTATTAGAGAATAACTAAATGGTTAGACAGTTTAAAAAATGACATTACGAATATTTTTATTACGAATTAATTAAACATGACGGTAGAAAGCTCACATTTCAGAAAATAAAAAAGCTATGTCACTTTGCAGAGTAAACCACAAATAAACTCGTCATTATGGTCGTGAAATATTTCCCCACAAGTCGATGAGCCATCAATATAGGAGTCAAGGTCATCAATGCTCATATTTGTAACCTCCACAAAAATTTAATTCATGCTTTTTCATTAAGCCCACCATCATCATGGGTTGAGACCTTATAAGATAAATAAGATAAAGACCCAAGTCAAAGTCATCACCATTTTCGTAGTTATAAGGAAGGTCTTGTGTGTCAGCACGAGACATGGTGATGATTAAGGTTTCAAAAAAGATAAATTTAGAGAGAGTTAATACATGGAGAATGTAGAGAAAAAAATAGAATTAGCAAGAAGAATAATACAAAAGATGGCAAAATAAGAAATTCAAGTTCGGCTAAGGCAATTTATAGTAGAGGATTAATGATAAAGAACGAGTTAAATGTCGTGATTTGTCAAATAAAATCCAACTACTTTTCATCCATTCACGTTTTGAGAAGGGTTTACAGTGACTAGTTTTATGTTTTATAGTGTAATAATTATATATATTCATGTGGTGATTAATTTGTGTCGTGTGTCATCTTTCAGCTCAATACAACTGCTAATATGAGAATTTGTTTACACCAAAAAATATAAGTTACTAGCCAAGCACGACAAGTAACCAAATTTAGTATGGTTGAATTCTTCTTAGTCGAATTGAGGGTTATTCAAACTAGCAACAGTTGAATACGAGTTTCAGTTCCCAAAGGTTTACAATGGTCGTATGGTTTTTAGAGACAATCTAAACATGTGAGAATTAACAATTTTGCATCAAAATTCAGGTTCTATGTTTATAGCGCCACTAACTATGAAATATTTTATTTACAGAAAGGCGACGTGGAGAAAAAGTGCACACGAAGTTAATCAAAACAAAGCTACCACAAAAATAGAAGAATACATGTCATCATAGTCATTATTGATTTTTCTTAATTTCACATTTAATATATTTATTTCTTACAAAAATAATTATCCTTGATTTCACATTTAATTTCCTCATTCATTTATAAATTAAATGAATGTATTGCACAAAATCATAATTTTAATTTTAAAATAACTAAAAACTATATAATTTGCATAGAAAAAAACAAACTATATAATTTCCCTAAAAAAAGAAAAACAAACTGTATAATTATTATTTACACTATCTCCTAATTAAATGCATCAATTCGTACTAGCAAATTAAATCAATTTTATACGGTCAGATTTTATTTAAAAAAACAAAATGATTTTTGAGTTGTAGTATTTTTACTACCGTGTAAAAAATTCTATAATGTAAATATGCATTTGGACTACAATTTGACATTAATTTTTGTTATTAATTTTTCCCGAAATAAGGAACCTAAACATTTGATGTCAATTGTCTCTTTGTGTGAAATTGGGTTTCTCAAACTTTTAAGCACGATAGCTTCAATTTACTGATAGTTTTTTAATCCTAAATACTGATTTAATTTTAAAAATGTACAATTTTAATATAACACACGGCACATAGTATTGACCATTAAAACATTGATATATTATAATTCACCTATTTTTAGAATATTTTTTACATTTTTGTGTGTGTATATTCTTACTCTTTATATATGAATGAAAGTCAATAAATTTTGATTGTCACTTTTGCATAGTACTCAATTATGTTCTCAAAATAATTAAACTCACAAAAAGAAAAGAAGATGATTGTAAGTCATGAATCCAACTTCAAATTATTTTGAAAATTCAATAAATAATTAATGATGAATAGTTTTACGATTCATAATTTACAAAAATATCATTTCATTTTTATAAGATTGTATATATTTTATAACTTAATTATTTTGTGTTTTATAGATATTTTTATAATCTTTTACGTGTATAGTGTGTGACATAATTTACAATGATTGTATAAACTATGTTCAAATATATAATGTAATTATATATATATATATATATATATATATTATATTTCAACTAAGATAATTTATAATTAAGTACAATCATTGATTATCTCTGCTTAGATAATAATTGGTAAAATATTTAAAAGTCCATGTATACTCTTGGAAGAATACATAGACAAAAGCAATAAATAACACTAAGTTGAATCATATTTTTTGGGGCTAGGTTCATTTATTTATTTTTAATCGAAATACGTAATAATGTCACTTATGCCAACAATAACAATGAGTCATTTGGAAGATCAACAATAACAATGAGTCATTTGGAAGACTAGATAATTAGGTCTATTGGAATAGAGATTTTCAAATAATAGACATGAACATATTTAAGTAAATTAATAAATTTAAATAGAAGTAAGTAATTGAATACTAAATTTAATTTTATTATTCAACGTAGTTTGAAACTGGTCTAAAGTACATGACACTTAAGTATTCGGATAAATTTTGCTTTGTCAGATCAAATGCTAAAATATCCTTTATTCTAATACTACTTCTTATAGCTTAAATGCTAAAGATAAATAAACTTACTATTACAAAAAATAATTGCAATACTCATATAATCTATGATCTAATTTGGTATCTATGGTCTTTCATCTTATATCTTTTATCTTTGAATTTGCATTTCAGCTTTCACTGATCCTTCAAATTTGTTGATTTTGACAATTGTAGTACCATTTGATCTGCCTACACTAAAAATAAAATAATGAGTACCATATAAGCTAAAATATGAATTAGAAATTTTAAGAAATTGAAAAAAAAAATTCATTTGCATACCTGCTGCAAATTAAATTGATCATAAGTAAAATACCAATTAATGACATTTAACAATAAATTTAAAATTGAAATGCTAACAGTTGAAAATTTCAAAAAGGCTAAAGCCATATCCATAGAAACATGGTTTGTGAAATCCATACAAAATTGAAAGCAAACAACCATAACTTTAAAACAATCATAAATGAAAGTTGATAGAAATTCAATGTATGGAATATAGATCCAACAGTGCAAACATGACAAAGTTCAGCCAAAATAATGGCCATAGTTTAATTGAAAATAAAATAACAAACTAAAAAACAAAGACGTAATATGAAGCATGATTCTCAATCCTTCTCAATTTTGATATTTTTCACATTCTTTAAATTGACTCCATCATTGTCATCAGCGACTTCCATGAAACCTACTTTAATAAGGCTGCAATCATCATAATAAAGTGTAATGGGAATAGGGACAAAGTTTGGGAATTGACATTTCTCCATAATCGCTTCTTCTTCTTCAAATTTGGGTATCAGATCCTTCATTACACCACCTTATACATCACTGTCAAGTACAATAGCAACCTTAATCACAAATTGCCAAAACCAGGAACCAATACATATTGATTTAGACGAGTAAAACAATTTACAAAAGGATAAAATAATATAATCCACCTCACCAACAAAAAATATCAATTTTTTTATAATATCCAAGTCACCACAAAGTTTTTTGAGACAAAATGAGTTTTCAAAATTTGAGTTCACGTAATTTTTTACATCTATCTTAAACAGCAATGGTTTTTCAACCAAATCTCTAATTACTTTTCAAACAATGTCAAATTCTGGATCCCAATAGAAGATATGTAAATATGCAAGAGTACTTATTTTTTGATGAAGAAAAAGACCAAACAAAGTGATCAAGTTGCAAAATCAAGACGAAGTCAACAATCAAGTCAACTATTGTCAATATGCTAGAAGACTTAGAGTTTAAGGTATATGATGCAATCTAATATTGTTATATTTTAAATGCACATGAGAACCTTATACTTTTACATATGCATCAGAAATAATTTTCAAAATGCATGAACAAATGTTTGGAAAATCAATATTTAAACAAAGTCAAGTGTGTAGCCGAATACATATGAAGTTAGTAGCAAAAATTGCACATCTGTATTTGATTACAACATGTTGTAGCCGAATACAAACTCAAGTCAGTAACAAAAACTTCTTATCTGTATTCGACTACATGATGTCGTAGCCGAATACAAAACCAAGTCAGTAGCTAAAATTGCACTTCTGTATTCGACTATAGGACGTCGTAGCTGAATACAAAATCAAGTCAGTGGCAAAATTCACTCATCTGTATTCGACTACAAGGTTTCATATTCGAATACATGCTGAAAATTGTTTGAAAAATCTGAACATTACATAGATGTATTCAACTACACATTGGCTGTAGCCGAATACAATTGCGAATCAATGTGATTTTTCAGTTCATAATTATTTTGGATCATTGCATATATTCATCAAACCTCTAGGAACAATTGCCACTGATCGGAAGTGATGTCTTAGGAGTATAAATACATCCTAGGCTTGAGTTTAATCTCAACAATTTTCACAAAAATTCAGAACTTTCTTTGAGAAATTTTAAAGATCCATTAAGAGTCAAAACTTTCATATTTCAAGTGCATATTGTTTTACATTTTCATATCATTGAGAAAGGTTATCTTGTTGAACTTGAAGTACAATAGTATTGGATTATTATCATTGTACAAATAAAGCATATCAACTGTATGTTCACTTACGTTATTGAAAAATCATTCAAGTTATTATTGAAGAAAGTGGTGTACTTTTCTTCAAGTGTTGTAAACTAAGATAGTGGTGTGCTATCTTAGGGAGATTGTTAGTAGTTAGTCACTTAAGTCTTAGAGTTAGACTTGTACTTATTCTAACATAGAGGAAAATCTCTTGTGGTGTGTAAGAGGACTGGATGTACCATTGGTTATAAGGGAAACCAGGATAAACTCTTTGAGTTCTTTATTTTTCTACCATTTACATTTTACTACACACAATCTTAGTCCGAAAAATAATCCATTAAGTCTCTAAAAACTAGAAAATGTCTAAACACCTAATTCACCCCCTCTTAGGTGCGCCTCTGAACTTACAATTGGTATCAGAGCAGGTTCAGATAACTTGCTCCTCGATCCTTATTCATGGCTTCTGCACAAACAGTTTTTAGAGATGGTGGTAGTAGCAATAAACCACTCTACTTTGTTGGAGAACATTATTACTTCTGGAAAATACGCATGCAAACATATCTTGAGGCACAAGGAGATGATATTTGGGATGTAGTAGAGAGTGGTCCCTATGTTCCAAAAACAGTCATCAACAATGAAGAGGAAATAAAGATAAATGCGTCATGGATATATGTTGACAAAAGAAAAGTGTTGTTTGGCAAAAAGGCCAAAAACATGTTACAGTCGGCACTTGGAATGGACGAATTCTTCCGCGTGTCTCAATGCAAAACAACCAAAGAAATCTGGGATACTCTTGAAGTAACCTATGAAACTATTGAGGTAAAACGTTCTAAACTAAGTACCTTATCTCAAGAATATGAACTATTTTGTATGCAACCCAGAGAATCTATTATAGACTTACAGAAAAGATTTTCTCATCTAAGAAACCACTTGACGACACTTGGCAAGATTTTCACTAATGATTAATTGAACCTTAAAGTTCTAAACTCATTAACAAGGGCATGGCAACCTAAAGTAACAACAATTTATGAAAAGAAAAGCCTATCAAAGATGTCTCTTTCAACACTTTTCGGAAAGCTTCAAGAACATGAAATCGAACTTGGAAGGCTAGAAAAGAATGAAATTCAAGAAAAGAAGCCAAAGAGCATTGCCTTAAAAGCGGAGTTAAGAGAGAAAATCGACGATGAGAATTCAAATGAAGATGAGAACATCACCTTCCTAGTAAAGAAATTTGGTAAGTTCCTTCAAAACAATAAAACTTTTAAGAAAAGGAATACTTTCAGGAAGAAGGATGTCTCCACTTCAAGTCAAAACTTCACTTTTTTTGAGTGTGGAAAGCAATGGCACATAAAAGCAGAGTGTCCAAATATTGTCAAGAAAAGTGCTAACAAGAAGATAGAATTCAAAAAGGCCTATATAGCATGAGAGGACAATGAAGTCAGTTAATCCTCAAATTCTGAAAGTGACGAATGTGCAAATGTTGCTTTGATGGCATCACACTAATCCGATGAAGAAGAAGAGGTTAGTAACAAAGATTCTTTTTATAATAATGATGCTCAAAATGCAATAGAAGAATTACTTATGGAGTGTAAAATTCTGTGCAAAACGGTGTCAACACAAAATAAACAAATTTCATCTCTTAATGAGAAAATTGACACTATGGAAAAAGACTTCAAAAAATTAAAACATAATTCTACATGTAATAAGTGTGATTTTCTTTCTTTCAGAATTGTCCAACTAAATAGAGTCATTGAAAGATATGAAAAGGGACAAGTTGGATTGGAAAATGATCTTAAAATGCAAAGATATTCAAATGACAAAAGTGGTCTTGATTATTCAAAATTTGATAAACCAAGTATCAGTAAAACCATCTTTGCTAAAGCTAGTGATCAATCCAACAAAGAGAAAGTTATAGCTATTCAAAATGATCATCACTACTCTAAAAAAAATTTGTTCAAAAGAAATCTCTTATGCCTATATATAGAAATAAATCGATTTCTACATGCTTTTATTGTGGTCTAAATGGTCACACAACTAATGCTTGTCATTTTAGAAACTTTGGATAGTGGATGTTCAAAACACATGACCGGTGACAAAACAAAATTTTCAGCACTTACTCTTGAATCAAAAGGCTATGTGATGTATGGAGATAACAACAAAGGAAAAATTTTAGGCATTGGAAAAATTGGTGCTGCTCCATCTGTTAAGACAAACTTTCATTTTTAAGTTTTGATGAAAATAAACAAAGGTTAGTTAAGATCGTTAATTATGATTCTAAAATGTTATGTTAGTTTAACTTGTACTTTTGAGTGTATTAATTCAAAGATAGGATTCAAACAAAGCCAAGAAATCAGCATAATAAAGAACATAGAACATTCTTGACACAATATGGAAAACGGAGAATGTTCTCGAGGCCATGATAGCATAAAGACCAATCAATCTCCATTACTTAATTGAAGTTATTGCCTCTGGAAATTACATCTCTATTATGAGTACTTGAAAAGAATAGATATGATCAATTACAATAAAAAGAAGTCATTCGAATCACAAGGAAAAAAGGCCATGAATCAAGCCGTCCAAGCAAGACTGAACAGTCTCCAATATTGGCTGTCAAGACTGATAAATGATCTTGACAATGTACAAGGCATCAGGACAACTTCCATTACGTTCATAAAATCATCCAGATTGATTATCAATCTCCAGGAAACTCAAAAGCTAAAAGTATAGATTGATAATCAATCTCCAGCAGCCTCAATACAGTTTTCTGCAACATATGGTCATGATCTGTTCCAATCTGTTTTAACCATGATCAAGACTTCAGTTCAAGCTAATGTCATCATCACTTATCTAAATTATTAAACAGATTGTTAGAAATCAAGAAGACCTGATCAAAAATGAAAATTACAGCCCAGTCAAAACAGAACTCAAGAATAGTCAAAAACTGGATTATTTTTATTCAGAAATATTAGCTCTGGTCAAGCCTGACAAGAGCACTTCCAATGACTCTATTGAATTTCATTCACTGCTCTCACGCCTATAAAGGGAAGGCCAATGCTCAAGGAAAACGCAGAAGTTCAGGTGTTAAATAATTGATCAAATCATTCACTCATATACTTGAAATTCTCAATTCACAAGAGAGTTAATTCTGTTTTTTAGTTCAATACATTGTTATACTTATTTTCAATCTCTTGTAAAGAATTTAATCTCAAACACGAGTTGGGATCACTCAGATTCTAAACAAACAATCTCATTATCATTGTAAAAACTCAAAACTATAAGTGTTGAGTATAGTTTGAGTAGATTGTAAGAAATCCTTTTATGGTTAAAAGGTGAAGTGTAAACTCCTATCTAAATATTGATAGGGAGACTGATTGTGTATCTTTCTGGGTGGAAAGAACATAGATTGTAAACATATCAAGATTGACCTAGACTAGGTGCTATAAATCAGGAAAGTTCTTGCTTTAAACACTTAGTGAAAAATCTCACAATTGTGAGGACTGGACGTAGCCCAAGTTGGGTGAACCAGGATATATTCTTGTGTGGTATCTCTTATCCTTATGTCTTTATGAAGTTTTATTGATTTTAGAGCTAAAAACACAAACTGTTTTTCTGATTTTTACTAACCAAGAACGTTCTCCGTTTTTCTGATAAAACCAAAAACGTTCTCTGTTTTTCTGCTTTCTTAACCAAGAACGTTCTTGAGTTCAAATCTTAAGTTTTTCATGAAATTTTAAAAAGGGAGATTTATAATTCAAACCCCCTTCCTTGTAAATCAATTTTGCTACTTCACCATCTCCTTCAATTGAAGATGTTCTATATGTTGAAGGATTAAAGCACAACCTTATTAGCATTAGCTAGCTTGGTGATAAGGGTTACAAAATAACTTTCAACAAGGATGAATGCATTATCCAAAATGAGGTATCAAATGAAATCCAGTTTGTTGGTAAGTGTTTTAAAAATATTTTTATAATTAATCTTGATGATTTGTCTTTAAGAATGAAATATCTAATGGTAAGTGACAACAATGATGCATGGCTATGGAATTAAAGATTTGCACATATCCATATGGATCATTTAAACGAGTTAGTCAAGCATGAACTTGTTGTCGGCTTACCAAAAATGAAATTTTTTAAAGACAAATTATGTGATGTTTGTCAAAAGGGTAAGCAAACTAAGGTTTCTTTCAAACCCAAAAATATTGTATCAACTTCAAGACCACTTCAATTGTTACATATGAACTTGTTTGGTCCATCAAGAACTAAAAGTCTTGGTGGAAATTCATATGAACTAGTAATTGTTGATGATTTCTCAAGGTTCACTTGGACCTTATTTTTGGCAAATAAAAATGAAGCTTTTAAAGCATTTAAAAATTATGCCAAACTAGTCCAAAATGAACAAACAACCAAAATTGTATCAATAAGAAGTGATCATGGAGGAGAATTTCAAAATGTTCTTTTGTAGAATTTTGTGAAGAAAATGGAATCTTCTGTAACTTTTCTGCACCAAGAACACCTCAACAAAATAAATTTGTTGAGAGAAAGAACAAATTATTGGTAGAACTTGCAAGGACCATGCTAAGTGATTCAAGTTTACCAAAATACTTTTGGGCATATACTGTAAGTACAGCTTGTTATGTATCCAACCGGGTAATGATTCGACCAATCGTAAAGAAGACTCCATATGAACTCTATAAAGGTAGAAAGCCAAACATCTCTCACTTTCACATATTTGGATGTAAATGTTTTGTGCTGAAAAATGGTAAGGAAAATCTTGGTAAATTCGATGAGAAAGCCGATGAAGGTATTTTTATTGGTTATTCCTTATCAAGTAAAGCTTTTAGAATTTTCAATAAAAGAACTTTATTAGTCGAAGAATCTATGCATGTATCATTTGATGAATCTAACCTCTCAAAAGAAGATAAAATTGTTTCTTGTGATGATGATGATGATGATTTTATAAGTGATGATATAAGCAAGAACAATCAAGTTGATCAATCAATTCAAAGGAATGAAGTCAATATATAACAGCAAGATCAACACAATGATCTCCCTCGAGAATGGAGAACCCATCGTGATCACCCCGTTGATAACATTTTAAGTGATATCAACAAAGGATTTACTACAAGGCTAAATCTCAAAGATGCTTGTTTGAATATGGCATTTGTCTCTCAGATAGAACCTTCTAAGGTAGGTGAAGCCCTTAAGGATGATCAATGGATACTTGCCATGCAAGAAGAACTAAACCAGTTTGAAAGAAACAAGGTTTGGGAACTTGTTCCAAATCTTGTCAATAAACACATCATTGGTACCAAATGGGTGTTTAAGAATAAACTAGATGAAAATGGTATAGTTGTTCTAAATAAGGCAAGGTTGGTCGCTCAAGGATACAACCAAGAAGAAGGGATCGACTTTGATGAAATGTTTGCTCCGGTAGCAAGGTTAGAAGCAATCCGTTTATTACTTGCTTATGCTTGCTCTATGAATTTTGAATTATTTCATATGTATATCAATACATCAATGAGGAGGTCTATGTCAAACAACCACTCGACTTTGAAGACTTCAAGAATGCTTCACATGTATTCAAATTAAAGAAAACCCTTTATGATTTGAAACAAGCTCCAAGAGCTTGGTATGATAGGCTAAGTAACTTTCTATGTGAAAGAGGATTTGAAAAGGGTAAACTAGATACAACTTTTTTCATTAAAAGGATTAATGATCAAGCGTTACTTGTTCAAATCTACGTTGACAATATCATATTTGGATCAACCAATAACGGGTTATGTGAAGAATTCTCATTGATGATGCAAGGAGAATTTGAAATGTCCATGATGGGTAAGTTAAATTATTTTCTTGGACTTCAAATCAAGCATATCAAGAATGGAATTTTCATCAACCAAGCAAAGTACTGTAAGGAACTGTTAAAAAGATTTGAGATGAAAAACAGTAAAGAAAGTGCAACTTCTATGGGCTTCGGTACTTATGTAGATAAAAATGAATCTGGTAAATCAATAGACATATCAAAGTATTAAGGTATTATTGGTTCTCTTTTATATCTAACGGCCAGTCGGCCAAATATTATGTTTAGTTTCTATTTATGTGCAAGGCTTCAGGAAGATCCTAAGGAATCACATCTTGTAGCAGTAAAGCGAATAAATATTTGAAAGGATCAACCAATTTTGGCTTATGGTACCCAAAAGGTAGTATATGCAATCTTTTTGGTTATTCTTACTCAAACTATGCAAGATGTAAAACAGATCGAAAAAGCACAAGCGACACTTGCCATATCTTAGGAAATGCATTAGTGTCATGGTCCTGTAAAAAGCAAGCATGTGTGGCTCTAAGCACTGCTAAAGCAGAATACGTAGCAGCAAGCAGTTGCTGTGCACAGATTCTATGACTCAAGCAACAATTATGTGACTATGGACATGATCTCGGATGCATCTCTCTAAGGTGTGACAATACCATTGCTATCAATATCACAAAGAATCCAGTCATGCATTATCGGACAAAATATATTGACATACGCCATCACTTTCTACGCGATCATGTTCTCAAAGACAATGTTGAAGTTACGTTTGTGGACACACATAATCAACTAGCAGATATCTTCACAAAGCCTTTGCCTAAAGATTCGTTCTATAAGATACGAAGAGAACTTGAAATTCTAAATAAAAATGATGTCTAATACAAGGTATTGATGCTTTGTAAATCATTCCATTAAAATGACTTAGACATGTTTCATTTTTAAAACTATGCTTTTGATGTTATATTCCTTACCTTGTGATCTATTTTTATTCCCTATATACTTTGAATGCTTGGAATATTTGCCTGTTGTTTTCTTCCTTTTTAATCATGTCAAAAGGGGGAGAAAATTGGTATGCTGTTGTTGTTAAAGAATTTGTAGGTTTTCAAACTTTCAACACATGATGGCATGAACTCAAGTTTAAAGGGGGAGTAAGCATACATTAAGGGGGAGAAAAGATCAACTCTTTGAAATATCAACAACAACAAGTTTTGTCATCATAAAAAAGGGGGATAATGTAAATATGCAAGAATACTTATACTTTTGATGAAGACAAAGACCAAGCGAAGTGATCAACTTTTCAATGTTTTATACATTCTTGATTTTACCTTGAACATTATTTTCGTTCAACAATTAATTACTTTTTTGAATTGTAAATTAACTTTTGTTGACTCTCAATGTGACATTTAGGACCCTACATCTAAGATGATTGGGACTGCTAAGCTTTTGAATGGTTTATATCATTTGAAACAACGTATTAATGATGTCAAACATTTTGTGTTGTATTGTTTAAATTTTAGAACGTCATATGCTACTTTTGATCTCTGGCATCATTGATTAGGACACCCTTCTAAAAATGTTCTTACTCATATTTGTAAATATTTTCCATATGTGAGTTTCAATTCAAATAAAATTTGTGATTCTTGCTATCTTGCCAAACAATCTAGATGACCATTTCATGCTAGTAATACTATTTCTGATAATGTTTTTGATTTGATTCATATGGATATTTGGGGACCCTTGTCCCATTCTTCTATTCATGGTTATAAATATTTTCTAAATATTATTGATGATTGTACTAGACACACTTGGATTTATCTTATGAAAGCTAAATTTGAAACTCGAAAGTTAATGCATGATTTTGTTGTTTTAATTGAAAATCAGTTTGACAAAGTTATCGAAGTTATTAGGACTGATAATGGTGTTGAATTCTTGTATCCTAAATTTTATGCAAAATTTGGAATTCTACATCAAACATCATGTGTTGAAACTCCACAACAAAACTCTGTCGTGGAAAGAAAACATAGACATATTTTAAATGTTACTAGATGCTTGATTTTTCATGCTAATCTTCCTAAAATATTTTGGTCTTTTGCTGTCAAACATGCCATTTATCTCATTAATAGATTACCATCAGCATCCATTGATAATCATAGCCCTTATGAGTTGTTATATAAACACCTCCCTGATCTTAATGAATTGAAAATCTTTGGATCTCTTTGCTTTGTTTCTACTTTGCAACAACATAGGAGTAAATTAGACCCTAGATCTCGAAAATGTCTATTTCTTGGATATAAATTTGGCACTACAGGCTTTATTTGTTATGATTTACATACTAGGGAAATTCTAGTTTCTAGACATGTTATTTTTCATGAAAATGTTTTTCCATACTTATCTAGTAATGATTTTTTTCTAAAAGTGATTTGTACTCTTGCTTGCGGTGATTTTTGCACTTTTAATTTCCTTCTTGAACATATAGAACTAGATTGTGTCAATAGTAAAAATAATTATTATAATTTGAATGATATTAGTGTCATGCCTACTTGAGATGAAAATAATTTTGTACATGAAGAACTTTTTAACAACCTAGTATTCACAAATCGGCAAGGGCAAGAAATCCTCCTGTTTATATTCAGGACTTTCATTGCAATCTTTTAAACACTTTCAGTACTGCTACGAACTCCAAAGTTGATTTTATTTTATATCACTTACCTTTTATATTCTATTTTATATCATTTGGGGCTGATGGTACTATTGAAAGACACGAGGCTAGACTTGTTGCCAAATGTTTCACTCAATTGGAAGGTGTTGATTTTCTAGACACCTTTTCTCCTATGGCCAAATTAACTTTTGTTAGATTACTTATTGATTTGGATACCACTAATAATTGGGTTTTAAAACACTTAGATGTTAGTAACACTTTTCTTCATGGTGACCTTCATGAGGAAGTTTATATGAAACTTCCTCCTGGTTATATGAGTTATAATAGTAATCAGGTTTGTCATTTAAAAAAATCTTTGTATAGTTTAAAATAAGCGAGTCGACAATGGTTTGCCAAACTATCTTTTGCCTTGATATCATTTGGTTTTAAACATTCAAAACATGATCATTCTTGATTCATTCTCAAGAAATTAAATTCTTTTACTATTTTGTTGGTTTACATAGATGATATTATTACTGCAGATAATTTTGATAAAGTCAGTCCAGCAAAACAAATTGAGCAGTAAGGTATCAATATTCTTATCCTCATCTTATTTTATTTTTATTATTGCTTCAATTTAAAAAAAAAATCGCAATTCAGTTTTCTAAGCTTTCATTTTTTTAATCTATTGTCCCTGTTCCTAAAATTGTTTTGCAACACAGATACTAAAAAAAATGTAAATAATTGATGCTTATAAACTAATCACCAAGTAAAACAAACTTTATCCCATTGTAATATAACACAAAACTGATATCATGGTTTATTAAATAACCTAAAAAAAACCATAACAATAAACTAGATCAATAAATAGTTTTTTTTAAGGATTAAAATTAATAATTGCCGCCGCCGGGTGAAATTCATCCTCGCTCGCCGCGCCGCATTACTCACCCCTTAGTCGTGCATGGCCTTTGTGTGGTAACAGATCCGACAACACACGAGCAAAATTCTTTAACATGCTGCATATTTTGTTTCGTCGTCACATTCATCTATTTCGTTCACATACCGTCACATTACTATTATTTTCTCTAACAAAAACTAATTTTTCTTAACTCTAAAACCAAATAAATAAATAAAAAACAATTTGTGAACACATCTCACCTCTTTTTCGTTAATATTATTATTATTGCCTTTTTTTATATACATATATAATAATAATTATAATAAAACAATAATTAAAATAAAGTAATAATAAAATCGGATAACAAATAAATATTTTTTACCCAAGAACTACGTGTGTTTTGATTTCCCTATTGCACCTGGGGATATGTAGGAGCAAGGTTTCCTCCTTGTCAAACCAAATTATAAAAAAAATATTTTTCTTTCTTTTATTAATGTAAATAATTTATTTTTCTTTTTATTATTCTTTTAGGGGGTAAAATAAATAATTAAATAAATAAATAATTTGTATATAATTAACTATAGGATAACCGTTTTAAGGGATGATGTAGGGTAATATTACTTTCTCTACTCGTAATGGACTTCCGAATCCATTTTTTTGGTTCAAAAACTTTATTTTAGGTTTTATCTAATTTTCCCTTTTTTTAAAATAATAAAATTGGTGGCGACTCATTTTTCGCAGACAAATTGAACGCGACAGCTGGAGACTCCGCTGGGGATTTTTTGAGAGTCAAGCCCAACCTAATTAATTTTATATAATTATTTATTTATTTTTATTTATATTATCCCTCTTGTTTTTTATTTGTTTTAATTATTTTATTATATATTTATTGTGAGTATAATTGTTGTGATTTTATTTATTTTTGGTCATTTCACTACAAATTTTTTGAAATATTGTGTCACATGTTCTGCGATGGTTTTTAGAAAACTGCCTGCGTTTATACATTGCGACGGTTCCTACGGCGTTTTTTCACAACCGTCGCCACATTTTGTTGGAAATTAGAAAGGCGCTGGCCATTTTGACATCCCGCATTACTTCTTTTTCCCCTCAAATCTCTCTCTCAGGTCTCAAAACTAAAAACCCTTTTGTGCTATACGATTCTGCTTGCGTTTTCCGGCCTCCGTTTTGCTCGCGTTTCCGGCCTCCTTTCTGCTCGTGTTATTCGGCCTCCGTTCTGCTCGCATTTTCCAGCCTCCGTTCTGCTCGCATTTTTCGGCCTCCGTTTTGCTTGCGTTTTCCGGCGACGATCATGTATCTTGCAAAAGGGCTTGGTGTTGATGTGTGTGGTGATGGCATAGGTGGCTGCAGAGGAGGTAATGGAGGTGGTGATTATAATTCTATGGGATCTGGAGGGAATGATGGAGATAATAATCATGGGGTGGAAGAATGTTACAAGAAAATGTTGGGGAAAATCCAGGGAACCCATTAATTTTGAGGAATTATGCTCAATTTTTGTATCAAGTAATTTCCGTTTCAATGTTTAGATCTCAATTGTTAAAACTGTTTTCACAACTCTTTTCATAATAATAAGTTAAAACAAATCATATTCATTACACAAACATGGTTTTATTAGTGAATACTATAGTATTGGTGATGATTGTAAAATTGATGTTTTTTTTGACAGTGCAAACAAGACCTTGAAGGAGTAGAGGAGCATTATTCCAGAGCCATACTAGCAGATCCAAAATGTAAGACCCTTAATTTTTAATTAAAATTATGGAATTAATTTTAATTGTATTTTGGGGATATTTGTAAAATATTTAATATATGTATGTTTGAGTGAATATATATATATATATATATATAAATATTTAATTTTGGAGGATGAAATAAAAATTATTGGATGAAGATTTAATTAATTTAATTACGAGTAATTAAATTAATTGGGCAGTTAATTGAGGATTAGTGGCTAATTACAAGCAATTAAGTGCTGAAGGAGCCAACATTATTTTAACATTATTTTTGGGTGAGGTGGCACCACAAAAGCCTATAAATAGGAGTGAGAAGGATGGTGAAATCAGAACACCATCCCTGCTTCCTCACTGCCCATACTGCATGTAACAGTACCCCATTTTCCTCCCATTCTGTCTCTGTTTTCTGTCCCAGCTCACGAGTTCAAAGTGAAAAAGAGGGAGTTCCTCAAAAAACACCATTACTTGAAAATCCAAGCATCAAACCAGAAAACCCCCAGTATTAAAGTTAATCCCCACATCATTACGGAGTTAGAGAACTCAGTTTTGTAGCAGCAAACGCAGGTGGGAGTTTCGCCGTTTTTGACGCATACACTTTAGCAGAAGCAGAACACGCTACAAGGGTAAGGGCACCTTCCACTTTCTAGTTGCATTAGGGCTGTAAGTGCATAACTTTCATGGCATTACTAGTGTTTTCATTACTGTTTTGAAACTGGTTTGCCTGATGCTTGAAAGAAATGAAAAATGCATTTTTTGATGTTTTAAAAGCTATGTGATGATTTTTGTTTGGGCTGGATGCACTAAAGTTGTGTTGTTTATGTGGGAAAGTGGAAAATGACTTGAATGTTATTTCAAACATGATTTAAAAATGCAAGTTCATAAAACTGTTTTGAAAATGGTTTTGAAATGCAAAAATGCATTATGTTGTGTTTTGCTGCTCTGTGATGCTGCATGTTATTCTGATGTGTTGTGAAAGTTGAAATGCTTGCATATTATTCTAGTGTGTTGTGAAAGCTGAAATGCTTGCATGTTATTTTGATGTGTTGTGAAAGCTGAAACGCTTGCATGTTATTCTGATGTGTTGTGAAAGCTGAAATGTTGTATGATGTTCTGATGGTTTGAAAGTCTGGGTGACTTGTTGTTGATGATTCTGATTCTGTTTCTGTTTTGAGTGACTCTGATGATGTTGATGATTTAAAAAGAAAAGGGATTTTTAATGAGGAAGGTATTGTCTGGAAAAATGCTGAATCTGTTTTAATGTTGGTTGTTTGTTTTTAAAAGAAAACAGTTTGAAAAAGGTTGAAATCTCAGGAAAATTTCACTGGTTTTCGAAGGTGTATTCGAATACAACATGTGTGTATTCGACTGCAACTTGTCAAGTTTCTGTTTTACTTAAATTTTCAAACTTGTATTCGAATACGAGCCCTTGTATTCGAATACAGAGGAAGGATTTTTGCTTCTGTATTCGCATCTGTATTCGACTACGACCATGTCGTTTTCGAATATAGAAGTGGGATTTTAACACTGTATTCGCATCTGTATTCGAATACAGGCATGTTGTATTCGAATACATAATGCAGATTTTCACTAGTTTCAGCTTCTGTATTCGAATACAATGGGTTTGTATTCGAATACAGATTCGTGTTTTTCCAGAAGCTCAGTTTTTAGCTTCTATATTCGAATACAAGGAAGCTGTATTCGAATACAGATTCGTGTTTTTCAGAAAATCAAGTTTTAAACACTGTGATATGCATTTTAAAGTATTGAGAAACCTTGAGAAGGGTTAAAGTGAGTTTAAATGGAGTTCTTGAAATATTTTGAAAAGGGAGAGGATGAAGTATTGAAAACCTTTAATGATCTGGGAGAAAATGTTGAATTTTTCAAGGTTTTGTCTTCTGTATTTGACTATAGGCATGCTGTATTCGAATACAGAATGTTAAAATTGCAGTTTCATGCTTCTGTATTCGGATACAAGGGGTCTGTATTCGAATACAGATTCGAGTTTTCAGAAATTCCAAGTTTTTAAGAGTGTTTTGAAAACCCTGAGTGTTTGGGGAATGTTGGGATTGTTGTGGTGAATTAAAATGGAACTTTTGGTGATATTTTGAAGTTGTGGTGATGAAGTTTTTAAGACTTTACTGATGTAATGAAAGATGTTGTTTTGTGCACTGAGATTGCCTCTGTATTCGAATACAAGAGGTCTGTATTCGAATACAGAGTAAAATTATGCACTGTTTTTTGGCTTCTGTATTCGAATACAGAGAAGCTGTATTTCTGTATTCGAATACAGATTCGTAAAATTCCAGAAATCCCAGTTTTAAACACTGTATTTGAATTTTGAGAGTTTGGGAAAACATTTCAAAAGGTTAATGAATACTTGGCTGTTTAGTCATGTTTGTGAATGATGATAATTTTGACTGTGCTGAGATTTTTAAATATGATGGAAGGGCATAAATTTTCTAATTTTGCATACTGTTTCCAGAGAAGTGAAACACTGCATATTCATGCATTTGCATAGTCAAGTGGTACCCGCGATGGGCCACAGAGTAATGCACAACCACGTGCTGATCTGTTGAGCGATTGCACGAGTGCTGGACTGTTGAGCGTTTGCACTAGGTACTGATCTGTTGAGCGATTGTACCTTGGTATATGTCAAACGTGCTGGTCTGTTGAGCGACTGCACGAGTTCTGGATTGTTGAGCGTTTGCACTGGTGCTGATCTGTTGAGTGATTGCTCCCTGGTCTTGAGGGTCGTTAATGTCAAACATATTGTGCTGGTCTGTTGAGCGACTGCACCTTGGTGATTCTAAGGAAATTGTATACATAAGCATATACATATTGCATTGCGGGATTGACCGATGGGTCACATTTGATTATATGATGAATGAGTGGAAATTGAATGTGTGTGAGTACTATTCAGAATCTGAATTTCTGATTTAATGATTGTGTTTTGCTGAGGTGTTGTTTGTACTTATCACATACTTCATAATAATTGACTACTGTTTTTGAAAAGGCATATATGTCATTAAATTTCAAATGAGCATTATTATTTTCCTCATCATCATATGTTATACCATGGATATATTTGTTGCTATGAAATATATGCTATGTGATTGTCTGTTAATTTCGGTCGGTGACCCTTGCTATTATATTGTGGACTTTGGGCTTTGCCCTCAGATGCCCCCCAAACCCATGCCACCCGTGGGAACCCGAACGACGGAAACGTCGTTAGACTTCCTTGATCGCTATTCGCGCACTGCTTGGGAATTCGACCCCATCTCAAGCAGAGCGACTTACACGGGGTGGTTGGAGAGGACGAGTAGGACCGACGGCATAGCCGATTTCGTGGAGTGCACACATGCGAGTATAGATTTTCCCGTGCCTTCCCGTCTAGTATTGGAGGCGCACGGAATTTTCGACGATGCAGAGGAGTCCGCTAGAGAGGTTGAGACGGAGGCCACCGTAGGTGTGGTGACTCCTAACCCGGTGGTTGAAGGAGTTATGCATGAGTCTGAGGTAGAAGGGAAGAATGATGAGCTGAGGCCAGTAGCAGTTGAGATTCCGGGTCTGTCCAGGATCTCCGATTATTGTTATGAGATTCCGGCGCCGCCGAAGCGACCGAGACTTGTTATTGATCTGACTTCTGAGGAGGCCGACCCCTCTTTGTATGATGAGGAGGAGGAGGAGGTCACGTCGTGGCGAGCGGCATATTCGGAGAAGACTTGCTTGGGATGCGGGGGAAACCAGTGCTACTGTAGCTTTAGCGCATGATCAGTTAGACTTGATGTGTAGGGTTTGAGCTGGAAATGTATTTTGTTTTTATTTTGAAAAACAATTGTTGTACTACTTATTCCGCACTCTGATATTGACTTTTGGGAATGTTATGACATTATTATCTTTCAAAAATGTCTTATTGGTTATTATTAAATTTCTAGAATTAAGTATTTATTGAGATTACGATGAATTTATTTTGTTACGTTCATCGATTAATCCACGGCGTACTGTTTTACGAAAAACTTTATTTTAATTAAATCTGGAAAATTATTTTATTATTGATAAAAAAAATGCACCAGCGCTGTGTTTTAAACTCGGGGTGTTACACAAAAGATGGAGAAGTTTTATCACAGTATGGGAGGCTAGTTTGGGAGCTACATTATGACCAACAAAGAGCCTCTAACTATTTTGAACAATCAGTACAAGCCTCTCTTGAAGATAGATACAAATACAATATCATATGCTTCATTCATAACATAAAGTTTTAATTTTTTGTTGTAATTTTTAGATCAAGTTGTTATCTTGCACATTGGAATTTCATTGTAACAATAGCTTGTGATTTTCATGATATGATATCAGCCATGTACAAGCTGCATATGCAAGTTTTCTTTGGGACATAGGAAGACCAAGATGCAGGTTCGAATCAACAACAATGTTTACCTCAACATTTTCATCTGGGAGCTATGGCTACTACTAGTGTTTTGAAGAGATATGATGCATTGATCATGAGATGACAATTGTTAGAAATATTGTAGGACTTACATAAGGGTCTCTTAGGTGTATTGAAATTCTTCTATTGAAAAAATAAGCAGGTTTTGGTAACTGAATTCACAAGTTGTAGGTAGGTCATTTTGATCCAAAATTCATTAGATGTGCTACTAGTTTGTAATTATTAAGGAGTCAATCAACTGATTGATAGTTGTTCTAGTTCTCCGACAACGATCCTGCTTCTTTTCCCAGCAGCTGTTCCACACGCATTTTCTAGTGCCTCAGGTTAATTTCTCTTTTCTAGCAACAATTTTTCTGATTGTTCTTTTGTTTTGAGCACTTTTAACTTGTATTGTACAATTATTATGTTGAGTGTTTTGAATCTTCCTCTATAATGATGATTTTGAATGTTTTGAACTATTTTTAATTTAAATGATATGATTGTTACGCAAAGGTTCAAATCTCTCGTTGCGACGTACAGGTTGAAACTTGTATTAAAATCTTAGTATTCAAATTCCTTTCCCATAAAATTTCACAACTCAAAAACCTAAAATTTATTGTATCCCATAGAATCTATTGTGCTCGGGTTAATTTGAACCCATAATGAATTTTAAGGGTTTAGTATAACATTTTTCGTTGTTTTGATGTTTATCTAGGTCCAACGTCTGAGGCTTCTTGTGGATTACCATCATTCTACTCGAATTTCATTTGTTGAGTTCACAATGGTAATTACTCTCGAGCTTTCCAACCTTCTTATTTTTGTTTGCTGAACTCTGGTTTGCTTAGGTATTTTTTTAACATCCTCTATTGCTTTGGTTTGCTTAAGTATTTTTTTAACATCCTCTATTGCTTTGTTTTTGCCTCTGTTTCTGCCTGGTTTGAGTTGGATTTTCCATGGTCTTGTCCCGCAAGCCTTATCTTGAGGTTGAAGCCCTCATGAGAAGTCTAATTTAGTGCTGCTTTATTTTGGTCCCCCAAGGGTTATCTTGGGCCTTGTTTGGATTTTACATTCTTATTTATGTGTGGTTCTTAGGTCAAGAGTTTCAGAAAACCTCCATAACAATGTTGTATTTCAGGGGATGACATGCATTACATGTTGTTTGTTTGAGTTTTTTTAGATGTGTTTGCTAAAGGAAATGTGCTAAGGGTTGTTGAGATTTGTGTTTTGACTGTAGAGATTGTTGAGGAAAAAACCTTTTTGATATATGTTTTAATGACAACAAACCTTTTAAATTAAATGATTAAGTTTTTTGAATGGTGGTCTACTAATGATTTCACTTAAGTTTTGTTTAAGGAACATGAATGCATAAGTGAACAAAGCAAGAATCCATTCACTTCATCAAAATGCACAAATGTAATCAATTACAATCAAAAGAAGCCATTCGAATCACAAAGAAAGAAGGCCATGAATCAAAGCTGCCCAAGCAAGACTGAACAGTCTCCAGAATGTCCAGAATTAACAATTAATCTCCAGCAAGTTAATGATTCAAGGAAAGCCAAGAAATCAACATAAATAACACTCTTGACACAATCTGGAAAAACAGAAGATGTTACCCGATGACATCACCAGAAGATATCTCTAGAGGATACCAGAAGATGCCTCCAGAGGATACCAGAAGCTGTCACCAGAGGATGAAGTCATTACCAGAGGATGACATCACCAGATGATAACGTCACCAGAGGATGATGATGTCACCAAAGGTACCAGAGGATATCTCAAGAAGAGGATACCAGAGGATACCTCAAGAAGAGGATACCAGAGGATACCTCAAGAAGAGGATACCTCCAGAAGACGTCACCAGAGGATACCTCCAGAAGACGTCACCAGAGGATACCTCAAGAAGACGTCACCAAAGGATACGTCACCAGAGGATACCTCCAGAAGACGATATCAGAGGATACCTCCAGAATACTATCAGAGGATAGCTCAAGAAAACGATATCAGAGGATATCTCCAGAAAATACATTCAGAGGATACCTCCAGAAAATACATTCAGAGGAAGAACCAAGTCTGTTCTTGGACATCAGAATGTCCAGAATGATCAGAACAGTCTCTAGAATGATCTTCTATCAAGAATGATCATCAGTCTCAAGGAATGATCATTAGTCTCCAGAAATTATCATCAATCTCCAGAATGATCATCATTCTCCAGCATGATTAACAACTATCTTCAGAATGATCAAACATCAATCTCCAGCATGTTAACAATCAAATCTCAAGCATGTTTAACATCATTCTCCAGAATACTGAACATCATTCTCCAGTTTGACTACCAAGAACGTTGAACGATCTTGAAGTATGTTTACATCAAAGCAGATCCAAGAAAAGATCAAGAAGACATCCAGAATGATCAAAACTGAACCTCCAGATTGATTATAAATCTCCAGAAAGTTCAGATACTAGGACTCCAAATTGATTATCAATCTCCAGAATTTTCATTAACATTCTGCAGAAGTTCATCATCATTCTCCAAGCTATTTTGACATAATCAAAACTCCAGATCAAATCAAAGATATTAACAAATATATTTGAAGTACAAAGGATCATTAAACAAAGGAAATCTGATCAAGAATCAAAGGTTTCATCGCATTCAAAACAGAAATTAAAAGTAGTCAAAAGCTGGATTATTTTTAACAAGAAATATTGTCTTTGGTCAAGCCTGACAAGAGCACTACCAACGGCTCTATTTGACCATCATTAAATGCTCTCACGCCTATAAAAGGAAGGCCAAAGCTCAGGAAGAAAACGCAGCTTCAAGTACAGAGAAAAACATCACTCACAGACATCTACATACTTGAAAGCTTCTCAATCATAAACAAAGGATTCAGTTCTGTTTTTCTTCTTAATATCAGAATCATCTACTGAATTCTTTTCTCAAGAATCTAATCTCAAACACGAGTTGAGCATACTCAGATTCTGTCCAAAAATCAAAGACATTCAAGTGCCAAGATATATCATCAATCACTCACATACATACTTGAAAATCTCTCATCACTTACAAGAATCAATTTGATTAAATTCTTTTTACTCTGATACATTTGTACTGAATTCTTTGTAAAGAATCGAATCTCAAACAAGAGTTGAGACATCTCAGATTCTAACAAAACAATCTCTTCATTGTTGTAAAACTCAAACTATAAGAGTTAAGTATAATTTGGGGTAGATTGTAAGAAATCCTATCAAGGTTGGTAGGTGATTTGATTAATCTCTTTCTGGGTGGAATTAGATTAAAGTCTGTAACAAAGATCAAGGTTGATCTAAGCTAGGTGCTGTAAAACCAAGAAGGTTCTTGTTTTAAACACTTAGTGGAAAATCTCACCATTGTGAGGACTGGACGTAGCCCGGGTTGGGTGAACCAGGATATATCTGTGTGTGATATCTCTTCCCTTATCTCTATTTACTTTCAGTCTGTTAATTATCAAGTTAAATAGATAAACTGAACTGTTGATTTTAACTAACCAAGAATGTTCTCTGTTTTCTGGTGAAAACCAAGAACGTTCTCCTTTTTCTGTTTTCACAACCAAGATCAATCTTGAGTTATTTTCTTAAGTTTTTAACAGGAATTTTAAAAGGGCGGATTTACAATTCAAACCCCTTTTCTTGTAAATCGATATTGCTACTTCAATTGGAATCAGAGCTTGGTCTCTAAAGATTAAGCACCTAACAAGTGTTAGAGGAAAAGATTCAGGAAGAAGAAGTAATGTCAGAAACCAACATGTGCTTAAAGGAAAACTTAGAAAATAATGAGGAAACCATCTCTAAACTCTGTCCTTTATGTGAAGAAATGGAAAAAGAATTTGATAATCTTTTATGTGATTCAAATCTTCTTGCTCAAAAATATGGTTTATTAAAAGAACAACTTCGTAAAGAAAAAGAATAAAAAGAGAAAGCTCAAGCTATGAATGACGAACTCAGAAAGGTCATTCAAAGTTTGCAGCAAACTCATTTAAAAACAGTTGAGCAACAAAAGACTCTCAATGAGAAAACCATAAAAAATCATTTTCCAAAATGTTCTGAAACGAAAGAAGAAAGTACCTCTTTAAAAATAAAAGTTCATGAATTGAAAAATGATTTAACCAATTTGGTAACAATCACTTAAACATTTCAAAAGAATATGATATCTGAAGAAATGATATTTGACAAAGATGATTTATGTTTCTAAACTTATCAAAAAGAAAAGATTTATGAAAACTTTTTTGTTCCTAAAAAAAAAGAGGAGAAATGCAAAACCAAATGTTCATATTGCAGTAAATTTGGACATCTGGAATTTGTATGTTATTTTAAGAAAATAGATGAAAAAATCAAGAACAGAATGATCTTTAAAAAAGAAGAACATTCTGGAACAAAAACAAGACTTTCTCCAGGAAACTTGAAAAAGGGAGAACTTTCTCTAGGTAGCCTTAAAAAGGGAGAACGTTCTGGAACACAAACAAAACTTTCTTAAGAAAGTTTGAAAAAAGGATAACGTTCTTGAATTTCATCAAAATCAATTTCAAAGACGTTTAAAACTCAGATTTTCAAACCTTCTTCAAAACCAACAACAAAGTGTTCCTCTTATTCCAAGAATGACCACTACGAGTCAACTTGCTATTTTAAAAAGCGATCGAGTTTTAAAAAATCTTCTAAAAGAAGATATACTAACCATCAAGGACCCAAACAAATATGGGTACCAAAGTCATTACTAACTTGTGATGCAGGAACACCATCCAACAATCAAGAAAGAACATTGATACATGAACAAGGCTTGCTCAATACACATGAATGGAAAAGTATGGTGCCGCCTCTCATTACAAAAATTTGGAGCGTCTATAACCTTTGGAAACATTAACAAATCAAAGGTACATGTATCATTTGTTGAAATAATTTTGCATAGATTAAGGATGTTTGATATGTGAAAGATAACTGTGTAAAATTGCTTTTAAAGTTAATTTTTTAAAACCCCACATGGTTGAAGTAAAACAAACATCCTCATGTTTCATTTTAAAGAAAAATTCTTATGTTTTATACTTAGGTGAATTACCAACTGAATCGTGTTTTTAAGTCTTTTAAAGAAAAAATTTGTCATTTCCAGAAATGATCAAAGGAAATTTGAAATATTATTCTTCAAATAATTCTTTGATGAAAATGATACTTCACATAATTTGCATGTCAAAGAATTTCCAACAATATGAAGTTGTTTTTTTAAAAAAATTAGTTACAAGAAATGGCTAGAACAATTTTAAATGAATCAAGTGTTGAAAAATAATTTTGGGGAGAAGCCATAAAAAATTGTTTTCCATATTTTTAATCTTGGCTCTATTAGAAAATATCTTGAACATATGGGCAAATTTGTTTTAAAATGCCATCAAAGTATATATTTTGAATGCTCTACATTCTATAAATAATTAGAATCTCAAAGCCCAAAATATAGATGAAAGTATTCATATATTATTTGATGAGTTTGATGATTTGGATTTGAGTAAAAAAAATGAGGAAGAAGAAGTTCAAACTTGCATGCAACAACAGAACAATCTGCAGGAAACCGAGATTGATAAACAATCTCCATTTCATTCTCCACCAAAAAGCTGGAGAACAATTGGAGACCATCCTCAAACACAAATCATTGGAGATACAACTGATGGTATTAGAACAAGAATATCATTAAAATATGTTGTCAACAATAACATGGCAATGATTTCCCAAATTGAACCAAAATCAATTAAAGAAGTCATAGTTGATCAATCTTGGATTGAAGTAATGAAGGAAGAACTTCTACAATTTGACAAGAATAAAATCTGGACTCTTGTTCTAGATCCACAAGATCAATCTATCATTGGAACAAAATGGGTATTCATAAACATGCTAGATGATGAAGAATCTAAAAAGAATGATCAATTTAAGCAAAAAAAAAGGGGTTCATACCAGAACATTCTCCACATGAGCAGAACGTTCTCCACAAAAGCATAATGTTCTTGACAATTTATATGCAACATCCAATCAAAACTGATGTTTCCAATTATGATGATATGGTTGAAGAACATCAACTACTCTAAATGAGTTTGAACCATTTGTTTTTTGCATTCCTACACCTATCTCACTATTGACCCTTCAAAAAGCATCTCCTCATGATCAAGGTATTGCAAGAACTAATTGGTAGGAATTTATTACTGGAACCAAAGTTGATGGAGGTGAAAAAGAAACCTCAGTTATTGAGAATAACATTGCTACTGCTCAAGAACGTTCTCCATCTTGTACAACCACAACAACTGCCCCTCACGAACGTTCTTCACCTCCAACAAACATTCTCCTTTCTCCCTCCATTCAACATTGCTACTTCAATTAATATTACAAAAATATGATAACAACGTGGCTACGATTTCTCAAACATAGCCAAAAATCGATCAATGAATCCAAAATAGAGCAATCTTGAATTAATGTCGTAATGGAGGAAGTCTCTCAACAACAAAAGCTAGATTGTTTCATTTCAACCATCAATCAAGATAAATGAATGAGCATGAAGAAAAGCTCCAAAATATTCGAAGATTTCTCGTCATTGAACAAGATCACTAAAGGAGGGACACTCAATCCCAAATTCTTATGGTATTTGCATCATGACAAGAATGCATTTTTTTTATATTATGTGATTGATTGGGTGTTCTTAAAATTAAGAATGCATGCTATTTTTTTATGCAAGTATGACTTTAAAATTTAAATTAATTAAATCACTCCTTGTCATTACTTGTATGTGCATATTTCCCATCCTAAATTCAAACATGTTTTCACTCTTTGTTCATACATTTTTTATGATGATGTAAACAAGTGTGAAACCTAGGTTGATGTTTGTAACATCCTCTAAATTTATTATTTAAAATAATTAAGACTTATAAATATATATATATATATATATCGTTATTAATTTAGGTGTGATAATTATTTGCCTTGTTCGACTTATTGTAGTTGATAAAATTATTAGTAAGAATTATTTGCCTTGTGTGATAATTATATATATATATATATAATTATGTTTTTTTTAGTACAAGAAGAATTTGAGCTAAGGGTTTGTGGCTAGGTGTGACCCAACCCATAATAGAAATTTGGGCTTGGAGTTGGTGACTTAGTTTTTGTATGATCAAGGTTAAGAAAAAATAAATAAAATAATATTTTCTCCCTTCTATTCTTTATTTGGGCCCAACACTATCTACCCAATAATCTCCACTTTAAATTTTCCCTAAAGTCCACAATATTTCCATACTAAGTAATAATAAGCAGAAAAAAATACCGAAACCCTAGCCGTCATCTTCTTCACACCTCATCTCCTTCGTGCAACAAAATTTTCGTTTGAACAACTTCGTGGGGGCTTAGAGCTTCGTACTAGGAAGAAAAGCGGCCAAGGTAAGGGCTTTTCCCCACACAAATTTGAGTTAGACCGTTAGTTGGATGACATGGAACTAATAATTGTAATTGCTTGCTTTTGAAAGAAATAAATGTAGACTAATAAAATAAAATAATGGAATCTGAAATCCTTTACATTGAGTTCGATATGTAATGCATGTCTTTTTAAGAAGTAAAATATGAATTTTTATATTATACATGATAGAGTTTTAATTTTTATGACGGATATGAAGCAAAATATGATTTTTCTTATGTTATATATATGATAAAGTTTTGATTTTGATGATCTATTATGAGTTGGAGTTTGAAGTTTCTTGTTATATATAAAGTTTTAATCTTTACGGTTTAAATGAAGTCAAGTCCCGATTTTTATGCGTACGTGGTGAAAATTATTGTTTAATGATTATTTGTCTATGAATATATGATTCTCATGATAAGGATGTGTGATATGTGATCTTTGTGATGTGAATAAGATGATGGTTGTAAAAAGGTGATTTTTTTTGAATGCATATGACATGATTCTTAGTGGGCTGTGTGCGAGTATAATTGTGATAATATATGATCATGTCATGGCATATGAATCTTCGTGGGAGTTGCCTTAGTGGCAGGTTTATTTCCCCCATTGGTATGAGTGATCTTTCTGTGTGGAAGTTGCCTTAGTGACAGGTTTATATCCGGATCATATAGTTTTAGGAGCATGCATTATACATATATTTTTATATTCGATTTACTGTTTGCGCATTTTTTTCTTTTAAATTAGAAGTTTTTACCTTTATATGTTTTGTGTTATTCTTCTATATGTTTAGCTTTGGTTTGATGTGGATGATGGAAAAAACTGACCCTTACAACAACATTTTAGGTACTAATGAGTTCGAGGAGATTCAAGAGTAGTTGATGAGTATTAATGTGCGGCGAACGTGGGGTAAAAATGGGGTTTTCAAGACAATTTTTGTAATAATAAATATTGCCGCAACATTTCTATGTCTATTTTTTATTTTTAAATCTTTGTCACTAAACTTTAGTAATCTTTTTTTGTTTTAGTTTTTGAATAAACATTTTTTTAATAATATTAAATAAACGTGATTGTTACTAATTATTTAAATGGATAAATGTTAGATGTTCTTATTCTTAAAAAAAAAAAATTATCGTAAATTTTTCTAGAAGTATTTTTTTTGTAACGTTTTCGACCAAAAATCTGGGGCGTTACAATGTTCAAACATTATTGCTCTTGTTATAAAGACGCTTAAAATAAATTAGTAGTCTTTAATAATTAGACAAAGGCCTGTTTTGTCAAGTATACTTCATTGAACCTTTTTACACTTTGCACAATAAACGGCTATTTTGTCAAGTATACTTCATTGAACCTTTTTACACTTTGCACAATAACATCTTTCAACTTATCATGTTAAATGAATTAACATCATTCACCTTCTTATGAATTAGAAAGTATTCTTTATCATGTTCTCTTCAATTATTTTGAATATACTGAATAGCCTATACATTGTTTGTTGTCTAAGTATAATTTCTTGAATATGGCTTTTCAAAAAACCAAAAAATTGAGTTTATAATGTGGATTTTGAAAAAGATCCTTCTTCAACATATTTTAAATTTATATCCTTATTTAGGATTCATTTTTCAAGGATTTCAACAAGAGAATATGTGTTTGGTCTTCATGAAAATGATTTTTGTCTCTTATGGCTTTAAAACTCAAAACTAATCCAAGAAGATTATGCCATGAAAGTCAAAAATTGATATGTGAACATTTTGAAGCATATTAATATATGTCTTTGCAAATGAGTCTTATTTGTTGCTTACTTCTTTTGTGAAAAATGGATCTGAAGTGTTTAAATTTACTTTAAGCATGATAGATAAAAATAGCAACAATAAAAAAGGCTCATGGAAGTAAGCTTGAACATATGCCTTATTGTTTATTTGTGTGTTTACAAAAAACTTTGAAAAACATTTCTTTAGTGTGAGCAAATCCTTTGGCATATTTTTTATTATCCATTTAAAAATTAGTTTTTGAAAAATACAAACATTTTTAGCATATAAGAATGTTTTGTAAAAAGAGAAATTATATCACATCCATCTTATTTCGCTTCCTTGTATGCGCTTATTCTCTCTAGTTTTAAAAATGAAAAAATGAATCTATTTCTAACAATAAGCTTGATCATATTCAAATTGAAAGGTGATCTCTTGTGAAAGACGACAAAGAGCAAAGTGAAATTTTCCTTGTTTTATGGAACTTTGAAATATTAAAGAATGTTAATTTCATAATACTCAGGGGGAGTTTTTAAAATATTATTCTTCTTAAAACCGAAGTCTACTCATTGTTTTCGTTCTAAAAAATGAGAAGAATATATATATTCATTAACTATTTTTCAAAGTGTGTTAAAATGCTTGCATACAATTATGTCATTTATTGTTGCTATCATTATCCATATCTTGATTGCAATATTGACTACAATGATATGATCATCATATATGTTATGTTCTTTAATGCTAAATGCAAATTTGACTAGTTTGATATATGAATGCATTGGTCAACCACATGATTTCTATATGTAGTACACTCATGCCATTACTCCATTTTTTTTTACTTCTATGTCTATTCCCCAACCTTTTTGATAGATGTCAAAAGGGGGAGAGAAATATATGATGGATATAAAATGATAGAAGTTAATGAAGAATGTTAAGAATTAACCTCTTGCATATGTTTAGGGGAAGTTTAATTAGAATGATAAGAATTAAACTCTAACATGTGTTTAGGGGGAGTTTAATTACATATTTAAGAACATTATTGCATTTTATTTATATCCATCCATAAAACTTATGATTTATTCAAAAGGTTTGTCATCATCACAAAGGGGGAGATTGTTGAGGAAAAAACCTTTTTGATATATGTTTTAATGACAACAAACCTTTTAAATTAAATGATTAAGTTTTATGAATGGTGGTCTACTAATGATTTCACTTAAGTTTTGTTTAAGGAACATGAATGCATAAGTGAACAAAGCAAGAATCCATTCACTTCATCAAAATGCACAAGTGTGATCAATTACAATCAAAAGAAACCATTGGAATCACAAAGAAAGAAGGCCATGAATCAAAGCTACCCAAGCAAGACTGAACAGTCTCCAGAATGTCCAGAATTAACAATCAACCTCCAGCATGTTAATGATTCAAGGAAAGCCAAGAAATCAGCATAAAGAACACTCTTGACACAATCTGGAAAAATAGAAGATGTTACCCAATGATATCACCAGAAGATACCTCTAGAGGATACCAGAAGCTGTCACCAGAGGATGAAGTCATTACCAGAGGATGACATCACCAGATGATAACGTCACTAAAGGATGATGATGTCACCAGAGGATACCAGAGGATATCTCAAGAAGAGGATACCAGAGGATACCTCAAGAAGAAGATACCACAGGATACCTCCAGAAGACGTCACCAGAGGATACCTCCAGAAAATGATATCAGAGGATACCTCCAAAATACTATCAGAGGATACCTCTAGAATACTATTAGAGGATACCTCCAGAAAACGATATCAGAGGATATCTCCAGAAAATACATTTAGAGGATACCTCCAGAAAATACATTCAAAGGAAGAACCAAGTTTGTTCTTGGACATTAGAATGTCCAGAATGATCAGAAAAGTCTCAAGAATGATCTTCTATCAAGAATGATCATCAGTCTCTAGGAATGATTATTAGTCTCTAGAAATGATCATCAATCTCCAGAATGATTATCATTCTCCAGCATGATTAACAACTATCTTCAGAATTATCAAACATCAATCTCCAACATGTTAACAATCAAATCTCCAGCATGTTTAACATCATTCTCCAACAGTGTATCATCAGTCCAGAATGATACAATCATTCTCCAGCATACTGAACATCATTCTCCAGCTTGATTGCCAAGAACGTTGAACGATCTTGAAGTATGTTTACATCAAAGCAGATCCAAGAAAAGATCAGGAAGACATCCAGAATGATCAAAACTGAACCTTCAGATTGATTATCAATCTCCAGAATTTTCATTAACATTCTACAGAAGTTCTTCATCATTCTCCAAGCTGTTTTGACATAATCAAAACTCCAGATCAAATCAAAGATATTAACAAATATATTTGAAGTACAAAGGATCATTAAACAAAGGAAATCTGATCAAGAATCAAAGGTTTCAGCCTAGTCAAAACATAAATTAAAAATAGTCAAAAGCTGGATTATTTTTAATCAGAAATATTGTCTTTGGTCAAGCCTGACAAGAGCACTACCAACGGCTCTATTTGACCATCATTAAATGCTCTCACGCCTATAAAAGGAAGGCCAAAGCTCAGGAAGAAAACGCAACTTCAAGTACAGAGAAAAACATCACTAACATACATCTACATACTTGAAAGCTTCTCAATCATAAACAAAAGATTCAATTCTGTTTTTCTTCTTCATATCAGAAATCATCTACTGAATTCTTTTCTCAAGAATCTAATCTCAAACACGAGTTGAGCATACTCATATTCTGTCCAAAAATCAAAGACATTCAAGTGCCAAGATATATCATCAATCACTCACATACATACTTGAAAATCTATCATCACTTACAAGAATCAGTTTGATTAAATTCTTTTTACTCTGATACATTTATACTGAATTCTTTGTAAAGAATCAAATCTCAAACAAGAGTTAAGACATCTCAGATTCTAACAAAACAATCTCTTCATTGTTGTAAAACTCAAACTATTAAAGTTAAGTATAGTTTGGGGTAGATTGTAAGAAATCCTATCAAGGTTGGTAGGTGGTTTGATTAATCTCTTTCTGGGTGGAATTAGATTAAAGTCTGTAACAAAGATCAAGGTTGATCTAAGCTAGGTGCTGTAAAACCAAGAAGGTTCTTGTTTTAAACACTTAGTGGAGAATCTCACCGTTGTGAGTACTGGACGTAGCCCAAGTTGGATGACCCAGGATATATCTGTCTGTGATATCTCTTCCCTTATCTCTATTTACTTTTAGTCTGTTAATTATCAAGTTAAATAGATAAAACTGAATTGTTGATTTTAACTAACCAAGAACATTCTCTGTTTTCTGGTGAAAACCAAGAACGTTCTCCTTTTTCTGTTTTCACAACCAAGATCAATCTTGAGTTATTTTCTTAAGTTTTTAACGGGAATTTTAAAAGGGCGGATTTACAATTCAAACCCCCTTTTCTTGTAAATCGATATTGCTACTTCAGAGATATGTATTTTAGGGAAATGTCATAAAACTGTTTTCATTATTTTAAGAAATGCATGTTGATTAACTATCATTTCATATTATCTCCATGGAAATGGTTTACTTCATGAGTTTCTTGTCAAGATAAAATTAACACAAATTTTAAGAAATGAAAACAGGAAATATTCATGCATAAAACTATTCGTCTGCCAATGAGTTTAAGTGTTAATATATTGTCAAGGAACAACTCTACAGTCTACATAGAATATTTTGTGAGTGATTTCCAATACCTTTTCATATGACTGCCTTTTGGGCGCTGAGCTTGGCCAAAACTTAGGCCTACTATAAATTGTGCTAAAACTTGATTTAAGTATTATAAAGAATATTTAGTTTGACATGGATTAAAATTTTGAAACCTGATTATAAAGACTTCATTACCATGCCAACAATCAACTAATTGAAATCTTATGATGAAGGAATGAATCATCATAAGTAATCTTTATTTTGAATGGCTTTATAGAATATTTATTAATTATAATATTAATTATTGTCTGCAGCAATCAGCAGTTGGGAACAACATAGTTGGTTACAACATCCTCCGTTCACACAGCCTACCAGTTGATGCTTATTGGTATTCGGATGGTGTTGCAATTTTAATAGTCTATGAAATTTTATTCAATGCCATGGTCACTATGGCCTTGGCCTATTTGGATCGTAAATTATGAATAATATTTTCATGTTTTTTCCATTTTAGAACATGCACTCTCTCCTAATATATAATTATCATTTTCTATGGGCAATGAATTTCTACTCATACATTTTTGTATTATGTTATATATCCTTATGATAATATTCTCCTTTTTTTTCTTATTTTTAATATAGCACTTCGAAAGGCACGGGCAGTTATTGATGATGGCTCATAAAAGAGTTCTACTGGAGATGGTGGAGATGGTAATGAGCTAGCCATAATTAGCATGAATAAATATCAATTATCTAATTCACTTTGTTGGACCATACATATTTAAAGATGGATAATGTGTTGACCAAAAATGTCACCGGATACATGAATTGGCTTTGCAGTTAGTACCAATTCCAGGTCTGCAAGAGAAAACAACAATGCAAAGGGAATGATTCTTCCATTTGAACCGTTGACAATGACATTCCATAATGTCAATTATTATGTTGATATGCTGAAGGTGGGGGGATTTATAATTTCTAATTCTATAAAATATTGTCTATATTTGAAATGACATAAGCACCAGAAAAATTAGGAGATATCTTTCTCATTAACTTATTCTAAAGGATTTTTTGTACAGGCAATAAAAAAGCAAGGCATAGTCGAATCAAAGTTGCAACTCTTATTAGTTGATACTCAATTACTACTTATGAAACGCGGGGGATGAGTAATATATGGGGGAAAGCTTGGTGTGCAGTCACAAATATTGATAGACTATTTTCAGGTGACGATGTTACAATGTTTTACTATTATTATTAATATTTGCTATATGAGAAATTTAGTTAATTAGTATTTGACAATGTTTATCAAGATTCATTGAGGTTAATGTAATTTTTTTTTCAAGCAACAGACATAGAATCGCTAATAGATGGTAGACGTTCATCTGTTTCTAGCCACCAACCTCATGATCGTGGAGCAACATCATTAGGGTCTGATTATATATTTTGATGAACTATTATGTTTCATGGAGTTGTTTTGTATGTTTAGCCACTCTACTAATGTTTTGAATATTTAAACTACTTTATTTATTATTTTAGTAAAGTTCAATGTATGAATTGGTGTTATTTATTTTGAAAAATTATATAAATTGAATTTAGCTACAATAGTTATTTAATTGTGTATTTAAATTATGTGGATGATATTAATTTATAAATATTTTTTATTTTAATTAATAAAAAATCAGAAAAAATTGTATCATAATTTTTTAATTTAAATTATTAGGATTGTGATGGTTCAAATTGTCTCAAAATGCATATAGTGACGGTTGATAACTGTCGCAATGTTTTGTAAGAACAGAGTTGCACCTAAGAGGGGGGGGTGAATTAGGTGTTGGACAATTTTTCTGTTTTAGAGATCATAAGATTGTTAAAGGACTGTTTTAACTTGGTTTCAATATTTGCTGTGTTTGTAAATGAAAGCAGTAAATGGCAGAAGATAAAAACACACAGAAGATTTATCCTGGTTCCCCTTACAACCAAGGGTACGTCCAGTCCTCTTGCACACCACAAGAGATTTTCCACTTTGTATGAATGTGTTACAAGTTTAACCCTAAGACTAAGTTACAGATTCACAAACACTTAACAGAAGATAGTACACCACTATTTCTGTTAACACAACTTGAAGAATCTACACTAAATCCTTCAAGTGATACAATGATTTTGTAATGATGTTCTTGACTAAGAACAAGGTTATAATACTGAGTATTTGATACTTAATCAATCACACTTCCAAGTACAACTGAGAACCTTTCTTAATGATATGAAAATGAAAAGCATGTACTTGAAAATATGAAAGTTAAGTTTTGAAATGTTTGATGTTTTAGAAAATTGATTCTAAAAAGTTAGTTGAAAGTTGTTGTTTGAAATCTGAAACGTTTGAAGTATTTATACTTCATAGGTAACACTTCAGATCAATGGCAAAGGTTCCCAAACGTTTTTTGATGAACATGTGCAATGTTTCAAAACTGAAAAGTTGCATTGTTTCGAAGTTGTATTCGAATACAGTCTTAGTGTATTCGAATACACCTCTAAAACGTTCTAGTTATATTTGAAATTTGAACTATGTAGTCGACTACAAGATCGTGTAGTCGAATACAGATTCGGGTTTTTGCCACCGACTTAAGTTGTATTCGATTACACAAGGTTGTAGTTGAATACAGATGTTTAAAAAATAGGTACTGACTTGAGTTGTATTCGAATACAGAAGGCTGTAGTCGAATACACATGTTTGAAAATAGGTACTGACTTGCAATTTGTATTCGACTACGACACTTCGTATTCGAATACATATATTTAGTTTTAGCTTCTGACTTGGAGTCTGTATTCGACTACGATACCTCGTATTCGAATACAGATTTCCAGTTTTGTAAAAACTTTATTTTCAACATGTTTAAATCATTAATTATTTTCATAAAAATATTTTAATGCATATGCTCAGAAGGTTCTCATAATATTGTACTTTTAAACTGTGTTTTGATTTAATATCAAAATACTTTTACCTTAATATAAATGAAAAAATAAGTTGCTTAATAATCCTTCTTCTTTTTGATCAAGGATCTTTTTGTCTTCATCAAAAATGTAAGTCTTTAAATTTCATGTTTCGGATCAAATTATCCAAAATGAATATAGCGACAGTTGATAACTGTTGCAATGCTTAAAAAAAATGAACGTGTTTTGCGACGGTTCGAACCGTCGCAAAAAAAGGTATATTGAGGTGGTTAGGAACCGTCGCAAATTTGGCGACGGTTGAAACGGCGGTTTTCGGAACCGTCGCAAAAATGCCTCGTGACGCATGAATCTGCGAAAATTGTTGAACCGTCGCAATCTTCCATTTGAGGCAGTTGTAACCGCCGCAAAACAATTTTTTTTCTTGTAGTGTTTACATGCATTTATGTTAACTTGTTCTAATTGTGGTAATTGTTTTATTTTATTTATTTCTCTAAACACTACACTAACACATGATTCACACACTTATGAGTGGACTCTATATCCGGGCTGAGTGCAACCTAAGATAAGTTAGAGATTGTTTAATGATAATCTTCTGGATGTACATCTTGTTTGGTTGTCATGAAAGTCTCACCTAGAGTTGAGCTTTCTAGAATATTTCCATTTTAATAGTTTACCTATTAATTGGTTTAATATTTTAGAATTGAGTTGTGTACTCTAGGAACCAATTTAGAACTATAGAGCCATCCATGGTGAAAGTTTACGTTAAAGACTATAGAACAATCAAATAAGAAAATAATCATGTAGGTCACATATTTGAGAGAAAAAAAACTACCTACCTCTATATCATATTGCATCGTATAATCATGCATATTACATCATTTTTGTTTCATTTTTATAACATTTTTTTTTTAAAAAATCATTGCATATTTGAAGGTAGTACAATTTTTTTTACATAATCATGTCATTCACTTTTTTTACATTCTCATAACATTTTTCTTCATGAAAAAAAAAATGTAAAAAAAAAAAAAGAGTATCATGACACCCTTACGAGACATGTTCCCGAACTAAAATCATGGATGAATTGGAGCATACAAAGATGATTTAAACCAACTGAAATACCTTATGGCTAAAAGCTTGGAAATCTTACAAACCCGATACCTGAAATGATGAGAATCCTTCATGAAAAAAATATATATCACGAAGAACTCATGTTTACCCCTTGATTTCATAAGTCTGACAATTTTCACCGTTTAGTCTACTTTTTGGTTATACTCTACCTCAAGTCACTTGTCCACAAGATTTGAACCTGATATTGATGAGATTCATCTTCATCATCCACCCCCTACTTCCAGGTCATTCTAGGTCATGACCATACTTTCTTGGCTTTTCACCACAAGTAAACCTCTAGAAGTTGGGTCGTCTATGTTGAACTTTCATCATTACTGCCTATTACTTTGATGCCATGAAAAAATTCATCAATCTAAAAGAAAAATTCATCATTACCTTTAAGGACAATTGAAAAAAACCTCGACTAAACATTATGTTGAAGTCATTGACAGTGTTGCGTATAGTTTCTAAGTTTATCCAAGGGGCAAAGTCAACAACGAAGATATTATCAACTTCTCTTGTGAATTTTAATTTGATTATGAAGCACTGATAATATTACTAAGGATAAAGTCTTACGATGCTTTATTATATTGACACACTCTTGTTTCCTTAATATTATGAATATCAATAAATGTATTTGTATTGTTTCCTTTTCCTTTTCACCCATCATATATTTCACAACTTCTTACCAAACATAATTTGTCTTTCTCTTCTTTAAACCATATCAAAACATATTTGGAAGTAGTCCATTCATAAATAAGTTTTCTAAAATCTCATACATAATTTCAATCATGCTATTAATTCCAATAAATGTGAGAGCGATATAAATAAACTCCACTATCTGGATGAACCTCAATATTTTGCATGTAATTAACATCACGTTAATCCCCTAGAAAAGTCACTTTATCTTTATCGTTATCTAAATGTGTTTTTAATATATCAATCACGTGGAGGAATTTGAAGTTTGTACCATGGGTATTCTAATCACCTACAAATTGAAATTGAAGATGTTGAAAGTACATGAGAGTTGAATGTAATCCTCAATCAGCTAAATCAAGAATGGAAAAGTGGGGATAAGAAGATGATCATTTATATATACATATTAGACAAATGTCTAAAAAAAAATTTGAAGTCATTTTCCATCATGTCCTTCAATAATATAATCAACTAGCTGACGTTCTAGCAACTTTATCTTCAATGAAGAATAGTCACTCACAAAAATGAAAATCACGATTATCTTGCTTATTATCAAATGTATAAGAAAAGCTAGATGGAAAGTTCTCGTACCAAATACTACCTCATAAATGTGGAATACCCTTCCTGGGTATCATACTATAATTGGGGCACCCCTTTGTTCCTTATTGTATAGAATAAAGGTAGTGCGACCCACTCAAACAAAAAACCCTTATCAAGAGTAATGATCTGTGTTGACCGACTGAATTCAATTCAAGAAAAATGTTTACTGCCTCATGTCAGGGAAAATTATTTCAAAAGATCTTAAAAGAAGAACATATGAACTTCGGAGCTTCAAAAGAAAGAATTAGCGCTCAAGAAGATTTTACATATCTAAAAGGACAAGCATGACAAGTGGACTCCCAACTATATGAGCCCCAATACCATAAAAGAAAAATACATTCAAGTGTGGTTCTGATGCACACCAATATGGATCGAGAAGACTTATCACTACTTGCACACATTGATGCTTCAAAAAGTGTTACATCTAAATGAAGACCCGCTAGGTTGAAAATCCAAAAAGGACGACCTAGGCAAAAATTAGGGTATAAAATAATAATAATAAATACCCACTAGGTTCAAAACCTAAAAGGACAACCTATGCAAAAATTAGGGTACAAAAAAATAAAAATAAATACCCGCTAGGTTGAAAACCTGAAAGGGCAACCTAGGAAAAAATTAAGGTACAAAAATGAGTAAAGACCCACTAGGTTGAAAATCCAAAAGGACAACCTAGAAAAAAAGTTAGGATACAAAGTCAAATAAAGACCTTCTAGATCAAAAACTCGAAGGGGGACCTAGGCGAAAATGAATGAAGACCTGTTGGGTAATAAACCCAGGAGGGCGACCTAGGCAAAAATTAGGGCCACAAAAAAAATGAAGAAGTTCACTAGCTTGAGAAATAAAAGAAAATGAGAAAATAATATGGCTTACATAGATCAAAGTCAAATCAGAATATATTCTGATAGGTTGTGAAGATAAATAAGAGCAAATCATATCCTCCAAAGTGGATTAAAAACATGATTAAAATTGTGGCATGAGTTATTAGCTCACTTCATTTATGAAATACTATTAACAAATCGGGTCATTTACCCATATGAGATCACCTTATCTTCTTTTTTTTCTATGAATCCTTCTTTTTTTGTACCATAGATTTTCTCACTAAATATCATATTCTAAACCTTGGTTCACTAATTTCTTGTGTTATAAATCTTTTTGTCAAAATGCATTTTCTTATGATAATCATATGTTGGGGCACAAAATATGTGAGTGTCAAGAGGCCTAAACTAGTATGATGTCTTTACATATAAGACAATGGCAACTTGAGATCAAGTCGAAGATGTTACACAAATCTCTTTAAAGATCAGAAGGAAAATCAGCACTATGTATTCAAAGTGGTGCACATATTTCATCCATGAATCCAAGGATCATGTTTGTAATGAGGTGAAAAAATAAATAAATAAATAAATAATTGTAAAAAAGATGATTGAAAAAATTGAAAACAAAAATATGAAAATGAAGGAAAATGTTCATTTATCAAATGCATTTATGACATTTCATATTTTCAATAGTGTATAAATTTAAAATCGGGACTATTGACCCGCACCCTCTGATTTAAAAACCAAATTATAAAAAAAAAATTTCTTTCTTTTATGAATGTAAATAATTTATTTTCTTTTTTATTATTCTTTTAGGGGGTAAAATAAATATTTAAATAAATAAATAATTTGTATACAATTAATTATAGGGTAACCGTTTTAACAGACGATGTAGGGTAATATTACTTTCTCTACGCGTAATGGACTTTCGAATCCATTTTTTGGTTCAAAAACTTTATTTTAGGTTTTATCAATTTTCCCTTTTTTTAAAATAATAAAATTGGTGGCGACTCATTTTTCACAGACAAACTAGACGCGACACATGGCAATCATGAGGATCATCAAATACATAAAAAATGCACCAACCCAAGGATTGTTTTACTCATCAACGTCCAGACTTCAACTATGAGCGTTTAGCGATTATGATCGGGCAACGTGCCCAGAAACAAGATGATCTGTAGCTAGATTTTGTATATTTCTTGGATCATCATTGATTTATTGGAGGTCTAAGAAACAAAGCACTATATCTCGTTCATCTTCAGAAGCGGAGTATAGAGCATTAGCGTAAACAACTTGTGAAATTCAATGGATAACATTTCTTTTGCAAGAATTAAAGATGTATTTTTCTGACCCTTTGATAAGTGCCAAATTTATCTAATTTTCCATGATCTTTTGGGCACTTATACGTTTGAAATGTTTAAGATATATGTTAAATTATCCCTCAATAGGTTATTTTAGCAAGTAGTTAGTTTCTATATAAATATTATGGTAAATATGTTAATTATAAGTATTAATTACTTTGTGTTTAATTGTAGGAGAAATATGAAAGTGGTCCAAGCAAAGGAAAAACAAAAAGTCAAAGTTGAAGAACTTGGCTTAAGCCAAAACAGGTTGGCTTAAGCCAGAAGAATGTTGAAAGCAAAATCAGAAGGACTGTTTAAGCGAAAATGAGGCAAAGACGGATTTTGAAGAACCTAGTTGGCTTAAGCCATATATTTTCTAGCTTAAGCGGGCAACCTTTCCTAAGCATGAAGAAACCTGTTGGCTTAAGCTAGATTGGCCTGGCTTAAGCGAGACCATAAACTCATTTCCTTTAAAAACGCACATACATACTTCAAAAAAAGGCGGTTACGGAGTTAAAAAAGAGAAATCAAGAGAGAAGACAGAGAAAAGAACTGGTTGCTTGATTGGGGTTCAACCGAAGAGCTGGAGTTGTTCCTGAGACATCACAGAGTCGTCTGTTCTTCTTAGATCTTCGCTTTGAGCTTGAAAGCATCCATGGCTATGGATTGCTAATTTTCTTTTGTTGGGATTGGATGTAACTCTTTAACTTGGATGTATCTAATTCAATTTCTATATACAAATATCTGTTTCTACGATATGATTTCAATGATTTAATCTTATTCTTCATACATGTTTTAGCTTGATCACCTAAGGCATGAATTTAGATTTGATATGTGAGTGAGAACTACATGTTTAAGTCGGACTTAGATTATCTCATCTAACAAGCTTGATTGCTAGAAATATAATTAAGTCTGTTTGTCAATTTACATATGAACTCGTTACGGTTGTCCTTTTTAATTATGCGAGAGATCGGTAATTAGATTAGAGAATTGTTAATCTTCTCATGTAAGAGATTAATGAGATAGATAAGAACTGATGTGATGAAATTAAGCATAGAACATGATTTGTATGTTGAATCAATAGGATATTGAAGAGTTAATAGATGAATCCAATTCCAACAGTTTTCTCATAGTGTTTTTAAATCCTATTTTATTATTGCTTATGTTACATTTCAATTTGGTTACCAAAACAATCACCCAAATACTTGAAAACTTATTGCTCGAGTGATTCATTAAAGAACGGCATTGTATTTCCAATTCCCTGTGGATACGATACAACCCTTTTGCTATACTATAATTGAATCCTAAGGGATTTGAAAGTAGATTGGTAAAAAACTTTCATCAAAATGGCGTCATTGCCGAGGAATTGCGTCTAAATACAAAAGCATTGCTTTAGTTGTTATCTTGAGCAATCGTAAATATAGTACATAATTTTATTTACATTTTGATTATCTTGTTAACTAATCCTCTTGGCTAGATTTGTGTTATCTTTCTGTTTATGCGAGGTAGGATTCCAGCTGATCAACTTTTGTTCGACCTAGAAATAGAGAAAATAGCTAGGAAAAATAACAGCAAAGCAAGGAAGAGAAAACAACTGGCTAAGCAGAGAAGGGAGCAAGAAGCAACTTTTATCTCAAGTTCTTCTACAAACCAAGATACAACAATGGCTGCAGAAGAACCAGGAAATGGTGGCAATGATGCAGGCTTTGTCAATTTCACACCAAGGAATATAATCAGAATTGGCAGACCTACAGGAAATCAAAGGCCACCTGAAATGAAGACTGGATTAGTACAACTGATGTATGCCAATCCTTTCGCAGGTTTGGATCATGAGGATCCCTACACACATCTTACAAAGTTCTATGAACTTTGTGGTACTGCTGGTGTAATAGAGATTGAGGAAGAAGCTGTATTTCTTAGGCTCTTCCCTTTGACCCTCATTGGAAAAGCTAAGGAGTGGTTTCTCGACCAACCATAACAAATTCTATCTGATTGGAACCAACTGGAGGAGAAATTCATGGCTAGGTATTTTCCTCAATCAAAATTTATGGATTTTAAAACTGCTATTTCTACTTTCTCTCATATTGCAGGTGAGAGTTTATGTGAAACTTGGGAGAGGTACAAATCAATGTTGAGGAAGTGTCCAAACCATGGATTCGATGCAAAGACACAAATCCATATTTTCATAAATGGCTTACTCCAGCAACACAAGTTGATCCTAGATGACACAGCTGGAGGATCTTTGATAGCTAAATATTCAACAGAAGCCATTGATATAATTGAGTCTATGGCCATCAATGATCAACAGGGCCAACACCACAGAGGTCCAATAAAAAGAGGCATGATAGAGCTTGCAAGGAATGATGCAATCTTAGCACAAAACAAGCTTTTGCAACAGCATATAGAGGAAATGACAAAGCAATTGGCAAATCTTCCTAAACATTTGAAGGAGATGCAGGAATCATCATCCAGTAGACAGGTAAATAGATGTGATGTGTGTATAGGTGATCATCCTACAAGTTATTATGAACCCAAAGAGGAGGAAGTTCAGTACTTGTCCAATCAGCCAAGGCAAGGTCAATATCAGAACAACTACTCTAGGGGAACCAACCAAAACTTCAACCAACCTTGGAGGCAGGATGTCATACCTTCTTCTAATAGGCCACCACCATATCAGAACCAACAGTATCAACAACCACCACAGGATCAGACTTCAAAATTGGAGGACACATTGACTCAATTTATGCAGATGTCGATGGCTAACCAAAAGAATACTGATGCATCCATCAAGAATTTGGAGATCCAGATGGGCCAATTAGCAAAACAGTTAGCAGACACTCACAAAGGAGCATTTACGAGTAATACTGAGTCTAATCCTAAGGAGCACTGCAAAGCAATCACAACATAGAGTGGTAAGTTGATAGGTGAAGGTATTGGTGAGAACTAGAGTGAAAATAATGTGATTGTTGTTGAGGAGGAAAGTGAGAATGAAAAAGAAGAAAATGAGAGAGAAATGCTGAAAAATAAGAGTGAGGATGTACATAAGAGTGAAAATAAACAAGAACAAAGTGAGAAGGAGAAATGAAAAGCAAAAGGAAAAGAACAAGTAGGTACTAGTGGAGAGAAAAAGAAAGAAAAAGAGAGTGAGGTGAAAAACCGTGAGAAGAGCGCACAAAAAGCCCCACCTGTGAGAAACCTGCCTTATCCACATTTTCCTACAAGAAAAGACAAAGAAAGGCAATTTGCAAGATTCATGGATATATTCAAAAGGCTTCATATCAATATTCCATTTGCAGAAGCCTTGGAGCAGATGCCTACCTATGCAAAATTCATGAAAGAACTATTGACAAAGAAGAGAAGATTTATAGAGGAGGAGACTATTGAGCTGGATGCTAGCTGCAGTGCTATTATTCAGAAATACATCCCTCTAAAGGCGAAGGACCTTGGAAGCTTCACACTGCCTGTTACTATTGGGAATCTAACACTTGGGAAGGCACTTTTGGATTTGGGAGCTAGCATCAACTTAATGCCATTGTTTATGTTGAGAAAAATTGGTGACTTGGAAGCTAGACCTACCAGAATGTCATTACAGTTGGCAGACAAGTCAGTTAAATATCCACATGGTGTCGTACAAGATGTGCTGGTGAAAGTAGATAAATTTATGTTTCCAGCTGATTTTGTGGTCTTGGATATGGAGGAAGATGTAGAGGTCCCGCTGATTTTGGGTAGACCTTTCATGAAGACAGCCAGAGTAATGATTGATGTGGATGCAGGAAAACTGAAGGTCATGGTGCAGGATGATGAAGTAAATTTCAATGTTTTTGAGGCTTTGCAATATCCAAAGGACAAAGGACAATGCTTCTCCATTGATGTTATTGATGAGGTGTGTTATGATGCACATAAGCAGTTACAATCATTTGATCCTCTAGGCAGAGTTTTGGTAAACATGCATACTAGCTTCAATGAGGAAGAAGAACAAGAGATTGAAAAATGTTTACAAGATCTTGATTCCCTCAAAGAGATTCATCCAAAACAGGTAGCATTGGAAAGCATTGAAAATGTAGCTGACAACAAGCAGACTGATCAGAAACTGGAATTGAAGTTGTTACCTCCCCATTTAAAATATGTGTTTCTGCAGGGGAAGTTGAAAAGCCAGTGATTATTAGTAGTTTTTTTATCACCACAAGAAGAGAAAAAGCTGATTGAAGTTCTCAAAACAAATCAAGGAGCAATAGGCTGGACACTAGCTGATTTGAAAGGTATTAGTCCTTCATATTGTATGCATAAAATTCTAATGGAGGATGATTTTAAACTTGTAGCCCAGCCTCAAAGAAGATTGAATCCAACCATGAAAGAAGTAGTCAGAAAAGAAGTGGTGAAGATGCTTGAAGTCGGAATGATCTACCCTATTTCAGATAGTGCCTGGGTGAGTCCAGTCCAGGTGGTACCAAAGAAAGGAGGAATGATCGTGGTAGCCAACGAAAAAAATGAATTAATTCCAACCAGAATTGTCACAGGTTGGAGAATGTGTATTGACTACCAGAAGCTGAATAAAGCCACTAGGAAGGACCACTTCCCACTGCCTTTTATGGATCAAATGCTGGAAATATTATCTGGGCAAGCTTTCTATTGTTTTCTGGATGGTTACTCTGGTTACAATCAAATCACTGTAAATCCAGAAGATCAGGAGAAAACAGCTTTCACATGCCCTTTTGGTATTTTTGCTTACAGGAAGATGCCTTTTGGTCTATGCAATGCTCCTGCAACCTTCTAGAGATGTATGCTAGCTATTTTCTCAGATTTGGTGGAAAAATGTATAGAAGTTTTCATGGATGACTTCTCTGTATTTGGAGCTTCTTTTGATTTATGCTTGGTGAACTTGGACATTGTACTAAAACGGTGTGTTGAAACAAACCTTATCTTGAACTGGGCGAAATGTCACTTCATGGTGACTGAAGGAATTGTCCTGGGCCACAAAATATCATCAAAGGGTATGGAGGTTGATAAAAGCAAAGGTGGAAGTCATTCAAAAGCTACCAGCTCCAACAAATGTCAAAGGGATTAGAAGCTTTCTCGGGCATGCTGGCTTTTATAGACGTTTCATCAAGGATTTCTCTAAGATTTCCAAGCCATTGAACAATCTTCTGAATAAGGATACTCCTTTTCGTTTTGATGATGCATGTTTAAAATCTTTTGAACAATTGAAACAAAATTTAGTTTCTGCTCCTATCATTATTGCACCTAATTGGAACCTTGACTTTGAATTAATGTGTGATGCTAGTGATTATGCTGTAGGAGTAGTGCTAGGTCAAAGAAAGAATAAAATGTTTCATGCCATACATTATGCTAGTAAAGTGTTGAATGATGCTCAAATGAATTATGCTACCACTGAAAAAGAATTACTAGCTATAGTGTATGCTTTAGAGAAATTTAGAAGTTACTTGATTGGATCTAAAGTTGTTATTTTTACAGATCATGCAGCTATTAAGTACCTTTTAACAAAAGCAGATTCCAAACCACGACTGATTCGATGGATTTTGTTGTTGCAGGAATTTGATCTTGAAATTAAAGATAAAAGTGGCAAGGAAACCTTAGTGGCTGATCATTTATCCAGGTTGATGAATAATGAGGCCACAAAGGAAAAAGAAATAACAGATGAATTTCCAGATGAAAAGTTGTTTATTGTACAAGAAAGGCCATGGTTTGCTGATATGGCCAATTACAAAGCAGCATGTGTAATCCCTGATGATTTCAATCATCATTAGAAAAAGAAATTTCTCAGGGATGACACCTATTTCTTGTGGGATGATCCTTATCTATTCAAGATCGGAGCTGATGGATTGTTGCGGAGATGTGTAGCTTCTGATGAGGCTAGGAGTATATTGTGGCATTGCCACAACTCACCTTATGGAGGACATTTCAATGGTGAGAGAACTGCTGTGAAGGTTCTTCAATCTGGTTTTTACTGGCCTTCCCTATTCAAAGATGCACATTTCCATGCGCAAAAGTGTGATGCATGCCAAAGGTTAGGTGGAATAAGCAAAAGAAATGAAATGCCTCTACAAAAAATCTTGGAAGTGGAGGTATTTGATTGCTGGGGCATGGACTTCATTGGCCCATTTCCATCTTCATTCTCCAATGAATACATCTTGGTGGTTGTGGAGTATGTTTCACGGTGGGTGGAAGCAATAGCAACTCCTACAGTAAATGGTAAAGTGGTAGTGAAGTTCTTAGAGAAAAACATATTCACTCGTTTTGGAGCACCTAGGGTATTATCAGTGATGGAGGGTCACACTTTTGCAATTCACAGTTGGCCAAGGCGTTGCAACATTATGGTGTAAAGCACGAAGTAGCCTTAACTTACCATCCACAAACAAATGGACAAGCTGAAGTTTCTAACAGAGAAATTAAAAAGATCCTGGAGAAAACAGTTTCAATTTCAAGGAAGGATTGGTCACAAAAGCTGGATGATGCCTTATGGGCGTATAAAACTGCTTATAAGTCACCAATAGGCTTAACTCCATTTCAATTGGTTTATGGCAAAACATGCCATTTACCGGTAGAATTGGAGCACAAAGCCTTTTGGGCCATGAAATTTCTTAATTTTGATCTAAATGTTGCAGGAGTTGAAAGAAAGAAACAACTGCATCAATTAGAGGAATTGAGGCATCAAGCTTATGAATCTTCAAAGCTGTATAAGGAGAAAGTGAAAAAGCATCATGATAGCAAGCTTGTAAAAAGAAACTTGAAGCCAGGCCAACAAGTACTTTTGTTCAATTCCAGGTTGAGGTTGTTTCCGGGAAAGCTAAAATCAAAATGGTCAGGTCCATTTGTAATCAAAGAGGTAAAATCCTATGGAGCAGTTGAATTGGAAGATAATGAGTCCAAAGAGACATGGGTGGTGAATGGTGAGAGATTAAAGCCATACTTATGTGGTGATGTTAAATTGATCACCACTATGCTCTACTTGAATGATCTGTGAAAATACAAAGGCGTCAAGCTAATGACGTTAAAGAAGCGCTTGCTGGGAGTCAACCCAGGTTTTTGAGTTAATTTAACTTGCTTTTTAGTTTGATTGTGTTTAAATGCTAATTTTCAATTGTTTAGTTAAGTTTTATTGTGAATTATGTGATGTTGTTGTGATTTTGTATAGGCAGATGTTAAGTTGTGTTTTTTCATGTGTGTGGAGTGTGATCATGAGAGATTATGCTTGAATATGTGTTTTTAAGCTTTACAAAAATTTCTTATGATGTAAATGGAAAGTTTGAGTGATTAGAATGTAAGAAATGGGAGAAATGCAAAATTTGAAGTGTTGGGTTGTGAAAATATGTAAAAATTGCATTTGAAGTGAATTTTGTGGGTAAAAGTTGGAATCTTGTGGAAATAGTCCATCTTTTGTTGATTTTAAGATTCACACAAGTTTCTTATATGGTGGATAGTTGGTATGATGCCTTGAAGATCATTGAAAATGTGCGAAACAAATTTTGAGGTATCCACTTATGTAAATAGAGTGAATTTGTCTTTGGAATGAATGTGAATTAGACTTGTTGATTGTTGAAACTAACAAGATGAATTCAAGCTTGCCACAGGTCCAAAAATGAAGACTAGAATGTTTCATGATGATTGAAAAGCAAGGCAGGTTAGCATTACAATTTTTTTACAAGGGTTCCAAGTCTTATTCTGCATAATTATGCAGAATTTCAGGTCCCTCGCTTAAGCAAGATAATTTCAGCTTAAGCGAGATTTACAGGGACAAAATAGAGCCTTCTCTGGTCATTTTTAGCTTAAGCGAAAGGAACCTTGGCTTAAGCGGTATAACACTGCAGAAAAGAAAAAAATAAATAAATACTTTCAGGTTAATTTTCGCTTAAGCCGTGTACTCCATTGCTTAAGTCGTACTCCCTTGCTAAACACATGTTTTCTCTCATCCTCAATTACGATTCCTCTCACTCTCACTCACGATTTCTCACTTGCATCAATAGTTCATTGATTCTCCTCTCAAGTAAGTTAACTCTTTCTCCTCAATTTAATTTTGCAACCTAGGGTTCTAAATTGGGAATTCATGGGTAAGTACGAATGGATCAATTATTTTGCCATGAAAAAGGATTGCATGTTTTGAACTTGAAAGAGAATAATAATTTTGTTTATGGTGAATGAACTAGAGAGAAGTAAGGTTGAGAGTGTGTCTAAGAATGTGAAATGTTTGGATTCTCTCTATATATTTTGATTGACATTGTGCATCTGTTATCATTGAGGGGCTGTTGAATCAATCTGGTCATGTGTTTCATGTGTTAAAGATAGGTGCCTAAGTGTTTGTAACCATGAGCATGAACTATTGTATACTATGTGTTTGACAAAATGCTCAGGAGAAGGTTATGCTTAATTTGATGCTATAAATAGTTGAGCAATGATTTGTTCTAAATACAATCCCATGTGTCTAATTAAAAGTATGGAAAAACAATGATCTCACATAGTTTATGGGATGTTGAAATATGTTTATTATGTTTCATGAGCTTGAAGATGAACCAAAGCCCTGTATCGCACTATAGATGTTTGTCAAAATCATTGAATAAATATTAAAATGGTTCAGCAAGAATGAATGGGAAATATAGGCAAGAACTAACACAAGTGAATAGAAATTAGTTCATGAACATCTTTTTGAGGAAGAGATTATTTTTGAAACTACACTTGCTTTTGCTTGAAAATGCTCATTTCCATGAATCATGATTGATATTGGCTGCAATGTTCAAAGAAAATTGTAGAGTTTGGTTTGCCTATTGGAAGTAACTTTGAGTTTTATTTGTTCTTTTCTAAATTTTTTTTTTCCAGAATGGCAACAACCAAAAACCCACACAAATGACCAAGATGGGAAACTTCTCAGGCTGGTTCACAAGAGCATGTTACTTTAGAGTTTGACAAGAAGAAATTCAGATCCTCTATCAAATTCTCAAGGTATTTGGCTATTAGGTTGCTGCAATTTATAAAAGAAAGAAGAGTGGAGCTTTTCCCAAGGCAGTATAAGGTATTTCAACATGAGCTACAAAGAAGGAGACGGAGAAAGTTAGCAACACTGCCAAAGCAATTCAATCCTGATGTTGTCATATACTTTTATGCCAATGAGTATACTACAAATCAACAGGCAAGAAGGGAATCATTTGTTATGGGGAAAAGAATTCTTTATGATATGAATACCATTAGTGCATATCTAGAAGATCAATCAGTATTAGACGAAGAAGGGTTATGTGGATACCAAAAAATGATGCTACCAGAGAACAGAGTCATTAACAATGAGATAATGCCAACATTGTGCGTATCAGGTTGGGAGGCAGGAACGAAGGAAATAAAAAGATCCCAGATGAAGACACTGACACAAATTTGGATGACTTTTCTATTGTCCAACATCAAGCCCACCTTACACACATTAAGAATCAACATGTCAAGGGCGTGTTTGATTTACTGCATCATGGAGCAATTCTCAGTGGATGTTGCATCAATAATATCAGATGAAATTCATAGAATTGCAACAGCTTTGGAGCCTGCACCACTAATCTTTCCTTCACTTATTACCCAGTTATGCAAATACCAGGGGGTGAATATCCCAAATCAGCCTCATTTTGACATAAGACCTGCGATCAATGATGCCTTTATCAGACAACATTGCATAAACCCAACTGAGGAAATAAGAGGAGCACAACCTGCCGCATTACCTCCACCATCTCCACAACAACCGATAGATCCTATGCAGCAGATGTTGTTACTCCAAGAGCAGATGCAGGGGCAGATAACAGAGATGTTTTCCAGACAGGAATTTATGTATGCCAGACAGGAGCAACTTTACGACAGACAAGAGCATATTTTTAGACAAGAAGCTGCTAATTACAGGGCCAGTGATGCTATTTATCAGCAATCATACGCTGTTTCGGTTCATGAGGGTCCTCCACCATATAGATGGCTATCCTATAATGAATTTCAATCACATTGTGCTTGGCTTGGGGACAGGCCAATTTTTGAGGAGGGAGAAGGCAGTCAGAGAGCAGCTACTGGTACAACCACAGAAGCAGGAGCAGATGGAGTTGATCAGGCACCACATCACAAAAATAGACCAAGAGGATGAGGATTAATGAGCTATCACACACCACATCACAAAAAAGAGTTCATTTTAATTTCTGCCATTTTATTTTCACTTCTAGCACTTTATTTCAATACTTTGTTTCATTGTTTAGTTTGGTTAATTAGTACTTTTTGGTTGACAATACCATGTTTGCCTGGTACTTAATTGCATGATGAATGGTTCATTTTCGTAAGTATGATTCACGAAAAGTCAAAAGTTTTGCATAATTATTTTGAAATTTAAAAGTTAGAAATATATCTCCTTGATGGATTTTGTGGTTGCACTCATGATACCATGACATGTATAATTGTATTTTTTCACATGAAAGTCATTGGCATAACCTTGAAATGTTTGAAATCAGGAAATTTGTACCTGAACTTGGTGAGGGAGTGTGACCTTAAACAATGTAAGTATGAGAGATTCGCCATTTGTTTTGCACAGTTGGATTTGTTTGAGTCTCTGATTATTTTGTTTGCATGGAAATGATAGGAAAGGATCAAGGCAATTTTTGTTCATTAGAGTATATAGCTACTTGACCAAATAGCCTACCCTTGTATAGGAATATCCATTGTCTACCCATTTTGAGCCTAAAATGAAAAGTATTTTTGTTCTTTTGTTTAATCCCAAACCCTAAAGAAAAACAATGTTTATCCCTTACTTTCAAAGTTAAAAGAGCATTTATAATGGGATTGTATGCATTTATGCGAAGTTGAGGGAAGTGGAAGCTGTTTGTGTTCTCTTTGCGAAGAAAGCAAAATTGGTTCAAATTTTCTCAATCTTTAGTACATAATCTTAATCTTAAAAAAAAAACAAAAAGATAAAGAGAAAGATTGAGAAAATTATGAGAATGATAAGAAAAAGGGTTATATAAATCCAAATGTGAAAAGAAGGGTGACAAAAAGGGATTGGTAAAAGAAAAAGTGAAGTGAGCATGAATGCATGGTTTTATTGTAAATCTCATTATAATTGCTCTCTTAGTTTGAAAGTACTTTGATATCCAGACAAACCAATATTCTTTGAAACCTGGCCACATTACAACCCTGAAAAGCCCTTAGTGATCATTGATTAACTATGCAATCTTGATAATTGTTGAGACATGTAACAAATTTGATTTGTTGTGATTCAATGGCTGAACATGAGTGAAACACTTACTTTGATTTGGTTCTAAAAGAACTTGTGTGAATCATTGAAATTTCCTTTGGTTGAAAACATGGATAGTGTGATTTGCCTAATGGATTCATGGAATTTACATTCATATCATTGTTATGACCATTACTTGTGTATCACATATTCTGTTAGGGAGTTTCATGAGTGGAGCTTGTGATCATGCAAAGTGGAAATATTTTTTGATTTTGATTATTCATGTATCCAACTTGTTGAATGAACCTTGTATATATATATTTTTTGATCGGTACCTTTTGTTTGAGGGCAAACAAAGTCTTAAGTTGAGGGAAGTTGATAAGTGCCAAATTTATCTAATTTTCCATGATCTTTTGGGCACTTATACGTTTGAAATGTTTAAGATATATGTTAAATTATCCCTCAATAGGTTATTTTAGCAAGTAGTTAGTTTCTATATAAATATTATGGTAAATATGTTAATTATAAGTATTCATTACTTTGTGTTTAATTGTAGGAGAAATATCAAAATGGTCCAAGCAAAGGAAAAGCAAAAAGTCAAAGTTGAAGAACTTGGCTTAAGCCAAAACAGGTTGGCTTAAGCCAGAAGAATGTTGAAAGCAAAACCAGAAGGATTGTTTAAGCGAAAATGAGGCAGAGACGGATTTTGAAGAACCCAGTGGCTTAAGCCATATATTTTCTAGCTTAAGCGGGCAACCTTTCCTAAGCATGAAGAAACCTGTTGGCTTAAGCCAGATTGGCTTGGCTTAAGCCAGATTGGCTTAAGCCAGATTGGCTTAAGCGAGACCATCAACTCATTTCCTTTAAAAACGCACAGACAGACTTCAAAAAAAGGCGGTTACGGAGTTAAAAAAGAGAAATCAAGAGAGAAGACAGAGAAAAGAACTGGTTGCTTGATTCGGGTTCAACTGAAGAGCTGGAGTTGTTCCTGAGACATCACAAAGCCGTCCGTTCTTCTTAGATCTTCGCTTTGAGCTTGAAAGCATCCATGGCTATGGATTGCTAATTTTCTTTTGTTGGGATTGGATGTAACTCTTTAACTTGGATGTATCTAATTTGATTTCTATATACAGATATCTGTTTCTATGCTATGATTTCAATGATTTAATCTTATTCTTCATACATATTTTAGCTTGATCACCTAAGGCATGAATTTAGATTTGATATGTGAGTGAGAACTACATGTTTAAGTCGGACTTAGATTATCTCATCTAACAAGCTTGATTGCTAGAAATATAATTAAGTCTGTTTGTCAATTTACATCTAAACTCGTTACGGTTGTCCTTTTTAATTATGCGAGAGATCGGTAATTAGATTAGGGAATTGGTAATCTTTTCGTGTAAGAGATTAATGAGATAGATAAGAACTGATGTGATGAAATTAAGCACATAACATGATTTGTATGTTGAATCAACAGGATATTGAAGAGTTAATAGATGAATCCAATTCCAACAGTTTTCTCATAGTGTTTTTAAATCCTTTTTTATTATTGCTTATGTTACATTTCAATTTGGTTACCAAAACAATCATCCAAATACTTGAAAACTTATTGCTCGAGTGATTCATTAAAGAACGACATTGTATTTCCAATTCTCTGCGGATACGATACAACCCTTTTGCTATACTTTAATTGAATCCTAAGTGATTTGAAAGTAGATTGGTAAAAAACTTTCATCACCCTTCAACTCTTTATTGTGATAATCAATCAGCTATGAACATTGCATCAAATCCCACGAGAGAGCAAAATATATCGAGACAAAGTGCTAACTAGATTGTTTAAACTCTTGCCCATCTCTTCATCAAATATGCTCACAGATTTCTTTAGTAAGTTGTTTGAACCTGCAACATTCAATTTAATTCTTAACAAGCTGCTAATTCTTAACATACATTCTCCTTGAAGGCGATGTTAGTTTCATAATAGTTAGTTTTATTAGCCCTTTATTCCTAGGTTGTTATAACTATTCTGTTGGTTGCCTTTGAGACTTTTTATTGTTTTCTGCTACAGAGCTATTAATATAAATAAACCCATCTTGTATTCATTTCTCAATTAATAAATGATGAAAATAATATCCATTAAATAGGTCCTACGCAAAAACTGGTGTCATTGAATAAAATTAGTCTCTATAAAACTTACGTAAAATTTAAATAAATAAAAATATGTTTTTGATAGACAAATATTTATAATTAATCAAATTACGTCTTTAAAACTTTAAAAATTCTATAACGATCTTACTTTACCAACCAAACTATCTTGCACAATTTTTTACTTTTTTTTATAAATCTTGATTAACATCTCCCAATTAATGACAAATGTTATACTTTTAAAAAATAAACCTTTTAATATTATTATTGTACAAAAGATTATATTATATAATATATTTTTAGCTAAATAGCATCCGTGTTCCTTTAACTTAATTTCAGTTAACCTTCTAGTTTTTTATTTCTTTTTCTTCGATTTGGTCCTTTTTTTTTTAATTTTAAGTGACAATGTCAACAATATTATCCTTTTTTTTACAAAAGTTCATCAAAATTTTCAACAGAAACCCATAAAATTAATTATATTCTTTCATATAACACAAATTTCATCAGATTCGTAACTCAAATCTTCAAATAAACTCGTATTTTCATTCTTTATTTCACTTAAAATTAAAATAAATGACCAAATAAAAAAAAAAGATAAAAGACTAAAACGTTAACTGAAATTAAGTTAGGGGTGCTATTTAGCATATATTTTTTGTAAGTAAAAAAACAATATTGTAGGGATAGATGTGTTGAATCCAGAAAAAAGTTGGAGCCTGTTCATAACCCGACCCGTATAATGAGGTTATTAGGGTTCCGCATTCTACGAAACGCAGCACTATAAATACTTACACAAGGGTTTTGTATTCACAGATTCAGTTACCTCGTCTCCTGCGGCAATTACCAATCGTTCGGAGAAGCTTGAGAGCGTAGCGTTCGTCATCAAACATGAGGGCTAAGGTAAATCATCTCTCTTAGATTATTCCCGTTTCCTCCATATCACCCACTTTTTTTTCCTGCAGATGTGTTTATTTTTTAAATTGTATTGACAATTTTGTTTAATTATTTGTAATAGTTTTTACCTGTTCAAGGATTTTGAGGATTAGACACAATTATTGTTTGGTTTAGGTTTCTAGGAATTAGGATGATTCACTCTGCTGTTTTAATATTTGATATGTAAATGTCGAGTTGTGTTTTGTTTTCTTTTAAATTTTGATTTTTTTTTCTCAGAGAAATTTTATGTGAATCAATGTTATCTTTGTTGCCAATTGTACAAGCCTGATCGTAGTAATTTGCTGTTGTTTTTGGTTTGAAACAGTTTGATGATTTGATATATTTTAGTATATTCACTATCGGTTTCAACGCATTTAAAATAACGAATAATAAAAAATGTGGTAAAGCAACTTTCAACCAGTGATGATGCCGGTTTTGGTTTTGGCAATTGATCTTGTACTTGATTTTGGTTTTGGCAATGGAGTATGAATTATTTTAAAATTGATTTTCTTAGGTTAAATTTAACGTGATTTGCTTAGATAATTAAATGCTATTTTATGTGAAACCTATCTACTTTTGATGCCACTAGTATTGGGTATTACGATTTATGCCTAAAGTACATGTTATAGTTAATGAGCCATTGAGATGCTGGTGGAGTTTCCTCAATTTGCGAGGAATGAAATTAAGTTCGTATTTGAAAACAGTTGTTATTAATGTAATCGTGTTGAACTATTCTTGAAAACTATGGTCTATCTGAAGACTCTGAACTTTATATCTTGTATTTTGACGACATCATGCCCTTGCAGTCCCATGGGGTCTGATTTCAGGAAGTGATGTGGAGAGGATTAGTGGAGTGATGCTGTAGTTGTGTTTGATTTAGCATTGTGTGACATGAAATTGCTGTATTGATATATAATCTAATGCCGAAAAATATAGCCTTCTTGATACCCATTTTTATTGCAGTGTTGGATTTGTGGTACAAGTTTGTATGCAAAAGCCAAATCATTGTTTCATTGCAGTATCATGCTTGGCCGATGATGTTCTGTATTTTTGCCTGCTTTATTTTTTGTCTTGAGTTTTATTTTGATTTTTCATGTTTGTCTTACTCAATGATGTTATGTACAGTGGAAGAAGAAGCGCATGAGGAGGTTGAAGAGGAAGCGCCGAAAGATGAGACAGAGATCCAAGTAGGTGGATTGGCAGGAGTCATACATCCTTCTATGAGCCTGCTTCATGACTTGTTAGCAAGTTCAGGTCTAATGATGTGAGGTTTGGTTGGGAGGGGAAGCTTCTCTCTAGACATAGTTTAGCTGTACTGTTCTAAGATAATTGATTGAGTGTTATTTTTGGTATTGATGCATGTACTGGTTTGGTATACTGACTGATATATTTATATGGCTTATATATTAGCATATTAAGACTTGCATGAAAATTTGATCCTTTTATTTATGCTTAAATTTACCCTTAATCATTATGAAATCATGTTTTATGATAACTTATAATATGATATACCTTCCTGGATTAGCTCAAGATGTCTTTCTTTCACTTACATCATCTTTTGTGATTAAATCCAAGTAAAGTCACATGGATGTGGTGGGGAAAACATTCTTGTCGTGACCATTTTCATGTGAATTTGGAATATTCAAGGTATGAAGAATGATGTGCTCAAGCCTCACCACCTTCTGTGGAGAAAAGTTAAGGCTTTAAGCATCCCATTTGCATCTTGTCCACTTTGGTCATACAACCAGCTTTCATAGATGTGGGCTGTCCAACAGCCTTAGGCTTAGTCATCTCATTATAACACTCTTAAATGAATAGGAAATATTACTTCTAAGAATTATACTCTGTCCAAAAAATCTTTGAAAATAGGTAAACGATTTTCCTCTCTTATTATTCCCCTACTTGGAAGTTTTCTCGATAATTTTCGTCCCAACTCTCAAACTAAATCTTTGTAGTCCCTTGTCATGTTTTGATGTGGTTTATTCATGCAATGTTGTTAGCTTCACTTTTCAGTCATGTTCAGACGTGTTGTTTATCCACGCAATGTTGTAGCTTTGTAAATTTCACTTTTCTTAGATCTGGCTCTTTAATGCCTTGTGGTTTTGGGGTGTTAGAAACATGCTCTTTTTCTTTTCATCAAGTCCCGAAAAAAGTTTGAAAGGAAGCCAAGTTCATCAGGGAGTGCAATGGTTATAGGATTTAATTCAATTAAGGAGTCCCTCTCAAATCTAAATTGGTACACTGACCAACCATTATTTTAGAACCCTTTTTTATCATAGCAATCACTTATTTGGTAGCAGCAATATAATGCTTCCATTCCATCTTCTTGTCGCTCACCAATTCAATCTGTTAACTTGATATATGGAAACTAATCCGTTGTTAGATACACGAATCACAAATTCAAGACCAAATTGCTTGGGTATTAGGAGGCGTGGACTTTGGAACAAAGAAAGAAGGAAAAGTGAAGGAAGGATAATCTTCAGACATGAATGTGAGGCTTATTTTTTTTCTTAATACTAAGTTATCCTTAATCGGAGAAATTCGAAAAATATATTCCATGAGGATGAATTTTTTCTTAATATTAAATTGTCCTTAATTGGAGAAATTCAAAAAATATATTCTATAATGATTTTGGAGGGTTTACATAAATTCTTCAAATCTTTTATACCTCTTTATAAATAATCTCAATCAAAAAATATGTACCATCTATTTTTCATTAATTACAAAAACAGTCTCAATTAAGGTGAGATTGCTCTATCTTTTCCTTTCATCCTCTTTTTTCAAAGCCCCTCAAAACTCCCAAATTCCTAAATCTCAAGCAAGAATTAAAATGCACTTTTAGACGGATTAGAATCTTATACTGATGCTTATTAAGATTATTATTATAGGATAAAGTAAAATGTATGTATTTCATCTATGTTGGAGTTTAACTTATCGTAATTACAAATAATTTTATTTTAAATAAAAAAGTAATTTTATTGAAGTTATAATAACTTCTTTCTCTATTGATTGGCTCTCATATTTTAGAAATGCAAGACTATCTTTTGCTAAAAAAACAAAGAAATGCTAAGCTTTCATAATCATAGGCCTTTTGGTATAGTGGGCTCTTGAAAAAAGCTTTATGAGAAACGAACCAAATCCCACATAAATTTTTTATTGTAGAAGAATCATTTGTCGTTGATTTATTTGTCTCTTAGGAATCTTCCTTGAGTCACTTTGGCCTTTAGACTCTTACATACAATTAATTTATGTGATACTACCTCTAGACTTTTTACAAGACTATTGAATTATAATTTAATCAACAAAAATTTATATATTTGATCTATTTTATTGATGAAATTATAACTGAATTGTCTTTTGTAAAATAGAATGGAAGACAATGTTCAATTTCTATAACTTAACAGTCATAGAGAAATGTTATTTGAACACATTTTTTGACACAAATACAAACACAAATACAATACTTACTTTTTATACATACTATGATGACATAAATGTGAGTCATACTCCCTCCATCTCTCTCTCTCTTCTTCCATAAATGTGGGCCATAGTGTATTTGTGTCAAAAAATGTGTTCAAATAACATTTCTCAGAGTCATATAATGCAAACCAATTTTAGGAAGTGTAAAAAGAAAACACAATGCATACCAACAATGCAAGTAGACATATACATTACATACAAACGATGCAGGTTGATCATGCTAATTTTTTTTCCTTAAAATTATCATTTAACTCGGTGGATTGAGTGAGTCTCTCTAAATAAAAGTTTCTATTCCCTCTGATTTACTATGTTAGTATTACCGTTTAATGTAATGCATACATATGAAGAATATAATTCATTATATTAATTTTCAATATAAAATGAAATGTTGGCATGAAAATACTTTTCCACTAAAAAATACGGACTAAAATACTTTTGTACTCTCATTTATGATCAATCAACTTACAATTGTAACTATTCATTTATGCATGTTTTATGTTTTTGTACTGAGACTTGTCAAAAAAATATTTTTGTATGAGGTTCAACTCATTATCACAAAATCGCCATGTAAAGATACTTTATCTTAAGTTTTTATATTTGACTTAACTCATCATCACAAAATCATCTTGTAAAGTGCAAAATGTCACTTTTGATAAAAAAAATTTAGAGTTATGTCTATTTTCAACGAGGGACTTAAATTTTTTTCAATATCATTACAATTTACAATACAATTGTTTCATTTTATTAATTAATAAAGATAACTTTGAAAAATAAAATAATTACTTTCTTTATATTTTAAAGTGAGAAACAGTGAGACAAAATAATTTTTTAATATGACATTTAAATTACACACTTATCCTCGTGCGCACAATCTTTTGAAATGAGATCCTCTCAAATATTAAGGGTCCATTTACATGAGAGAAAGAGAGAAAAAAAGAGTAAAATTGTACATTTAATATTTTAATTATTAAGTCATTTATTTCTCTTTCATAAATGGATCATCACGTCTTTGAGTAGATCCAAACTCCAATCTTTCATGCAATAATTTTTGATTATTAGTAATTGTTAGCACTCATCAATAAGTCAAAGAATCAAAGATAAAACCAATTTAAGAGTATGTACAAGAATAGTTTTTAGTTAGAGGTTTTAATTCAATTCATTGTAAAAAGTAAATTTTATCAAGAGAGGTTTCACATTATATATACAAAAATAAAATCAAGAGAAGTCTCACTTGCTCTGTCGACCTTTCGTGTAGGAGGAATGAGCATATACACAGGAACTTTATCCAAAAAACTCTCATTGATTTATTTTATTCATAATTTTCAAAAGATACTTTTCTGTCCTTTTTAAAACAAACATTTGTCTCTTGCAAAATTAACCGAAGATAGTATAGAATAGCAAGTTAGCTAATCGGGTAGAATTAACCCAAGTACATTATGAAATGACGCATGTCTCTTCTAACTTAATAAGGTCTTGGATTTAAATCTAAGTTTGAGGATGCAACATGTTAAAACTTTTAAAGTGGTTTTTGTACTAATGTACACAGGATACCCAGTTTCGATAGAATTATAGTGCACCCTATCCTCTTTTCTAAGGGCTATATTATGAGTTCAAGCAATGAATTCATCACCACGTAGCTAAGACAAGTCTGCATGGCAGTCATGTCATTTTGGTAAGATTTTAACGAAAACTTGTGCCTGTGTATATACCTTGATTTATATCTAAACGTTGGCAGATACAAGGATTCCAGGATCAAGCAATCCTAATCAACTGTCGGATTTTCGGACGACTCACATTTTGATTGATATTTTGTATCTGGTTTACACAGTCAGAGTGTAAACCGTGTGATCACCGATAACATCAACAAATCAAATGTTTCATTTTATTGCCTTCAAAAATAAATTCAACCTCTCGACAGGAAGGCGCAGTGCATAACAACAATCATTGACTTGGTGTCAAGATCCTGCTCATGTGCCCAAACTCTACTGCATAACAAATTAACAACAATCACTCAATTATGACAAGCTCTCTCCTTCATGGAACTAGAAGTCCAAAAAGGGGATTTAAAGTGCGGTGTTCACAATTGAGTATTTGTAGTTGCATTATATGAAACTTCCTCCGCCCCTAGATATAAGATTCCATTGAATAAATTATGGGAATTAAGAAAGTTGTTAGTATTATTAAATTTGTGGACAATTGATGCTATTTTACAAGTTGACCCTTCAAGGAAGAGAATTGATTTATGTTTTCATGATAATATTTATTACGAAAAAGATGCAACATAATAAAAAGTATGTTGGTAAAAAAATAATTAATGCAATTGAAAATTAGAAAGGAGTGATATAAAAAGGAACTAAGCAAAATCTTAAGAGAATTCTATATTCTAAGAGTGATGTAGTATATTTGAACTGGAAAGTGTGATAGGCTAATAGCATACATTCCTATGGCAAATGGACATCACAAAATTATTGACAAAACTAAGAAGCCTCAATTCCCAAAAGCATTGTTAAATTTAAAGTAAGGGAGAGAGCACAGTCAGTATCAAATTCTCTGCTTTGAAAATTTAATCATTCATCACTAAATTATATATTCAATCAAAATTTCAGCATTCAGGAACATAATTTAACTAACCAATCAACAATATATAAAGAAATCAAGAACTCAGGCTGAGAAAACCACTTTCATATCTGAAAGAGGTCAAATCCCTACTTGCATTCTTTTGTTATATATACTTTGATTGCATATATCTCTCTACCCTGTTAATTCCTTGAGGTCGTATTGCATCGAAAGTCTTTCGACAGTACTTTGACTCAGAACCCCTTTCAAACATAACTCTTTCAACAGGCTAGCTGCTAAATCATTTTCTTCTTCAAAAGCAAGCCCTTCAACAAGAATGGTATAAGTTATCTCATTAGGCATGCATCCTTTGTTGACCATCATCTGAAATACCTCTATTGATAAGTCTATTCTATGAGATTTGCAAAATCCAAGTATGAGTGCATTGTAGTTATCAACATGAGGCACATAGTCATGTTCTTCCAAAATCCCAAATATCTCAAGAGCCTCGTCGAGCATTCCCTCCCTACACATTCCTCTTATCAAAGACGAGTAAGTATAGGAATCGGGAATAAATCCATGCATCGACATTTCATATAATATCTGAAAGGCTGAATATGTATTCCCTTTCCTACACAAGACTGTAATCACATTTTTGTAGAAATCATGTATAGGGTAGTTTTGTTTTTTACCCAACCTTTCAAATATTAAGAAAGCTTCCTTCCCTTTCCCTTGCTCACAAAACAAGGCAATAGCATTGTACGTTCCTCCGTTAAGATGAAAGCGCCGATTAACCATTTGGTCTAAACACTGAACAACAAGATCCACCTTCCCTTCCTTGCAGAGGCGGGCAACAATCGGATTGTAGCTATTAGCACTCACCTTGAATCCACTCCTTGCCATTTCATCTAAAACTTTGAAAGCTTGTTCTATTCTTCCATGAAGAGAAAGAGAAGTGATCAATATGTTGTAAGTAACAACAGAAGGAGCCTGACCCTCTTCATCCATCTCTGCTAAAAGCTTGTAGGCTTCCTCCCACCGTCCATCATAGCACAAACTCCTCAGCAAAATGTTATGACTCACAACACAAGGTTTAAACCCTTTTGCAGGCAATTCTCTAAAAAGCTCAATAGCTTCTTCTGTTCTACCTTCCTTACACAGTCCAGTCAATAATACATTGTAGCTAACCAAATTAGGCTCGCCACCCTTTGCAATTATCTCATCTAGTAGCTTCATTGCTTCATCCACTCCCCTTTCCTTATAAGCAGCTTCAAGCAAGATAGAATAAGTAACTGCATTTGGGACAAGGCCTTTCTTTATCAACTTATCTAAAATCTGCATACTCTGATTTAATTTCCCATGCGTACAAAGCCCTTTAACCAAAGTATTATAGGTAACAGTATTAGTTGGAAAACCATGTCCTTCCATTTTTTCAACCAATTGCATTGCATACCCAACATTGCCTCTCTTACACAAATAATTAACCAAAAATGTATATGATGCAGCATCAGGTATAATACCTGAACCTACCATAATCTCCATAACCCTAACAGCTTTTCTAGCTTTACCAGATTTGCAAAGATCATACAAAAGCTGAGTTGCTTGAACTACATCAGGCTTATGACCCTTACCAACCATGTGTTCTAAGTGAAGAAATGCATCATTGATTCTAATTTCTCTGCTCTTTAGGTCATTTTTCCCAGCTTTCCAATTGGGCAGGTTAAAAACTGAATCTTTGGAAGGAATAGTGATGTGGGTCGAAGCTAAAACTCTAGACAAACGCTTTTTGTTGAAAGTAAGAAAAGTGTGGTTATGAAGATTTGGAACATGAAAATATAAGAAACTGCAACCGTTTCTTTTTGGATTTGCAGGTAAATTTGAAGCCGATAACACTGTATTCAATAGTGTTGCCATGGTTGAAGGATAATGTAATATAACGATGCTAAATTTACATTACATAAATCAACATTATGGATTTGTAGTTCTACTTGGCAATTTTACAAACAGTTTCAGTGCATTTACTGTGATGATGATGATGATATAAAAATGAATTGAGGGAGAATAGAGAGAGGGAAGGAGAGATACCGCAGTGAAGAATTTCGAACACGAGAGAGTGATTTTGTGGTCTGAGATGAACTCAGCAGCGTCTGCCACGTTTATTTTTTGGGTTATCCTAACTTCATGTGGAAATGAAATAGTGAACGCATCATTTTACACAAAGAGTTCCCTATTTTTCCTAATTTACCCCTTACCTGATCCCACGATCCCAAATAAGTAAATTTTTGGATGCGTGAATTCAATAACTTAAGTTACCGCATGCTAGTTAAGTTACTAGATTCTAGCATCCAATAGGCATTGATATATAAGTTATGTGAGTCTTTTCACCAACCACTTATTCTTCAACACTCAATCCCAAATCATTTACCTATTTTCATGTTTTTGGAGTTCAAAAACCCTATTTTTCTATCAATTGGTTTCATCAACTCTATTTTTCTTCATTGCAAAGGTAATGTAGCTCTAAAACCCTTGTCATTGTCATTTTGGTTGTTAAAGTTTTGTACTGAGTGGTATCGGATTTTGGAATCCGATATCTTTAAAAGCTTATTACTATCAGATTCACGCATCTGGTAGGTGTTAGTTCAATGTCCAGAATTGTATGTTTTCTGCATAGTTGAGTTTTAATTTGTGTTAAATGTTTGTAGTTAGTTATGGTTGAGCCTAAAGCTGAATCCCAACATTCGTCGGCACCCGATTTGAAACCGAGCCTACAGCTAAAGAAATACATGAGCCTGTACCTGACTTGATATAGAAGGAAGCAACTAACTTGGAACCAAATATTGTAGTGGCAATGGTGATTGACATGATGTTGAGATAAACTTTATTATTGATAATAAATATAGATGTTAAGATGATTTGATTGCTTCGATTCGTCGTCAAACAACTAAGTCAAGATTTTCACTGGTAATTACAAAATATGATCATGGTTTTGATAGAAGAAAATAATTTTTTGTATTGGGTTGCGAAAGAGGTGGTGTGTATAAAGCAACTGATAAGAAGTCGAAACGCGAAGATACATGATCTAGAAAATGTGAATGTCCATTTAGGTTGTGTGGTTATTTCTTGAAAACCAAATAATGGAATCTTAGTCTTTTGTTAAGATCACACAACCATGAGATTGATAAAAATTAGAAGGTCATGTCGTTGCTGGTCGTTTAGATGAGGAAGATAAGGAACTTGTTGGCGAGATGACCAGGAACATGGTTCTACCACAAAATATTTTAATAACTTTGAAAGACAAAAGAAATGAAACTGTGGCTACAATGAAGACTATAAGGAGTCCGAGATCAGAAATGTAACATATGTTGAAATGCTTGGATGATCACAAATATGTATACAAATATAGGACGGTTGATAAGTTTGAAACTGAAATTCAAGATATTTTTTGGGCTCATCCTGAATGAGTTAAGTTATTTAAAACTTTTTCGAATGTGTTGTTGATGGATTCGACTTACAAAATAAGCCAATATGAAATATCTTTGTTTGAAATCGTTGGTGTGACTTCAATAGAGATGACATATTTAGTGAGATTTGCTTTTATCATGTTTGAAAAGGAGGATAATTTCACTTGGATCCTAGATATTGTTGGAACCAAGTTGATTTTACATTTAGAGTAACAAAAGTATTTTATGAGAACAATATATTTGACTTCAAATAGTATGATTGGACTTTAAAGAGTATGAAAGAAAATATGGTCAAGATTTGTAGAAGATTTGATCAAGATTTATCTACAACAAATTACGAACAAAATCAATCTAAAGAATTTAAAATCTCAATCTAAACAAAAAAAGAACATAATAAATTTGAAAAATTTACAAACGCAATCTGAACAAAATACAATTTAGAATTAAACAAGGACTAAATTGAAGCCCAAATTTTAACTATAAATAGATATTCAAGGTTGTAGAAGAAAAACATCGAAAAACATAAAATAGTAGCCTTAGAGTTCAAAGAGAGAAATACTTGTTTCAAGTTAGAAATATTTTCTGAGTGTTCTTTTCTTAGAGTGTGAGAGTTATTATTATTATCATCTTTTTAGAAGCAACTAATCAAGTTCCAATCTATTGTATCCAACTCGATAGTGGTTTAGTTTCTTCTTCGATCTGGGGTTGTCAGGCTGTTAGGAGAAGACTTGGCTTGTAGGGTCAAGGTGGTGTTGTTCCTCAAAAGTCTGGAGTTGTTAGGTTGTTTGGGAAGATTGGCTTGGAGGATCAGGTGCTTTGTAATTCAATGTATTTGAATTAGTAGATTAAAGCCTTCTGAATAAGGGGACTGAATGTAGTCAAGTTAGTGGTAAACCGGGATAATTCTACGTGTCAAATTAATTATGCTTTCATTGCTTGCTGCCTCTGAATTCGTTTGCTCCTAGTCCAAGTAAGTCACCAAAAATCAAACTAGTTTTTAATTTATTTATAAATTATAAAAAAATTATCAACTTTGACAAACACAATTCAACCCCCTTCTCGTATTTGCACATTCAGATATGTGTCGTAATTTATTGAAGCCTGAAAACTAGATTCCCAAGATAATTATGACTGACAAAGATACCACATTGATGAATGTTGTAGCAAATATTTTTCCGATCTCCACTGCTTTACTTTGTTAGTATCATATTTCAGAAAATGTCAGAGCTCAATGCAAGTTGGACTTGGACGTGAAGGTAAAAGTTGTGAAGCTTGTAGATACGGACACAAAACAAGTAAAACCGATATGATTATGGAACACCATAATGAGGGCTAGGGACGTTATAGTGAAATCTTATTTAGAGGATGCATATGTTGGTGTCTTTGTCGAGATCAAAATTGTGTGTGAAAATTTTGAAAATTCCTCAAATATGTCAAAAGTACCATATTAAATGTGGTGAAGAAGAAATGTAAGAGCATGGATTAAACGTTTGTTGCACTTTAGCAACACAACACGCTAGGTTGAAAATGTATTTATTGGATTGTTGGATAGTAAATGTGATTTGATGAATGGTTGAGAAACAATAAACAATATGATGCAAACTGTAGTATCCCACTTTTGTTCGACTAATTAAAAATCTGCACTTATTATTATAAAGTAAAATAAGCCGTCATTTTAAATTTGATCCAATTTTAAGTCTATATGGTTTCTGTTACATTATGTTTAACACCAAAATTAAAATAAATAAATAAAACAAAAAAGATTAAATAAATAAATGTATATTTCCTATGTCTTCTCTCCTACCTAGGTATGCATGCAACTTTGCTTCCTTTACTTTTTTACTTTTTTTTTTTTTTGCTTTCCTCATTTTTAATTTTTTTTTTCTTCTTTTCTGTTTCCTGCTGCAAGTTTGCAGCAGCCCCTCCCCTATTTTTTATTTTTGTTTTTAGTTTAATAAGGGTATTATTTTCACCATTTGAACACCCAATCAAAAAAATTAGTCACTTATTTCTTTAATTGTTTGAGATTGCTTAATTTTTGCTCAAAATTAATGAAAAATCCAGAATTCAATTATCACTTAAGCCTATAAATTGAGAACGAAAATCACTATTAAAGAGGGAAGTTTTTTTTGTTAATACTAAAGATAAAAAATAGAAAAATAGAGAAGGTAAAGAGTAGAAGAGAAACAACATATGAAGAAAATATAAGATATAAGGTATTCTAAATCTCTTTAATCTTAATATCATACACACACACACACACACATATATATATATATATATATAATTTCTTTTTTATTATCACAACATGTATACAAATATAAAATCATGTTCATGATTTTGTTAAGTTTATTTATTTATTTATATATTTTTCTTTCTTCAATATTAGCAACTGTAAACTCAAAACAGATGAATAAAAAACAAAAAATATCATAGAAAAAATTAACAATAAATTAAAAGAAAAACAAACAAGCAAATCAATAAGAGAAGATGAGATTTAAATTGCTGTTTTTGCAGAACGACGACCGACCGTCACCGTCGCCGACGACCATTGGGTTCCTTCATTTTTCTTTTTTCTTCTTTATTTCCCCTTTTCCCTATCTCGCATCACCTCTCCCTCTCTCTTTCTTTCTTTTTCTATTTTGTTTCTCTCTCCTTCTAAAATTAGGTTTACTATATATATATATATATATATATTATTTACAAAAAGGGAGTTTGGGCTCCAAGCCCAACTTTTTTTGTTTATTTAATTATGTAGTCCATTTTTTTTCTTTCTTTTCTGATAGATTCCTTTTTTTTTTATATTATTATTTTTTGACTAAATTTATTTTCTAAGTTAAATTTCATTTTACTTTCATCAAATTGGATGTTTAGTTTTTTTTTTTTAATTTCTCCTAAAAAAACAAATATAAAATTATAATCAAATATTGAAGAGTTAATTAGATGTGACATTTGTTAACCTTTGAGTTGTTAGAACGCAAGTCGTGACAACTTGGTATTTCTAATACTTATCTTCACAAATAAAATAATAAAATAGTCTTGAATGGATTAAATTAGATGTGAAATCTTTTTTTATTCATTGAGTTTTTGAGACACGAGTTGTACAACTTGATAATCCTAAAACTCGTATTTTAAAATAATTATTCAAATCAAGCAACTTAATACTGACACACTTGTTCTACTCAATGCATCAGCCACCACATTGGCTTTCCCAGGATGATACTGCAATGTGGTACTGCATGTTCAATTCTTTCTGATCAAACAAATATTTCAAACTCTTATGGTCACTGAACACTGTGAACGTGCATCCATATAAGTAATGCCTCCAGATCTTTAATGCAAAAACTACAGCAGCAAGCTCTAAATCATGAGTAGGATAGTTTCGTTCATGAGTTTTCAATTGTCTTGAGACGTAGGCTACAACCTTCTTGTGTTGCATTAGAACACATCCCAACCTTTGGTGTGACGCATCACAGTAAACTTCATATGGTTCTTTTGGTTGTGGTAAGACCAATACTGGTGAGGTTGTCAGCTTTTCCTTAAGTAACTGAAAACTTTTCCTCACACTTCTCTGTCCATGCGAATGGCTGATTCTTTCTAGTGAGTTGTGTCAATGGAGCTACAATCTTAGCAAATCCTTCAATAAACCTCTTGTAGTATCCTGCCAGTCCGACAAAACTTCGTATATCTGTGATAGTCTGAGGTTGTTTCCAGGCGAGGACTGTCTCAATCTTTGTCGGATCCACAACGATTCCTTATTTGGTTATCACATGTCCTAAGAAGTTCACTTTTTTTAGCCAAAACTCGCACTTCGACAAATTGACATACAATTGCTTCTCGCGTAAAACTTCAAGAACTCGACGCAAATTCTCTCCATGTTCTTCCTCATTCCTTGAATAAATCAATATATCATCAATGAACACCACAACGAATTTATCCAAAAATGGGATAAAGATTCTATTCATGTAATCCAAAAAAATCGCCAGTGCATTTGTAACTCCAAATGGCATAACAAGATATTCATAATGTCCGTAACGAGTTCTGAAAGTAGTCTTCTAAATATCTCCCTTTCTTACCTGAATCTGATGGTAACTTGACTACAAATCAATCTTCGAAAACACCGCGGCTCCTTTCAATTGATCCATCAAATCGTCGATACATGGTAAAGGATAACGATTCTTAATAGTTGCCTTGTTAAGTTGCCTATAATCCACACATAAGCGCGAACTTCCGTCCTTCTTCTTAACCAACAACACCGGAGCTCCCCATGGTGACACACTTGGTCTGATAAATCCTTTCTCTAATAAACCTTCAATTTGGCCTTTAAGCTCATTCAATTCCAATGGCGACATCCGTTACGGTGCAATCGAAATAGGTCCATTTCGTGGGTGTAGATCAATGAAGAACTCCATCTCTTTTACTGGGGGTAATCCTGGAATTTTTGTTGGAAATACGTCTGGGTACTCCTTGACAAGCACCATGTCTTCTATGCTCACATCTATCCTTGCCTCCACGTTAGCCAATGATAGAAACTCTTGAGTTCCTTCTCTTAGCGACACTCCGAGTTTGTTAGCAGCTAAATACCGAACAACTCCAGGCTCGGGGAAAAGAACTAATTTGTGGGCACAATCCAAGATTACATAATGATACGACATCCAATCCATGTCGAGAATGATCTCGAATGATTGTAGGGGTAAACAAATCAAATTAATCAAGAAATCTTTATTCTGAATAGTTACTTGATAGTGTAAACATGCAGTATTTACGGTCAAAGTCTTAGCAGGTGTGGAAACAACCAAATCAAAAGGCAGGGTTGCCCCCGAATCAAAAAGTGCAGTTAGTGTGTTACCTGCAATCTCGCAGTCTCGTTGGATCAAATTGTGAGATTGATTTCCAGCTTCAACACCCATGCAATAAACGCGTCCCTTAGGAGTAGGATGAGTAGCCTGAGTTGCATTCACGGTTGGTTCCACCTTTGGAGCCTTGCTATCCCTTGCAAAGTGCCCTGGCTTCTGGCAATTGTAGCATGAAGGACTCTTAGTGGTACAAGCATTAGCATAATGTCTCTCTTCCCCACATCAGAAACATCAAATCACTTGTCCTAGTTGTCTTCCAAAGTTCTGGTTCCCCAGGTGATTCTGACCCCTGTTGTTGTTCTATGGTCGGTTATATGGCTTAACAACTTGCTTTCCTTTATTGATCTGATGGTTCATCTGACTAGGCCCCCCTGAACTAAAGTTCCCTGCAAACCATCATCAAGTAGAAATCTCACACCACTTAGAATAATTCCAAAATATAACTTTAGCAGTATCATCACTTCAGCACACCACAACTACACAAGACTTGGCACTCTAACCACTTACCCCGACGCATGATCAGATAACGACTCCCAACCTACAAGTTAACCTATAATCTAACCAAAGCTTTGATACCACAATTGTAACATCCCAATTTTTAATAGCGCGAATGTATTTTTTTTAAAACCACTTATTAAAAGAAAACATCGTAACACAAAACGACAAGAGAAATAAATAATTACACCATATATTCAAATAAATTAAAATAGTTTTTGGGACAATATTCAAAATATACAATAAAAAATACACCGGGGCTGTGAGACCTATCATATATCACTCATACCCCTGGGGTATTCTCGGCAGATACCTGCACAGAAGTACTGCTCCAAGAATGCTATTCCCCCTTGGTCACGTCAAAAAATGGAACATGGACCCACCAACAAAAGTCACTGTCAAAGTACGTCATAGGTACAGTCATCCCAAAACCACCAAAACACTAAGGCCCTATACAACAAAAACTAATATGATCATCCACTAACAACTACAGTAACAAGGGTGCCCGCCACACTCTGCACAAGTCTCGTCTGACGCAATATCTCTCCTCGAAGTGACATCCTCTTCCTCATCGTCCATAGAAGGATTAGTCTCCTCAGAAGTCAGATCCACCCACGATATAGGTGGCTTCGACAGCGCTGGAATCTCAAAGCAGTCCTCTACTTCAGTGTGAGTAGGTAGGGGATCGTTCACCAGAAGTGGAAGCTCAGGCTCATTCCGCGGTGACACCAACCAAGGCACCGTTGGTCTATCAACAAAACCCTGGTCCCTTACCAGCATAGACGGTCTTGGAATGTCATCTCTCACTGTCATCGGTCCCTTACCCTTCTCGCCCGTTCCGGGTCCAAGCACCACCGCCCCTGCTGCTACAGTAGGAGTTACCACACCTACGGTGGCCTACGTCTCACTTCCAACTACAGGACTCTATGCATCTGTATATACTCCATTCGCCTCCAGTACTAATTCTGAAGGTACAGGAAAGTCGATCCGCCAGTGAGTGTATTCCACATACGACACAACCCTGACACTGCTACTGGTTTTCACCACCCTCCCCGTATAAGTAGCCCTGCATGAGATGGGGTCATATACCCAAGAAGTCGGGGTATGTCGATCAAGGAAGTCTAACAACGTCTCCGTCATCAGGGTAACCATCGGTGGAACGAACTCGGGTATCATATGAGGGCAAAGCCCAATTTTTCACAATAATGTAAAGGGTCACTAACCGAAAATAAAAGTTAACAATTAACAATTATGTCAAAAGACAACGATACATACATAGCAGCTCCAACAAGATAACAACAGTGACAAAATGAGTATACCCACTTATTGAAAATGTATAACATCTAAGTTTTCGATGAAACAAAAGATTGAGAATACAAATCATGTCGCAAGCCCCAAAGTATAATCAATCAATCACAACAACTTATTAGGAACTTGGAATTTAAGGTACTTGCACATATCATTTTCATATATCAGATCATAACAAACATGACTCGCATGCCAAGTGTAAGACCCTTAATTTTAAAATTAAATTCAGATTTAATTTTAAGTGTATTTGGGAATATTTGTAAAATATTTAATATATATATATATTTTGTGTATATATATATATATTTGTTTTGGAGGTGGAATTAAAATTATTGGATAATGGATGAATTAATTTAATTTCGAGTAATTAAATTATCGGGCCGTTAATTAAGATATTCTCTGCTAATTTCGATGAAACGGGTTAAGTGCTGGAGGATCAAAAGATATTTTAATACAAGTGTTGGGTGAGGTGGCGTAGATATTTATTAAGAAAGAAACAAATCCTTCTCTCCTCTGACTGTGTCAGTTTGCATTTATGTAGATATTTAAGTGAGAAGCTCTTTCTTCTTTCCTATACACGCCAGTTTCTGCTTTATCATTTTCTTCTCCTTTTGATATTTCTGAGTGTTGGTGAAGAAAAACAGTTTACTCAAAAGTCATCTTTCTGGAAAATCTGAGTGTCGAATCAGAAATTTTCGAGTACGAAAGTCATTCCTTTGATCGTTACGGAGCTAAAGAACTAACTTTCGTAGCGGCGAACGCGAAACGGAAGTATCGTCGACTTTTGTCGCAGAAGCGTACGAGTTAAGGGAACGTAACTAAGGTAAGGGCACCTTCCAAATTTCTAGATTTGCATTTAGGGCTGTAAATGCATGTGTGATGAATGATTGTTGGGTTATGTGGTGAAAAACATTGTGTTATGTTTTGGAAATCAAACTGTTTTGATGTTCCTGCTGTTTTCAGTGAAGGAACTTATTGTGTTGCTTTTTTGATGATGTATTCTTTGTTGTGTTGAGTAAGAAATCATTATGTTGTGTTTGAATGATGACTTGGTTGGTGTTGTATTGGAGATGATCCAAATGCTTGAGTTAGTTTGTGTGGGACTGTTTTGTGGTTGACTTTCTGGTTTTAGTGATTAGGTGTTTTTGCTGTGTTTTGTTAAACAATCTGGTGTTGATGATGGTTTCAAAAGAAAAGGGATTTAAAATGGTGGAAGTGTTATTTCTGAAAAATCTGTTGTTGTTGTTTAATGAAAATGTTCCGAGTTTTGAGGTTTCTAAAGAGGGGTAATTATGATTCTGGTGTTTGGTTGGTTTTTCAAAAGAAAACAGTTTGAAATGTGTTGAAGTCTTAGGAAATTTTTACTGTTTTCAAAGGTGTATTCGAATACAACATGAGTGTATTCGAATACAACCTGTCAAACTTCTGTTTTACTCAAGTTTTCAAACTTGTATTCGACTACGAGCCCCTGTAGTCGAATACAGAGGAAGGATTTCTGTTTTCTGATTCTGATGTTAATTATTCTGATTCTGGTATTAAACATTGTGATTCTGGTTCTGTTTTCTGATTCTGATTCTGTTTTGCTTCTGATGATTCTGATAATCATCATGTTTCCTGCTTCTGATGATTCTGATAATCATCATGTTTTCTGCTTCTGATGATTCCTGATAATCATCATGTTTTCTGCTTCTGGTGATTCTGGCATGAATCATTATGTGTTTCTTCTGATCAATTCTGGATGAAGTCTGGGCGAAGTCTGGGTTATTCAAAATTCGACTGTCATGCCATGTTCTGGTCAAATTATCTCCTGGATTACTTCTTGCTTTTGACAACTTATGGCCTGGAACAACTCTACACATGGCAGGCTTCACATTAGTATGGTCCAAAGAATCTTCTGATATTTATTCCCTCTGATATAGTCCATCAAAGATATCTTCTGGTCACTTCTGGACAAGTCTGGACTGTGTTGAAATTACACTGCCAGGCTATGTTCTGATCAGTATAACTTCTTGATTGCTTCTGATATTTGAATCATTCTTGTTTGGAGCAATTCATATTATGACAGGCTTCCCTCTGGTGTTTTCCAGATGTTCTTATTTTGTTTCTGTTTGATATAAGCCTCCAAAGTTATCTTTTGGTCGGTTTTGGACATTCTGGTTTATCTTCTGATAATTGTAGAAATGCATCTTCTGTAAATTCAGAATGTATCCTCTGATACATTCATCTTCTGATGGTTTTTACTGTAGTAATTCAAGTTCAAAATAAGATTCCATCAAGGGTATTTGTACACATCAAAATCCAGATTATTTAGAACCAACTTGGTTCCAACATCATTCTGTGTTGTTTATGACGATTCTGGATGAATCATTCTGTGTTGTTTCTGATGATTCTGGATGAATCATTCTGTGTTGTTTCTGATGATTCTGGTATGAATCATGCTGTTGTTTCTGCTTCTGATGATTCTGGTATGAATCATTCTGTTGTTTCTGTTTCTGATGATTCTGGATGAATCATTCTGTGTAGTTTCTGATGATTCTGGTATGAATCATGCTGTTGTTTCTGCTTCTGATGATTCTGGTATGAATCATTATGTTGTTTCTGCTTCTGATGATTCTGGTGTGAATCATTCTGTTTTGCTTCTGATGATCCTCATTCTGGTTCGGTTTCTGATGTTCTGAGGCTGATCATTCTGGTTCTCTTTTTTGGCTTATGTATTCGAATACAGAGAAGCTGTATTCGAATACAGATTCGTAAATTCCAGAAAATTCAGTTTTTAACACTGTGTTTGAAATTTTCAAGAGGTTGGGAAAACATTTCAAATGTTGATGATTACTTGGCTGTTTGGTCATGTTTGTGATGATGATAATTTTGACTGTGCTGAGTTATTTTAAATATGATTGAAAGGCATGAATTTCCTGATTTTGCATACTGTTTCCAGAGAAGTGAAACACTGCATATTCATGCATTGCATAGTCAAGTGGTACCCGCGATAGGCCACAGAATAATGCGCAACCACGTGCTGATATGTGAGCGATTGCACGAGTGCTGATATGTGAGCGATTGCACGAGTGCTGATCTGTGAGCGATTGCACTTGGTACTGATCTGTGAGCGATTGTACCTTGGTATATAAGTGCTGGTCTGTGAGCGACTGCACTGGTACTGGACTGTGAGCGTCTGTACCCTAAAATGCGCAACCACGTGCTGATCTGTGAGCGATTGCACGAGTACTGGTCTGTGAGCGACTGCACTAGGTACTAATCTGTGAGCGATTGTACCTTGGTTTATGTCAAACGTGCTGGACTGTGAGCGACTGCACGAGTGCTGGTCTGTGAGCGACTGCACTGGTGCTGATCTGTGAGCGATTGCACCCTGGTCTTGAGGGCCGTTAAAGTCTTACATATGTAAATGTGCTGGTCTGTTGAGCGACTGCAGCTTGGTGAATCCAAGAGAATGTATACATGAGCATATACAGATTGCATCGAGGTGATTGACCGGTGGGTCACGTTTTGGTTATATAATGATGGTTGAAATTGTTGTGTGTGTAAGTACTTGATGAAGTCCGAAATTTCTGATCAATTGGTGTGATTACTGAATTGATGTTTGTGCTTGCAACATGACTTTCATATTAAATTGGTTGCTGTTTGAATAAGTACAATTGTCATGTATTTTCAAAATTTAGCATCCTTGTTTATCATCATTGTTATATGATATGCCATGAATATGTTTGTGATTGCTGATTTAAATGCTATGTGGTAATTGTTAATTTCGGTTGGTGACCCTTTACAATTATTGTGGAAAATTGGGCTTTGCCTTCAGATGAGATTTAAACCCCTACCCTTGATGGTCACACTAACGACTGGGAACGTCGTTAATTTCCCTTGATCATTACTTTGTGGGCTGCGCAAAGGGATAGGCAGCTTGGTGAAGATAAGACTTGTGGATGATACGGTGGAAACCGAGCTACTGTAGCTTAGTGTATGATCAGTTTAGACTTATGTATAGGGTTTTTGAGCTCAATGGTTGTAAATATTCATTTTGGGAATTACTGTAAAACTCTTCCGCACTCTGATAAATATTTTGGTGGATTGAGAATCCAGTCGATGTATCTGTATTTTAGTATATTATCAAGATCAAATTCCCACAAATATCTCATTCGATTTAATTGTGATGTTGTTTTAATTACCTTATTATTTTTGATTACGAAGTCGAATGATATTTCATTTGAATTGATTTTAATTTCCTTGAAACGTAATTCTGAAAACTCTTTTATTTATGTATTCGTTTTTTTTAAAAAAAAAAAAAATACACTCGCGCCGTGTTTTAAACTCGGGGTGTTACATTAGTGGTATCAAAGCATTTGGTTAAAGTTTTGGGTTAAAGCTCTGATTTAATTGTTGGTTTTAAGTCGTTATCTGATCATACATAGGAGCAAGTAGTTAGAGTGTCAAGTCTTGTATAGTTGTGGTGTGCTGAAATAATGATGTTGTTGAGCTATATTTTGGAATTATTCTAAACGGTGTGAGATTTCTACTTGATGATGGTTTTGTATTGGAACCATGCCTCCAAGGAAAGACGACACCGTAAGAACCAATGACAGCCGGGAAGATAGGATGGCTGAAGCAATGAACAATATGGCTGCGTCTGTTGCTGCACAGACGGCTGCGAAGACTCAGCGTGACTTAGAGAAAAGAGAACTTCGTGCTGCTGAGTCAAGAGGACTAGAGGATTTTCGTCGTCATAATCCTCCAAAGTTCAAAGGTGATGAGGGTCCAGAAAGAGCGGACCAATGGATTCAGGAAATGGAGAAAATCTTTGAAATGATTAACTGCTAGGCAGCAGTAAAAGTCAATTATGCTACATATTTGCTGCTAGGAGATGCAGAGTATTGGTGGAGGAGTACAAGGCTACTGATGGGGGCAGCTCATGAGGAGGTAAATTGGGATTCGTTCAAGAAGAAGTTTTTGGACAAGTACTTCTCAACGAGCACTAGGACCAAATTGGGTGACGATTTTCTGAAATTGCACCAGGGTAACATGACAGTGGGAGAATATGCGGCTAAATTTGAATCGCTGTCCAGACATTTCAGATTCTTCCGGGAAGAAGTTGATGAACCATTTATGTGCCATCGTTTTCAAAACGGAGTGAAATATGAAATTCAAGACTCCGTTTTACCCTTGGGAATTCAACGTTTCCAAGTTCTAGTGGAGAAGTGTAGAGAGGTTGAGGACATGAAAAATAGGAGGGCCAACCGAGGAGGGAACTTTAATTCGGGAGGACCCAGCCAGATGAACTATCAAAACAGCAAAGGAAAGCAAGTGGTTAAGCCATATAACAGACCCCAGAACAACAGTAGAGGCCAAAATAGGCCAGGAAATCAGAACTTTGGAAGACAATTAGGACAAGGAGTTCGAAGTTTCTGATGTGGAAGAGAGGGACACATGGCTACAGCTTGTACCACAGGGATCTTGTATGTTTCAATTGTCAAAAGCCAGGACACGTTGCAAGGGATTGTCCGGCTCCGAAGGTGGAACCAACAGTGAATACAGCTAGGGTCACTCGTCCTATTGCTAGGGGACGCGTCTACCACATGGGTGCTGCTGCTGGAAGTCAAACTCCTAATTTAATCCAGCAAGACTGCCAGATTGTAGGTAACACATTAACTGCACTTTTTGATTCGGGAGCAACTCATTCTTTCATTGCTATGGATTGTGTAAATCGTTTGAAGCTATCTATGTCTGCTTTGCCTTTTGATTTTATTGTTTCCACACCTGCTTAGACTTTGACCGTAAATTCTGCATGTTTACGTTGTCCTGTAACAATTCAAGATAGAGATTTCTTGGTTAATTTAATATGTCTACCCCTACAATCACTCGAGATAATTCTCGGCATGGATTGGATGTCTTATAATTATGTAGTCTTGGATTGTGCCCGCAAATTAGTTCTTTTTCCCGAACCTGGAGTCGTTCGGTATTTGTGTGCTAACAAGCTCGGAGTATCACTGAGAGAAGGAACTCAGGAATTTTTATCATTGGCTAACGTGGAGACCAAGATGGATGTGAGTATAGAAGATGTAGTGTCAGTCAAAGAGTATCCGGACGTATTTCCAACAAAAATTCCAGGATTACCCCAGTAAGAGAAGTGGAGTTCTTCATTGATTTGCACCCAGGAACTGGACCCATTTCAATTGCGCCGTATAGAATGTCGCCATTGGAATTAAACGAGCTTAAGGATCAAATTGAAGGTTTGTTGGAGAAAGGATTTATCAGGCCAAGTGTGTCACAATGGGGAGCTCCGGTGTTGTTAGTTAAGAAAAAGGATGGAAGTTCACGCTTATGTGTGGATTACAGGCAACTTAACAAGGTAACCATTAAGAATCGTTATCCTTTACCGCACATCGATGATTTGATGGACCAATTGAGGGGAGCAGCAGTGTTTTCAAAAATTGATTTGAAGTCAGGATATCATCAGATTCGAGTAAGAGAAAGAGATATTCAAAAGACCGCTTTCAGGACTCGTTACAGACACTATGAATATCTCGTTATGCCTTTTGGAGTTACGAATGCACCAGCAATATTTACGGATTATATGAATAGGATATTCAGCCCGTTTCTGGATAAGTTCGTGGTGGTATTCATCGACGATATTCTGATTTATTCTAAGGATGAAGAAGAACATGGAGAGCATTTGCGTCAAGTTCTTGAAGTTTTACGAGAAAAGCAATTGTATGCCAATCTGTCGAAGTGCGAATTTTGGCTAGAGAAAGTGAACTTCTTGGGACATGTAATAACAAAGGGAGGAATTGTTGTAGATCCGGCAAAGATTGAGACAATTCTTGCTTGGAAACCCCCTCAGACCATCACTGATATAAGAAGTTTCGTCGGACTGGAAGGATACTACAGGAGATTTATTGCAGGATTTGCTAAGATTGTAGCTCCTTTGACACAACTCACCAGGAAGAATCAGCCGTTTGCATGGACAGAGAAGTGTGAAGAGAATTTTCAGTTGCTTAAGGAAAAGTTGACAACCTCACCAGTATTTGTTTTGCCACAACCAGAGGAATCATATGAGGTTTATTGTGATGCATCTCACCAGGGTCTGGGCTGTGTTTTGATGCAACACCAGAAAGCTGTTGCCTACTCCTCAAGGCAATTAAAAACTCACGAGCGGAACTACCCTACTCATGATTTAGAGCTGGCTGCAGTAGTATTTGCGTTAAAGGTCTGGAGACACTACTTGTATGGATGCACCTTCACGGTGTTCAGTGACCATAAAAGTTTGAAGTACCTGTTCGATCAGAAGGAACTGAACATGCGTCAGAGAAGATGGATGGAGACTCTCAAAGATTTTGATTTTTCATTACAATATCACCTTGGAAAAGCCAATGTAGTGGCTGATGCATTGAGCAGAAAAAGTGTGTCAGTATCTTCAATGTTAATGGCCAGACAACAAGAGTTGTGGGAAACATTTAGAGATCTACACTTGGACGTAGAGTTTGCACCAGGAATGATAAAGTGTGGAATGATAACAATTTCGAGTGGATTACTGGAGGAGATTGCAAACTTGCAAGATGACGCATTGATCCAAGAAAAGAGGAATCTGATAGCGCAAGGACAGACCACTGAATTCAGCATCGGAACAGATGATATTCTGAGATGTAACAGAAGGGTTTGTGTACCGGAAGCTGTAGAAATGAGAAGAGCAATTTTGGAAGAGGCTCATAAGAGTAAGTTAAGTATTCATCTTGGAGCGACCAAGATGTACCAGGACTTAAGGCAGAATTTCTGGTGGCCAGGAATGAAGAGGGATGTGGCAGAATACGTATCAACTTTTTTAACTTGTCAAAAAGCGAAGGTGGAACATCAACGACCTGCTGGAATGTTGCAGCCTTTGGATATACCGGAATGGAAGTGGGATAGCATTTCCATGGATTTTATAACTGGATTGCCCAAGACAAGAAGAAAGAATGATTCGATTTGGGTAATAGTAGATCGATTGACAAAATCTGCACATTTCTTGCCGGTAAAGACCAATTATAAGGTAGATAAGCTGACAGAAATCTACATCGCTGAAATTGTGAGATTGCACGGAGTCCCATTGAGTATTGTATCGGACCGTGACCCAAAGTTCACATCTCACTTTTGGGGAGTGTTGCATGAAGCGTTGGGAACAAAACTAAAATTGAGTTCAGCTTACCATCCCCAAACAGATGGACAAACCGAGAGAACAAATCAATCCTTGGAAGATCTATTGAGGGCATGCGTATTGGACGACACAGGAAGTTGGGATGATGTACTGCCATTGATTGAGTTCACCTACAACAACAGTTTTCACGCGAGCATTGGAATGGCACCCTATGAAGCATTGTATGGACGCAAGTGTCAGACGCCTTTATGTTGGTATAAAGACGGAGAAAGTATGATTGTTGGACCTGAGATGGTGGAGCAAACTACAGAAAAAGTCAAGAGGATAAAAGAGAAAATGAAGATTTCACAGGATCGTCAAAAGAGTTATGCGGACAAGCGTCGTAGACCTTTGGAATTCCAGCAAGGCGATCATGTATTTCTAAGAGTCACGCCTACAACTGGAGTGGGCAGAGCTATTAAATCCAGAAAATTGACTCCTAAATTTATTGGACCATACCAGATTACTGCACGTATTGGACCATTGGCTTATCGGATTGCTTTACCTCCAATGCTGTCCAATATTCATGACGTATTTCAGGTGTCGCAGTTAAGGAAATACATTTCAGATCCATCACATGTGATCGAACCAGACACAATTCAGCTGAAGGATAACCTGTCATTTGAAGTATTCCCTATAAGAATTGAGGACAGGAAGATTAAACAGTTGAGGAACAAGGAAGTCCCACTAGTCAAAGTGAGTTGGAATCCGACTACTGGAGACGCGACTTGGGAACTAGAGAGTAAGATGAGGGAACAACATCCTCATTTGTTTAACGACATGTAGTTTCGAGGACGAAACTAATTTAAGGGGGGTAGTAATGTAAGACCCTTAATTTTAAAATTAAATTCAGATTTAATTTTAAGTGTATTTGGGAATATTTGTAAAATATTCAATATATATATATATATATATATTTTGTGTATATATATATATTTGTTTTGGAGGTGGAATTAAAATTATTGGATAATGGATGAATTAATTTAATTTCGAGTAATTAAATTATCGGGCCGTTAATTAAGATATTCTCTGCTAATTTCGATGAAACGGGTTAAGTGCTGGAGGATCAAAAGATATTTTAATACAAGTGTTGGGTGAGGTGGCGTAGATATTTATTAAGAAAGAAACAAATCCTTCTCTCCTCTGACTGTGTCAGTTTGCATTTATGTAGATATTTAAGTGAGAAGCTCTTTCTTCTTTCCTATACGCGCCAGTTTCTGCTTTATCATTTTCTTCTCCTTTTGATATTTCTGAGTGTTGGTGAAGAAAAACAGTTTACTCAAAAGTCATCTTTCTGGAAAATCTGAGTGTCGAATCAGAAATTTTCGAGTACGAAAGTCATTCCTCTGATCGTTACGGAGCTAAAGAACTAACTTTCGTAGCGGCGAACGCGAAACAGAAGTATCGTCGACTTTTGTCGCAGAAGCGTACGAGTTAAGGGAACGTAACTAAGGTAAGGGCACCTTCCAACTTTCTAGATTTGCATTTAGGGCTGTAAATGCATGTGTGATGAATGATTGTTGGGTTATGTTGTGAAAAACATTGTGTTATGTTTTGGAAATCAAACTGTTTTGATGTTCCTGCTGTTTTCAGTGAAGGAACTTATTGTGTTGCTTTGTTGATGATGTATTCTTTGTTGTGTTGAGTAAGAAATCATTCTGTTGTGTTTGAATGATGACTTGGTTGGTGTTGTATTGGAGATGATCCAAATGCTTGAGTTAGTTTGTGTGGGACTGTTTTGTGGTTGACTTTCTGGTTTTAGTGATTATGTGTTTTTGCTGTGTTTTGTTAAACAATCTGGTGTTGATGATGGTTTCAAAAGAAAAGGGATTTAAAATGGTGGAAGTGTTATTTCTGAAAAATCTGTTGTTGTTGTTTAATGAAAATGTTCCGAGTTTTGAGGTTTCTAAAGAGGGGTAATTATGATTCTGGTGTTAGGTTGGTTTTTCAAAAGAAAACAGTTTGAAATGTGTTGAAGTCTTAGGAAATTTTTACTGTTTTCGAAGGTGTATTCGAATACAACATGAGTGTATTCGAATACAACCTGTCAAACTTCTGTTTTACTCAAGTTTTCAAACTTGTATTCGACTACGAGCCCCTGTAGTCGAATACAGAGGAAGGATTTCTGTTTTCTGATTCTGATGTTAATCATTCTGATTCTGGTTCTGTTTTCTGATTCTGGTATTAATCATTGTGATTCTGGTTCTGTTTTCTGATTCTGTTTTGCTTCTGATGATTCTGATAATCATCATGTTTCCTGCTTCTGATGATTCTGATAATCATCATGTTTTCTGCTTCTGATGATTCCTGATAATCATCATGTTTTCTGCTTCTGGTGATTCTGGCATGAATCATTCTGTGTTTCTTCTGATCAATTCTGGATGAAGTCTGGGCGAAGTCTGGGTTATTCAAAATTCGACTGTCATGCCATGGTCTTGTCAAATTATCTCCTGGATTACTTCTTGCTTTTGACAACTTATGGCCTGGAACAACTCTACACATGGCAGGCTTCACATTAGTATGGTCCAATGAATCTTCTGATATAGTCCATCAAAGATATCTTCTGGTCACTTCTGGACAAGTCTGGACTAAGTTGAAATTACACTGCCAGGCTATGTTCTGATCAGTATAACTTCTTGATTGCTTCTGATATTTGAATCATTCTTGTTTGGAGCAATTCATATTATGGCAGGCTTCCCTCTAGTGTTTTCCAGATGTTCTTCTGATTTTGTTTCTGTTTGATATAAGCCTCCAAAGTTATCTTCTGGTCGGTTTTGGACATTCTAGTTTATCTTCTGATAATTCCAGAAATGCATCTTCTGTAAATTCAGAATGTATCCTCTGATACATTCATCTTCTGATGGTTTTTACTGTAGTAATTCAAGTTCAAAATAAGATTCCATCAAGTGTATTTGTACACATCAAAATCCAGATTATTTAGAACCAACTTGGTTCCAACATCATTTTGTGTTGTTTATGATGATTCTGGATGAATCATTTTGTGTTGTTTTTGATGATTCTGGATGAATCATTCTGTGTTGTTTCTAATGATTCTGGTATGAATCATGTTGTTGTTTCTGCTTCTGATGATTCTGGTATGAATCATTCTGTTGTTTCTATTTCTGATGATTCTGGATGAATCATTCTGTGTTGTTTCTGATGATTCTGGTATGAATCATGCTGTTGTTTCTGCTTCTGATGATTCTGGTATGAATCATTCTGTGGTTTCTGCTTCTGATGATTCTGGTGTGAATCATTCTGTTTTGCTTCTGATGATCCTCATTCTGGTTCGGTTTCTGATGTTCTGAGGCTGATCATTCTGGTTCTGTTTTTGGCTTATGTATTCGAATACAGAGAAGCTGTATTCGAATACAGATTCGTAAATTCCAGAAAATTCAGTTTTTAACACTGTGTTTGAAATTTTCAAGAGGTTGGGAAAACATTTCAAATGTTGATGATTACTTGGCTGTTTGGTCATATTTGTGATGATGATAATTTTGACTGTGCTGAGTTATTTTAAATATGATTGAAAGGCATGAATTTCCTGATTTTGCATACTGTTTCCAGAGAAGTGAAACACTGCATATTCATGCATTGCATAGTCAAGTGGTACCCGCGATGGGCCACAGAGTAATGCGCAACCACGTGCTGATCTGTGAGCGATTGCACGAGTGCTGATCTGTGAGCGATTGCACTAGGTATTGATCTGTGAGCGATTGTACCTTGGTATATAAGTGCTGGTCTGTGAGCGACTACACTGGTACTGGACTGTGAGCGTCTGTACCCTGAAATGTGCAACCACGTGCTGATCTATGAGCAATTGCACGAGTACTGGTTTGTGAGCGACTGCACTAGGTACTAATCTGTGAGCGATTGTACCTTGGTTTATGTCAAACGTGCTGGTCTGTGAGCGACTGCACGAGTGCTGGTCTGTGAGCGACTGCACTGGTGCTGATCTGTGAGCGATTGCACCCTGGTCTTGAGGGCCGTTAAAGTCTTACATATGTAAATGTGCTGGTCTGTTGAGCGACTGCACCTTGGTGAATCCAAGAGAATGTATACATGAGCATATACATATTGCATCGAGGTGATTGACCGGTGGGTCACGTTTTGGTTGTATAATGATGGTTGAAATTGTTGTGTGTGTAAGTACTTGATGAAGTCCGGAATTTCTGATCAATTGGTGTGATTACTGAATTGATGTTTGTGCTTGCAACATGACTTTCATATTAAATTGGTTGCTGTTTGAATAAGTACAATTGTCATGTATTTTCAAAATTTAGCATCCTTGTTTATCATCATTGTTATATGATATGCCATGAATATGTTTGTGATTGCTGATTTAAATGCTATGTGGTAATTGTTAATTTCGGTTGGTGACCCTTTACAATTATTGTGGAAAATTGGGCTTTGCCCTCAGATGAGATTCAAACCCGTACCCCCGATGGTCACACTAACGATAGGGAACGTCGTTAATTTCCCTTGATCATTACTTTGTGGGCTGCGCAAAGGGATGGGCAGCTTGGTGAAGATAAGACTTGTGGATGATACGGTGGAAACCGAGCTACTGTAGCTTAGTGTATGATCAGTTTAGACTTATGTATAGGGTTTTTGAGCTCAATGGTTGTAAATATTCATTTTGGGAATTACTGTAAAACTCTTCCGCACTCTGATAAATATTTTGGTGGATTGAGAATCCAGTCGATGTATCTGTATTTTAGTATATTATCAAGATCAAATTCCCACAAATATCTCATTCGATTTAATTGTGATGTTGTTTTAATTACCTTATTATTTTTGATTACAAAGTCGAATGATATTTCATTTGAATTGATTTTAATTTCCTTGAAACGTAATTCTGAAAACTCTTTTATTTATGTATTCGTTTTTTTTAAAAAAAAAAAAAATACACTCGCGCTGTGTTTTAAACTCGGGGTGTTACACCAAGCACCCTAATGCAATGCTTATATGCCCGTGCACATGATTCTGGAATTTCCAGGACAAAACCAAACCCTCCTCGAAGGGCATAAATCATAATTGTACCGCTTATCACAGGCCTTAGTACTAATTACCATGGTGCAATCGCATCACAGACTATCAGAGTTTACTTAAAGTGTAGCCTATCACAGGCCTTACACATAAGTTAAATCCTCGTAAGGATAAGATGAACCATCTAATCACGTGGAAGCCCATCACGGTCACTACTTAACTTCGTGGCCTATCACGGTCACCACTTAACCCTCCTCGAGGGGCGTAAATCATAATTGTACCGCCTATCACAGGCGTTAGTACTAATTACCGTGGTGCAGTCGCATCACAGACTAGCACGATTTACTTAAAGTGTAGCCTATCACAGGCCTTACACATTAGTTAAATCCTCATAAGGATAAGATGGACCATCTAATCACGTGGAACCACCCCGTATCCCATCACGGTCACTACTTAACTTTACGACCCATCACGGTCACCGCTGACACTGTGGCCCATCGCGGTCACCACAAACTATGAAATGCATGAGCATACCCTGACTCTCTTCACTGTAATCAGTACGTAAATGCAACTATGAACCCGAATACTTCATAACCATTAAAGAAACAATATTAAAAGAACCTCATATAATTTATCATAAGCATTAAAAATGTTTTCCATGTAATTAAGTGCATAAAAAAATATTTAAAAATAGGATTTTTGACAAAAATCAAGGTTGTATTCGACTACAGCTTCTCGTAGCCGAATACAGACGCGAAGTCAGTAGCAAAATCTTCAATTCTGTATTCGAATACGGAGAGTCGTAGCCGAATACAGATGAGAAGTTAGTAGCAAAATCAGAATTTTTGTATTCGACTACATCCTCGTGTATTCGAATACCACACAAGTCAGTGGAAAAAATCACGTAGTTGTATTCGAATACGAGGTTCAAAATTTAAATAAGAACTGAACGTTTGTAGAAGTGTATTCGAATACGATGTAGCTGTATTCAAATACATCTTCGAAACAATGCTGATTTTTTTCTTGTCAATTTCAACTTCAGTTCAAACTCCTTCAATCGAGAATAACTCATTACACAACCTCAACACAACAACAATCAATCTTCAACAACAATAACACAACAACAATGAGTCGGTTAAGAACTCCAAACATATATATTTGCACGTCAAAATTTATTATCCATCAATCACACATATATAGTTCCTATATGCAAACTAAAAATTTGGAAGGAGTCCATTACCTTCTTTAACACTTTCTCAACCGTTTTCCGCTACCGCGATCAAATACGGAGAAATTCTCACTCGCGTTGATGCTACAAAAGTTAGCTTACAAGCACCGTAGTGTGGAGAGGAGTAACTTTCCCTCTTGCCACTTCTCGAATGGAAGCTTAGTTCTAGGAAGTAATTTAGAATTTGTGTTTTGTGTTTCTACCAACACTTAGTGGTGAAGCAGAGGGAGAAAAAGAAGAATTCCCGGGCAGGTGGGAAAATGTTTCTCTCTCTTTCTGTTTGCTCCATCTCTTTCTTTGCCTCTCATATATATATATATATATATATATATATATATATATATAACACTTCTACCAACTATATATAATAATATATATATTATAATTAAAACTAACCCACAAATATCTAAATACCCTTACACCCATCACTTCACTCATATCTCAAACTATTCTGATAAAATATCTACTCTATCGCAGCTCTATTGACAGATAATTTTTTTGATAAACTGTCCGATATTAAATTCCTCATAATATAATTAAATTATTCTTCGACAAATAATTATAGTCGGGTCTCAAAATATGTATATATTTATGTATATATAAATATATACATATATTAAACATATTACAAACATCTAAAAATATATTTTTGGTACTTAATTCATAAATTAATTTACAATTGGCTAAAAGTCCAATTAGTTTTAACACAAAATACCCTAAAATTGCATAATTTAGGATTTAAAATTAAGGGTCTTACATTGCTAATACCTTCCCTACGCACAATCGACTCCCGAACTCAAAATTTGTTTCAAGGGCCATTTTTTATTTTTATTGGTTTTTCCAATATATTTCCTATTTTAAAATAAAACTTGGTGGCGACTCCATTGAATTCGAGAAACACTCAAAATTTAGGTCGCGACACAAACACAATTCATTGAGATACAAGCCTCGTTTAGAAGGAGTTTGATTTTGTTAGAACACAACTACAAAGACAAGGTTTTGTATTCGAAGTTGGTGTTTAAAATTTCAAAAGTTGGATTGAATTTTATTCATTACGAAGAACCACGAGCAAAGGAATGTGATATGGACAACACAAAGTGTGATTATGTTATTTCTAAGAAAGTAAAGCATGACACATCTATTCGATTCGATGAGGTACACACATTGGATGAGACTATAGTTTGATGATGATGTTGTCGTAAAAGAAGAAGGAGCTTCATATGTTTCCTTATTAATAGAGTTGAAACCAATTCAGGTATGTTTTAAATAATTAAATGAAATAATTGCTAATTTAGTGAATTCATGTGATAGTATATAAAATTTAAGTACACATTTGCATATCAGGAAGACTTTGACAAAGCAGATTACAATATGAAATTACTTATCAAGGAGAAAATTCGTGAAATAGTTTTCCCAAAAACGACTTCGTTGAATCCACCTAGTGAGAAGGTGAGGAGAATCATGCATTGTCAGACATGATCTCTCTCAAGAGATAAATAAGTACAAGTCATATCATGTCAAATTATATTCGTCAAAGAAGCCATTAAATATTATCAAAGACGCTATCTATCTTGGAAAGTTTTATCAGACACCTAAAGAAAAATGGACGTCGTTTCCAGAAATGGGACATGTTGTTGCAACTCAATACAATAGATTTGTAATTGAGTTGAAGAGATATGAAAATAGAGTTTCTAAAACTTTTCTACCACTACGAGGTCGTCCATCCTCAACTCCAACTTTATGTATTTTGCGCATTGGATGAGTCAACCAAAATCATTTTGTTCATGTATACTTGACGAACAAAGGTGTCATGGGAGGACCCATTTGTGTAAATAATGTATTTGTTTAATGAACTCATGGAAATGGACAAAGGTGTCTAACCAACGAAAAATCAAACGCTGACAAACCTATTGAAGTAAGAGATGAAGATGATGTCACTGACTTTGGAATAAATTAGTTAAGATGTATAGGACTATTAAACCACGTCAAGATGCTATTAAATGTATATGACAATTATGTGTACAATAAAATGCATGACAATTTTTTTTTATGTTGTTTATGTCATTTGTATGTGGCGCTATTCATTAAGATGTTATGTTGTTTATGTCATTTGTTGATTATTTCTACAAATTTATTTAACCACATTAAAATGTTGTTATTTTTAATTTACATTATGTAATGATAGAATTATGTTATGGTATGTTTTGTTTATTTATATAATTCTTAAATTGTGTAATTTATGTAATTTTCAATTTAAAGTATTTTTACCAGCAACTCAGACACACAAACAACATTTATTTCATAAAACACAAATATCAGCATTTGACAAGAATATCGGATTAATAAAAATTAAAACTGTGTACATTTAACAAAAGTATTATAATTAACCAAAATATTTAAACAACGTACATCTAAATCAAAAGTAGTACTCTCTAATACATAAATACTATTGTGTAACTCTATTCCTAACGCTACCCCATCTCCTCCTACAATATAAAATTACATCATGTGTGTGATCAATGATCTGCTACCCGCATTCATATGGATGAGTTTCCTCCTCCATCGTCTCACGCGCTTCAGGTGCGAGATCTCCAACCATCTTTCAAATCTACAGTGTGTCAGCTACATCCAATGTGGACTCCTACTGTATGACGACCTCCAAGTCTACATGCCTTGGAGGATTTTTCTCTAGAAACAATTGCATGCAATGATGGGAAACCCAATAAAACTATGTTACATATTCAACTATGGTTTCTCATCTCTTATCCACGAATAGCCCCGCATATCTGGAGTAACTACATGCACTATAAAATCCAGATATGCTTGATCAACCTCGTACATACTCATGGTAGGATGAACATATATGTCTGAGGATGATCTGGATATATCCAAATTGTCTAAGCACGCGCTCAGGCAAGTGAGAACACTTCATCTTATATCCTCATCTAATCCAGCCACAATACCGACATATTTCCTCCAATGGACGAGTCAGGTGGTGGTCTTCATAGGGAGAAAACCAATAATCTTGGACCTCCAATTGATCTAGTGTATTCATGAATGTCTCTGCTAGTGGATGACCTTGAAGTGGAACGAACATACATGCACGTGTAAGAGACTCGTAATATTTAGCTTGCAGAATCCGCATATATATGGTAGAAAAATGTTGCATGATCCATGTCTCAAACAAACAAAAAAATTAAAAATAATGTTCCAATAAAATTAACTAATATTATAAAAAATATTCCAATTAAATTAATTCTTAATTACCTAGATGAGGAACAAGTAACTAGCTAGCTATTTCATAGATATTTCATTTTGGGCTTGCTAACATCCATTAGCTGATTGTATAAGAAAGAAAGAGTAGCAACACCCCATGCATACTCTCGGACACTACCCAAGTCTCTGAAGTACTGAATGTACATAACGTTTATAACTGAATATGATAGTGCCCACGAGGTAGAGAAGATAACATCTATTGGTGTTAAGTTGATGATATTCTTTCACCTCGTCATCTCAGCAAACTGAACAAATTTGTTCAAATGAACTGGACAATGTGGTAGCAAAGACATATGAACTGGACCCCCCGAAAACCCTAAACATGTGGTGGTGGTGGTCCCTAAAATGGTGCAGATGGTGATAGTGGCGGCAGTGACGTTGGTGCAGACATCTCGTCTTGTACATATTCAACGTCAACATGTTCAATGTCAATGTGTATCTGAGAGCTAGAGCTTTCACCTCCAATATGTTTTTGATTACCGGTAGCTTTGGTCTAACACTCTCTACGTACATACCCATGTTGGGTGTAAGACCCTTAATTTTTAATTAAAATTATGGAATTAATTTTAAGTGTATTTTGGGGATATTTGTAAAATATTTAATATATGTATGTTTTGAGTGAATATACATATATAAATATTTATTTTGGAAGATGAATTAAAATTATTGGATGAAGAATAAATTAATTTAATTATGGGTAATTAAATTAACGAACATTTAATTAAAGGATTAGCAGCTAATTGCGACGAGACTGGTTAGGTGCTGAGGATCGGACAAGTGTCGGGTGAGGTGGCACCCATACAAGCCTATAAATAGGAGTGAGAAGGATGGTGAAATCAGAACACCATTCCTCCTCCCTCACTGCCCATACTGCATGTAACAGTACCCCTTTCCCTCCCATTCTGTTCTGTTCCAGTTCGTTCAAAAGAAAGGAAAAAGAGAGTTCCTCATAAGTGCCATTAATTGGAAACCTAGGCACCAAACCAGAAAACCCCTAGTACAAAAGTTGTTCCCCACGTCATTACGGAGCTAGAGAATCCAGTTTCGTAGCAGCAAACGCAAGCGGCAGTTTCACCGGTTTTTGACGCGTAAAGGGAACGAAAGTAGAAACGTGAGCAGAAGTAGAAAACACAGCAAGGGTAAGGGCACCTTCCACTTTCTAGTTGCATTCTAGGACTGTAAATGTATGTTTGAGGTGTGGTTATATTTGAGTTTCTGTTTTGAAAAAGAAACTGTTTTGCACGACATTTTTAAGATGAAAGAAAATGCATTCTGTTGAGGTTTTAAATAATCTGTGATGTTGCTGTTTTGCTGATACAACATGTCTGTTTTGGTTGTGTGGAAAAGCTGAAAAATGTCTTGCATGTTATTTTGAAGTTGATCAAAATGCATATTGAGAAAACTGTGTGCATGTTGTTTTAAAACCTAAAAATTTCATTCTATGATGTTTGATGATATGTGAAATACAACATTGTTGTTCTGCTTGTGTGAGAAAGCTGGAATATGCTTTGCATGTTGTGTTGGTTTTGTAAGCATACTGGAGAATACCATGCATGTTGTTTTGGAGGTGCATGTTCTGGTTCTGGATGATTCTGATGTTGATCATTCTGTTTCTGTTTCTGGATGATTCTGATGTTGATCATTCTGTTTCTGTTTCTGATGATTCTGGTGTTGATCATTCTATTTCTGCTTCTGATGATTCTGGTGGTGACTATTCTGTTTCTATTTCTGGATGTTCTGGTGTTGATGATTCTGCTTCTGTTTCTGTTTTGAGTGATTCTAGTGATGTTGATGTTTTCAAAAGAAAAGGGATTTTAAATGATGAAAGTGTCTTCTGGAAAAGTGCTGAATCTATTTTGATGTTTGGTTGTTTTTTTTTAAAAAGAAACAGTTTGAAATGTGTTGAAGTCTCAGGAAAAATTTCACTAGTTTTCGAAGGTGTATTCGAATACAACATGTGTGTATTCGAATACAACCTGTCAAGCTTCTGTTTTACTTAAGTTTTCAAACTTGTATTCGAATACGAGCCCCTGTATTCGAATACAAAGGGAGGATTTTTCCTTCTGACTTAGCATCTGTATTCGACTACGACCATGTCGTATTCGAATACAGAAGTGAAATTTTAACACTGTATTCGCATCTGTATTCGACTACAGGCATGCTGTATTCGAATACAGAATGCAGATTCTCACTAGTTTCAACTTCTGTATTCGACTACAAGGGATCTGTATTCGAATACAGATTCGGGTTTTTCCAGAAACTCAGTTTTTAGCTTATGTATTCGAATACAAGGAAGTTGTATTCGAATACAGATTCGTGTTTTCCAGAAAATCATGTTTTAAACTCTGCCATGTGAACTTTAAAGTGTTGGGGAAGGTTTGAAACGATTTAAAATGAAGTATTTGAATAATTTTGAAGAGGAGATGATGATATTTTGGAAACCTTTAATGACTTGGGAGAAAATGCTGAATTTACAATGTTTTGTCTTCTTTATTCGACTACAGGCATGCTGTATTCGAATACAGAATGATGAATTTGCAGTTTCATGCTTCTGTATTCGAATACAAGGGAGCTGTATTCGAATACAAATTCGTGTTTTTCAGAAATTCCAAGTTTTCAACATTGTTTTATAAACCCTAAGTGTTGGGGAATATTGGGAAGGTTTGTGATGAATTAAAATGGAATCCTTGTGATAGTTTGAAGTAGTGGTAATAAAGTTTTTGTGACTTTACTGAAGTTGTGAAAATTCTGAGTTTTTCACTGTGACAGCCTCTGTATTCGAATACAAGGGAGCTGTATTCGAATATAGAGTGTTAATTCTGCACTGTTTTGGCCTCTGTATTTGAATACAGAGAAGCTATATTCGAATACAGATTTGTATTTTCCAGAAATCTCTGTCTTAAACACTGTTTTATGAATTTCCAGAGTTGGGGGAAAGACTTATGATAATTAAGAATGGAATTTTGAGATAATGTAAAGTGATAATGTTTGCTGGAATGTTTAATCATTGATGTGTTGATGATGAAATTAATTGTGTTGAGATGTTTTGGGGGAATGCTGGAAAGGCTGAGTTTTTCTGATATTGCATATTGTTTTCAGTGAAGAGAATACATTGCATGTCCATGCATTTCATAGTCAAGTGGTGACCGCGATGGGCCACAGAGTAATGCGGTAACCGTGATGGTCTGCGAAGTTAAGTAGTAACCACAGTAGTGGGCTACGGAATGGCCGCGTGTTCGTGGTGGTCCATTCTATCCGTGCGAGGATTTAACTTATGTGTATTTGGCCTGTGAGAGGCTAATACACGTGAGAGTAGTAACCGTGATGGGTTGTAGAGTGGCTGCGTGTTCGTGGTTGTCCATTCTATCCGGGTTCAGAGTGGCCGCGTGTTCGTGGTGGTCCATTCTATCCGGGCTACGGAATGGCCACGTGTTCGTGGTGGTCCATTCAAATACGTAAAACGTGCTGGTCTGTTGAGCGACTACACTGGTGCTGATCTGTTGAGCGATTGCACCCTGGTCTTGAGGGCCGTTAAGTCAAACATATTTAAATTGTGCTGGTTTGTTGAGCGACTGCACTGGTGCTGATCTATTGAGCGATTGCACCCTGGTCTTGAGGGCCGTTAAGTCAAACATATTTAAATTGTGCTGGTCTGTTGAGCGACTGCACTGGTGCTGATTTGTTGAGCGATTGCACCCTGGTCTGAGGGCCGTTAAAGTCAAACATATTTAAAATGTGCTGGTCTGTTGAGTGACTGCACCTTGGTAATTCCAAGAAGTTGAATACATGAGCATATACATATTGCATCGGGGTGATTGACCGGTGGGTCACGATTTGGTTATATGATGATGATTGGAAACTGATGTGTGTAAGTACGTTATAAATCCTGAAATTCTAATGAATGATTGCGAATGCTGAAGTGTTGGCTGTACTTACAACTTATTTTCCATCTTAATTGGTTGCTGTTTTGAAAAATACATGTCATGAAATTTCAAAATGAGCATCCTTATTTATCATCATTGATTTTATGATATGCCATGGTTATATCTGTTACTGTGAAATATATGCTATGTGTTATGTGTTAATTTCGGTCGGTGACCCTTTACTATTATTGTGGAAATTGGGCTTTGCCCTCAGATGAACCCCAAACCCGTCCCACCAACGGTTACACTAATGACGGAGACATCGTTAGTTTTCCTTGATATTTGTATACGGAGTCTTTGTGGACATCGCAGAGGGACGGACAGCTGGCGGAAGACGAGACTTGTAGAGGATACGGCGGAAACCGTGCTATAGTAGCTTAGTGCATGATCAGTTAGAGTTGATGTATAGGATTTGAGCCGAAAAATGTATCTTGTTTTAATTTGGAAATTATTGTACCACTTTTCTGCTAACACATTCCGCACTCTGATATTTTCTTTTGGGATTATGACACTGATCTTTTGAAATGTATTAATGTTTATTATTAATTTCCAAAGATAAGTACTTGGTGATATTTATGATGAAATTATTTAATTACATTAAAGATAAAAATTACGACATACCATTTTATAAGATGAATTAGTGAAAACTTTATTTTAATTCTTTTGAAAAATACATGTCATGAAATTTCAAAATGAGCATACTTATTTATCATAATTGATTTTATGATATGCCATGGTTATATCTGTTCCTATGAAATATATGCTATGTGTTATGTGTTAATTTCGGTCGGTGACAATTTACTATTATTGTGGAAATTGGGCTTTGCCCTCAGATGAACCCCAAACCCGTCCCACCAACGGTTACACTAATGACGGAGACGTCGTTAGTTTTCCTTGATATTTGTATACGGAGTCTTTGTGGACATCACAGAGGGACGGACAGCTAGCGGAAGACGCGACTTGTAGAGGATGCGGCGGAAACCGTGCTACAGTAGCTTAGTGCATGATCAGTTAGAGTTGATGTATAGGATTTGAGCCGGAAAATGTATCTTGTTTTAATTTGGAAATTATTGTACCACTTTTCTGCTAACACATTCCGCACTCTGATATTTTCTTTTGGGATTATGACACTCATCTTTTGAAATGTATTAATGTTTATTATTAATTTCCAAAGATAAGTACTTGGTGATATTTATGATGAAATTATTTAATTACATTCATCGATAAAAATTACGACGTACCATTTTATGAGATGAATTAGTGAAAACTTTATTTTAATTCTTTTGAATTAAATCTGGAAAATTCTTTTACTTATTTATTTTAAAAAAAAAATATACACTCGCGTTGTGTTTTAAACTCGGAGTGTTACATTGGGTCTTCCTACCGTGTTGGAATCGAGTAATATCATCGCCACCTTCCATTTCTAAAAGAAACAAATCAATGGTTTGTCACATTTCAACAACATAAACTACTTTAAACTACAACAACAATATAAACTAATTATATCTCACTACAAATTTATTACGAATCAAAAACATTTTGTCAACACATTTGACATACAACAACTACAACAACTTATTCAACATTTTGTTATATTTCAACAACAACAATGGATTGACATAACAACAAAAAAACCACTATCAATCACTAACATAAACTATTTTAAATTACAACAACAATATACACTAACTATATTTTACTACATATTCATTAAAAATCAAAAGCGTTTTGTCAAACATTTGACATACAACAACTATAACAATTTATTCAATATTTTGTCATATTTCAACAACAACAATGAATTGACATAACAACAACAAAATCACTATCAGTTGCTAACGTAAACTATTTTAAACTACAACAACAATATAAACTAACTATATCTCACTACAAACTCATCAGAAATCAATTTTTTTTGTCAAATACTTGTCATACAACAACTATAACAACTTAGAAAATATAAACTCAATTGTAACAACAACATTCATCCCTAACTAACTATTGAAACTAAAATAACAACAAAAACATAAACAGTATGTTGTTTTTTGAGTTTGAAAAAACTATTTAAAAATCACAATTTGTGCCACCGAAGATATTACTAGGTTGAGTCGCGGACTAGGTCGCTCTCTTTAAGACGTTTCGCGGCACTGCCCAAATTGTGCAAGGCAGACTATCAACCACGCCGTCCCCAGGATAAAACAGCCCAGATTCACTGTATCGGAGTTCTACTGCACCGTAGAAAACCGTTCTAGAATTACACCCTCAATATGGCTATTAAAGCCACTCTCAATATGACGGTTAAAGTCACTCTTAATAAGGCGATTAAGGCCTCACAATATGGTACTATAACCACTCATAACTCAAAATGACTACAGATTGCATCATGCAACATAAAAACACTTTAAAAGGATAGTGGTATTGTGACCACTCAAAACTTGATGGAACTACGGCATAACAACTGCTCTAAAATATCGAAGGGACTACGGTATAACAACCGCTTTAAAATCGAAGGGACTACGGTATAATACCGTTCTAAAATATCGAAGGGACTACGGTATAACAACCGCTTTAAAATGTCGAAGGGGCAGAAAGAAAGGGGAGAAGTGGCTCGTAAATTAGCCGAGCAAAATATAAGAGGGAGAAAAGAAAAAGTTGGGAACTGCATGAACTTTTGTGTACTTTTCACAATAAATTGACACTCATTATATAATGATAGAAGCAAACTCACATATGTTTTCTAACCAATGTGGGACTTAAACAAAATTTTGAGAATATTTATATAGTGATTAAAACTATTCAAAATGAGATTTTTTCAATGTGGGACTTCAACAATTTTTAAATTCACACATTTGTTCCAACACATTAAAATAAAAAAAATAAAAAAACATAAACATTAAAATAAAAAATATGAAAATAAAAAACTTACCTTTTTGATGATTAAGAGTTGATGAATCAAAGTGTGGATTTGAGGTAAGAAAATGAAATTGAATTGAATTTGAGAAATGGAGGTTTAGATAGTTTTTAATTTTGAAAATAGAGTGAATGGGGAAAAGAGCGTCGTGCCTTATATTAAGGTGTCAATTGAGTACATGATTTTGGTAACTTAAGTTATCGAATGCGTGTATCTAATAAGGGGCATTTTGGATTTTTTGGGGGTTTGACATACTATTGGGGGATAAACAATTTCCTTTACTCAAACACACACAACAAGCCCACTATCAAAATGGGCTTTTTTCTCTATCCCAAAAAGCCTCTCAATTTTTTATTTTGCCCATTTTAACTGTTTTTAGATCAACCAATCTAGATAAGATTTGTCAAATTGACTAATCAGTGATGTAAATGCTAATTTAAATTTTTTCAAGATTTTATATACCTTTGAATTTGTTTGGAGGTGTAAAAAAAGGCAAAAATACACTTTTAATCATTCAAGTTTACCTCAATTTTCGCTTAGATCCTATAAGTTTTTTTTCCGATTCTTTAAGTTACATTTGTTTGCACCATTGAACTTTAAGATATATATTAAATACGCATGTAATCCTTTTAAATTTGAAAATTTTCTTGAATTACTGCCACGAAATGTTAAGATCTAATCAAAACATCGCAATAGATTGACTGTCCAAACTACTTTGCATGTGAAGACAGTTAAAGACGTTGATTATGTGGATAAACTTTTATTACCTTGTTTTTAAGGCTATATGTGGATTTAACTTGTTGTAGATAAAATCAATAAATATATATCATTTACAAGATTTGATGAATATTTTTTGAAGGATTAGTATGAAAGATATATTATTGCAGTATTTGATAGAGTTTCAAATTATTAGAATCTTTCAATTGAACTAATTGTTATCCAAATTGAGATAAAAGACTAACGATGCAAATATAATGTAAATTAAAGGATCAAATCGAGATAAAATAAATTTAAAAGACTTAAGCAGAAATTGAGTTAATTAAGTATTTTTGCCTAAACAAACTTTAAATTAACATTTTGCACCTCCAAATTGACCAATCAAGAAATATAAAAATTCCTAATAAATTAAAATTAGTATTTTCGCTTCTAAAGTCTATCCTGACAAATCATGTCCAAATTGGTTAGTCTAAAGAGAGTTAAAACCGATAAAAAAATTTGGAGGTTTTTTTTTTTATAATGTATATAGGTGGGAGAAAAAACTATTTTTTTTTTTGTAGGAGTTTGTGTTTGGGACACCTTCCAATAGGGAAAGTTTTATCTGTACCCCCAGATTATACTTATACCCCCCACAAATCTGGGGACTATGGGGTTGTATTGGATTAAGATTTTACTATTCATATTTTGACAAAAAGAATTACCAAAAGTTTAAAAGACTTTATAGAAATGTATTAATGTTTAAAGATTTTTTTTGATAATATGAATTTTTAAGTTTGAATTTTAATGAATTTATGTTCCGTATTTTTAAAATTTCATGGTACTTTATAGACTTATAAGATTTAATATATTTTTATTGTGTTCAAATGTGATTAAGAGACACCAATTTTTTTATTTATAAATTAAAAAAAAAAAACTGTGAGGTTATACTTCATTACTTCGCATGAGTCTTTCTCCCAATATTATTTTTTCTTCCAAATTTTTAAGCCTTCAATCTCGATTCATTGAAATGGTTGGTATCTCAAATTTTATACGCACTATCACCACTACAAAGTCTTGAGACATTGTTGCTAGAATTGTTTGTTACTGATTTTCCTATGCAGGGAACTTTTTTTCCATTAAATGGTCCTAATAGATGAGAGAGTTGTATTCTATCTTTTATTTTTCCATTTTACATCTTATGTAGATCATGTTAACTCGTGTAATTTTTTTAGGATCATAAACATCATGCAAAAAATTATTATTTATTGATTTAAAAGTAAAATTCACGCAATTATCACACTCATATCAATCAACTATCTGTGTAATGCATGAGTTTCCAAACAATGAAAGAAAAATAGATCCAATGAATATATATAGACAACATATTCAATAATGACCATTTAAAACAATTACAACCACTAATTGTTACATTGAAATTGATAACAATGAAAGAAAAAACTTAAAAAGAAAGATAAACCTAACATTGAACAATGAGAGACAAGTAACTAGTAGCAACAACGTAACAAAATCTTTAGGAGTTTAACAAAGTCTCAAGCATTTTTGGTGACATTGTTATATTTATATTTTCAATTAAAAAGTTTTTCAAAATCACTCAACAAAATAATCTATTTGAATATATACAGAAGATCACCCACTATTCTCGTGGTTAGCCAAAATTTGATTGATAAATTTTTTTATTTTCATACATTCTTTTATTTCTTTTAATAATTCCTTATTAAATAACATTTCTCTTTTGAATATTAAGAGACAATTTATAAAAAGTTTCAATTAAATATCACCTGATTTTGTTGTACTCTTTACAAAATCTTAAAAATTCTAATTGAATACTACAAGAACTATTTATTAAGAAATGGTATCATAATTTTTTTCCTTAAATCTTAATTGAATATCATATAAGATTTAAATCATCACATATTAATTTTTTTATGATAAAAAAACGCTATCAGCACTTCCCTTGAATTAAATCTTAAGGATTTTCACTCAATAAGGAAATTTGATTCTCTCAATTACCCGACCCGAAGACAGAATCCGCGTACAAAATAAGTTGACAGTTTCATGTTTTTGTATTTGTGTTTCTCTTCTACGTGGAAGTAACTATCTCCATCATTCCACTAAAACAAAGGTGGCTCCCTCTGTCCCCACCAACATCCCTTCTCACCTGGGTCTCAGGCTCCTCAGGGGTTCCTTAAATGTAGGAGATTTAAAGCGTGCCTACCAACTGTTTGATAATATTCCTCAACCAGACCCTACTACTTGTTCCACTCTAATTTCAGCTTTAACCACTCATGGACTTCCAAATGAGGCCATAAAGCTCTATGCTTCGTTGCGGGAAAGTGGGATCAAACCCCAAAAGCCAGTGTTCTTCGCTGTTGCCAAGGCTTGTGCTGCTTATGGTGATGCCTTGAGAGTCAAGGAAGTTCATGATGATGCGATTCGGTGTGGGGTGATATCTGATGTTTTTGTTGGAAATGCATTGATTCATGCCTATGGTAAGTGTAAATGTGTCAAGGGTGCGATACATGTTTTCGATGCTTTGGTTGTTAGAGACGTGGTTACTTGGACCTCGTTGTCCTCGTGCTATGTTAATTGTGGATTACCCCAGCAGGGTCTGAATGTTTTTCGTGAAATGAGATGGAATGGAGTGAAGCCGAATCCAGTGACTGTGTCTAGCATTTTGCCTGCGTGCTCAGAATTGAAAGATTTGAAATCGGGTAAAGAGATTCATGGATTTGCAGTGAGACATGGGATGGTTGAAAATGTGTTTGTTTGCAGTGCACTTGTGAGCTTGTATGCAAAATGTCTTAATGTAAGAGAAGCTCAAGCAGTGTTTGATTTGATGCCACGTCGAGATGTTGTGTCTTGGAATGGAGTTTTAACAGCATACTTCACAAATAAAGAATATGAGAAGGGTCTTTCCATGTTTTCTCAGATGAGCAGATATGGAGTTAAAGCAGATGTAGCTACATGGAATGCTGTTATTGGTGGATGCATGGAGAACGGACAAATAGAGGAGGCAATGGAAATGCTTAGAAAGATGCAAAATATGGGATTTAAACCTAATGAAATAACAATTAGTAGTATCTTACCTGCCTGTGCTTTTTCAGAAAGCTTGAGAATGGGCAAGGAGATACATTGCTATGCCTTCAGGCATTGGAAAGTTGGGGACTTGACAAGCACAACAGCTCTAGTATATATGTACGCCAAATGCGGTGATTTGAATCTTTCAAGGAATGTCTTTGACATGATGCCCAGAAAAGATGTTGTTGCTTGGAACACAATGATCATTGCTAATGCAATGCACGGGAACGGAAAAGAAGCGCTTTTTCTCTTCGAGAAGATGCTACTATCAAAGGTCAAGCCTAATTCTGTTACTTTTACCGGTGTTCTATCTGGTTGTAGCCATTCAAGGCTATTTGAAGAAGGACTCTGGATATTCAATTCGATGGGTAGAGATCATCTGGTAGAACCTGATGCAAATCACTATTCATGTGTGGTTGATATCTATAGCCGTGCTGGTCGCCTCAATGAAGCATACAAGTTTATACAGAAAATGCCTATGGAACCAACTGCTAGTGCTTGGGGAGCACTCCTTGGTGCTTGTAGAGTTTATAAGAATGTGGAGTTGGCGAAAATTTCGACTAAGAAACTGTTTGAGATTGAACCGAACAACCCTGGAAATTATGTTTCTTTATTCAACATTCTAGTTACTGCCAAATTGTGGAATGAAGCTTCAAAAGTCAGAATATTTATGAAAGAGAGAGGAATTACTAAAACTCCAGGATGTAGTTGGCTTCAAGTGGGAAATAGAGTTCACACTTTTGTTGTTGGAGACAAAAGTAATATGGAGAGTGATAAAATCTATAACTTTTTGGATGAGTTAGTTGAGAAAATGAAACTGGTTGGATATAAGCCTGACACTGATTATGTTCTTCAAGATATCGATCAAGAGGAAAAAGCGGAGAGTCTTTGTAACCATAGCGAGAAGCTTGCTGTTGCCTTTGGGATGCTTAATTTGAATGGACAATCGACAATACGCGTTTTTAAGAACTTGAGAATTTGTGGTGACTGTCACAATGCCATTAAGTATATGTCTAAGGTTGTTGGTGTGACGATTGTTGTGAGAGACTCGTTGAGGTTTTCATCACTTCAAAAATGGAAATTGTTCTTGTAATGACTTATGGTGATTATTTGAATCAGATTATTGGAATTAAGTGGTGACAATTATCCTATTTGAGTCTGTCTAACTCAAATTTCATTAGAATATTTTACCATGTGTACAATAGGAAAGTACAGTACATGTGATTTCAGAGAGTTGGAGATGTTATTGAAAAATATCATTGGCTTATTATTATTAAGTCGTGACAATTATCCTGTGTATTATTATTATTATTATTATTATTATTATTATTATTTTACTTTTTCTGTTTTGATATGCCGAAAAACTGGATTCAGAGAAACGCAAGTCTCAAAGGATGAGAAGATAGACTCCAGTAGAACAACAACCGTAGCTACTGATTTCTTGAGCTTCTGATGTTAGAAACAGAACATTGAAATTGAATAATTTAAGAATGATCGATCAGCTTTCATTACACAAAGATGTACAAACAAACAATACACAAGAGAATCTCCCAAAATAAGGAAAAATAATAATCTAAGAAACTGTATCAACATACTAAATAGATAAAATAATTCTAATTATGTATATATAATATCAGTTGCAATTAATATTCACCCTTCTCAAATAGATGTTTGTTGACCAGATCAGAAAAAATCTGCAAATAATTTATTTGAATAAAACACTTCTAACTGAGCAAAAATTTATCCACTCTTGATCTAATTTAAAGCATCATTTACAAACATGTAATTTGATAATAGATATTTATTTGTAATTTAAATATTATATCATATATAAAAAATAAAAAAACATTGATCTATTAATAAGTATCAAATAATCATTAAATTAAATGAAATTTCATAGGCATGTGTTTGTAGGATTGGTATCAAACATGTGTATGTTATGCTCGAATAATTAGGTGTGTTGTTATTAAATAGAATAAGCATGGAAAATTGATCCGATTCGGTTGATGTATTTGGAAGAGACTAGGCTCTCTAAGTCTTAGAGGTTATATGGTAATTATTACAGTTATAATAGTTACAAAATGATCTCATAATTATATGTCTTCTATAGATTGTTACACAGAGATTTATTAATGTATTGAAATGTGCATTATTCATTAATATAACAGTACAACATATGAGGACTGGCGAATTTGCCTGTCTAAATAATCTTATATGGACAGATTTGTATCTCAACATTAGTTCAGGGGCAAAATGTGATTAAATAGTTTGCCCCACCAGAGCAAGTAAAGGTACTAGTTTTATCATCATAAGCATAGCTATAAGCTTGAGGACATTGTTTCTTAAATAACAATGAATAAGCTGTTGGTGGACACTTATCAGGTGTACCATAAGCTCCAGTACAACAATACTGAGGTTGATTCAAGGCCAAACATGCACTCTTGCAAGCAATCACATCTCCATTTGACCCTTTAACTGCAAAATTTGGAGGACAAACTCTGTTCACATTAGCAGGGCAGCTAGTTGGTTGACAGCCTGAACCTCCTTGTGGTGTTACTGAAACCGGTAGATTGAAACCATCAACAAGGCTAACATCATAGAAATCTTTTCCACCATTAGGTGCAACAAAGAATTCTACTAGAGTAACAGGAGGGATTCCACCGGCACCATTGCATGATATCTGACCGGATGCACAATCACCAGTAGCACAAGTAAATTTGCCTGTTGAGGTTGAACATTGTGTTCTGGCCCAGAATCTACCACTCCATGAAGAAGGGACATTAAGAGTGGATGAAGCTTTAGAGGCTAGCTCAAAACCGGTGGGAATTGCTTGTGAGCCTCCACCACCAGTGAGAGTAGCTGGCCATATGGTGTATGGACAATTGTTTTTGATTGTGAATTGTGCTGAGTTAGCTCCTGCATACATCAATGAATGTGTTAGTTATTCAAAATCTAAATTTCTCTTAGAAGGAAATAACATTACAAATATAAAAGATATGTTAGAAATAAGAGCTTGCCTGAAAGGAAAAGGGTTGATAAGACCAGCATAAAAACTCTACCAGCTTCCATTTTTCAATGGTTTTGAATTTTGTTTTGCTGCGTGATTTGTTTTGTATGTGATGTGATTGAAATTTTACCTCAATATGTATGTCTTTATATAGGACTAGTTTGGTGGTCATGATCATATAATAATAATACGTATGTCTTTATTTTACTCTTTTTCTTAATTATTAAAATTATACTTTCTTTCTATTAGAAATTCAATTTTTAAAATTAGAAAATGTCCTAAAAAATGTTTCAAACAGTTTGATGCTGCATGAAACTGGAAAAGTTTTAATTTTAACATTTTTTTAATTGTTCATAATATTAATATTTTCATATTTAGTTTATGTTTTATTTTAATTTAAATTATGTTTTTAAAGGTAAATGAAGAGAAACTTGCGTCATGTTTATTTTGTTAAAATATTTTGTATTTTTAATTTTTAAAATGTGTGTTCATAATTTTTTACGAAAGATTCTTTAAATAAATCAATGTTATGGAGAGGAGAAAAAAACGTTATTTAATGAAAATGCATATATAGATAATAATAAAAATATTTTTGACATTTTTATTATTTCTAAAAATATAAGCAATTGGTCACTTTAAAAGTCTACCTCTTTGAAAAAATAGATAAAAATCAATACTCACAAACTTAATTGGAAAAATAAATAAACTTAGGATATTTTTTTATAGCAACTTAGGAATATATTAATTGAAATATGATAATCGAACCTATTTTTTCTATATGAAGTATAAATGTTATTACTATTACTTTTTATTTTTATTTGAAACATACTGCTAATTTTTTATAAATTCCACAACCTACCAGTTGAATTAGTTTTTTCTTAAGAAAATAGATAAAAATGATCATTAATAACTTAATTGGGAAATAAATAAACTGAGGATTTTTTTTACAACAACTTAGGAATATATTATTTATTATTTATTTTTTGACTCAGTATTATATTATACATTTTTTGACTCAGTAATATATTATACATGGACATGCATTACTTTCAATTGATTATACACAAGACCTAATTGCTTTTTTGAACTTTTTTTTTTCTTTCAAAAATTGGATATGACATAATATTGTAATTACTATTAATTTTTTATAAATGCCACAACCCATAACAATAGAGTATTCTCGCGGTATATCATGTCACCTCACTTCACACAATCTTTCAATTTTATACTCATTTTAGCTTATATTTTAGATTTCATATAAAAAAAAATTAATCACTTTTCTACTCAATAAGTACCGACAATAGTTAATGTCACCCACTTCACACACATCTTCCAATTTTATACTTATTTTATCTTATTATTTTTATTATTTATTTTATTATCTATTCTAATTCTGACTATATAATGTTTATAAAAAGAAAGTGTAGCGAGATAAACTATAATTTTAATTTGTATTATTTATTTTATCATCTATACTAATTTTGACATATATAATATTTATAAAAATAAAATGTAGTGAGATAAACTAATCTATATACTATATATAAAGCGAATTCAAAACTTTGGTGTTTTTCTCTACCAATTTTACCTTTCATAAAAAATATTTTATTTATAATTTTATTCTTTTTTATTCAATTAAATACTTATTTTTTTTAAAATATTTATACTTATAAATAAAAGGATACCATATTTTGATATAACATTTTTGTTACAATTTTATACTTAAACTATCTTATTACCAATTTTATAATTTTTTTTTGTTTTTGAAAAGATAATCTTATCATTCTTTACAAATCAAATAGATGAAAATTTAAATAATCTTATAAAATTTTATAACTTCTATTATTTATATCGAGAAAGACAAACATTTGCAAAATAAACATAAAGATAAAGTAGAAGAGAGAAGACTTCATAAAACGGGTTATAATCTAATCAAAATAAAGTGTATTTTTTAACTATAGTTTTGATGTAGTGATGCAAAATAAAGTATACTATAATTTTCTTTAATTTTTTATCTAAGATATTGAAGAAACATACTGTTAATAAAATATATATTTGTCTTTTAATAATTGATTGATATATGAAATATCATCTTTTAATTAGTTCACCAGTGACATACATTTTATCTTGTATACGATTTATACGGTAAATTATAATTAGTGTGTATAATTACCTTCAAATTTTATATAAAAGATATTCACACTACAAAAGAAATAAATGTTTTTTTAAGTCTTATAGATGTTTTTCTTTTAGTTAATTGATTTGAAAGACTTTAATTTGACAAATATTTATTCTGTATATGATTTTTTTAGAAAATTATTAGTGAGTCACTATTAACGTAATATATTCTTTTATTTTAACTACTTTATTCTAGAAAAATATTTTTTACCTAATAGGAAACTACAGAGAACATTCCTTCTGTATATATAAAAAACTATAATTAGTGTATTGTAATTTTTTTTTAAATTTTGATCTTGATGATATCAATGAAACGCACTATTAATAAAATATATATTTTTATTTTAATCAATTGCGTGAGATAGATATATAGATACATAATAATATATAGTAAGAGAGAGTAAATACATAATAATACATTAAATATAGTGAGAGAGTAAGAGCAAATAACCAAATGTAATAATATATATGAAAGGTAATATGTTGTACTTGGCAATTTTAGACATTAATGTACATACAGGTAAAATAAGAAATTGAGACAATTTAATAGTTTTTCTAGTATATTGTTAGACTATATACACAATAGAATTAGTAATTTTAAATAAAAAGATAAAAGAAGTATAAAATTGGAAGATGTGTATGAAGTGAGGTGACGACCTATTGTCAGTATGCATAAAATAGAAAAGTGATTAAAAATATATTTTTTATAAAATTTTAAACAATAAGATAAAATAAGTATAAAATTGGAAGATATGCGTAAAGAGTGGTAATATGAAATATTGTCAGTGTGTATCACGTGGAAAAGTAAATAACATCGTCAAAATTATTCAATGTCAATCTTTTAGAAATAGATATTTTTGGTTTTTCATTAGTGATTACTTTTATTAGATATATATATATATATATATATATATATATAGTTGATTATTATACTCAACCCAAATCATTCATGAATCCGTAACTTATGTATGCACATAACACACATCAGCATAATTCAATAACACGTAGGTTTTAATAACTTTGAGTTGATACATGTAGAGAAGTCATCTACTGTCACACAAGTAAAAATGTCTATTAGAGTGACTTAATATTCAACATAAATGCTTTAGCGGTATCCATTGAAAGCTAGCCATATATGCATGGCAAATAATAACTACCAAAGTATGGACAACTACACATACTTTGCTATTTAAAAACTCTATCAAAGTTTGAAAAATGAGAAAATAAAAGACTCTTTCAATTTAAAATATAATCGAATATTCAACTTTCTCCCGATTGATTTCAATGCTATCCTATCTATACTTTTAATCCAATTTGAGAAGTTGACCTTAATTAAAATAAGTTCAGTGAGTAACATACAAGAGGCCAAAGGCTTCCCCTTTATGAACTGTGAATCTCAAAGAGTTAAAGTAAAACGTGACTTTGAATAATCATCCTCTCTCATCACATAAATTAAACCCAACACTAAAGATATGTTCATCGAGGCTTGCTGCATCATGCAAAAATGACTTAATGCACTGCTCGTATTTTTCCTCAACTTTATTTGCATGAACTAAATTCTAAAAATAAAACAAGAAAAAAAAAAAGAAGTGCATTTGACTATTTAGGTCGAACCATATACTTGAAAATATGAAATGCTCGTAGTTTACGTAGGTCTCAACAGTTCAAACTTTGAATGCTCAAAAGTCCTGATAGGTTAGGGTACCATGACCTGCCAACAAAAAAATCAACATGATATTAAATAAATTTCGTTAAAGAAAACATTTCTACAGTAAAAATATTTTTGATATATGTTTTAATGACAACAAATCTTATGAAATAAATGATTAAGTTTTATGAATGATGATCTATTAATTATTGCATTTGAGTTTTATTTAAGGAACATGAATTGCATAAATGGATAAGCAATAAACCATTCATATCAAGAAGTGCATAAGTATCTACTCAATAATGAAAAAATCTAAAAAAGAATGTATCATATTATCAATCATTTAAGAGAATGATTATTGCATCTTCAAAATAGCGTCTTCATGAAGAAAGTGTCCAATACATTCATACTTATACTAAAGTATCTCAGTGACACTAGATGGACAAAACACAACATGGTAAATTAGTTAGCATTTCTCCTCTCATTTATTAGTTAGCAACACCAAGAGAAATTGTAGGAAATATTGCTTCAACAAAAGATTTCTCCTATCATTTATTACGTCATTTCTTTAAAGAATGATGGAAGAATACTCACCAGAATGTTTTGGTTGTTATATTAAAGAACAATTGACAATAAGAATCTTTTTGGAAGAGCAACATGTAGTAAATTAGTTAGCATTTCGCACATGAGCTTTCCAACATTTAATAAGCAATTAAAAGTCAAAATTTAAAGGCCTACTTACAAAAACAAAAATGCAGAATGTTCCGCATAATCATACCCAGATTGATCTCCAAATTGATCAGAAGAACATTTTGGGTTTTACAAAAGATCATTCTGGTTTACCAAAGGATCATTTTGATTTATAAAATGATCATTTTGGTTTATCAAGATCATTGTGGTTATTTCGTTTTAACGACAAAATTAAAACAAATCATTCTCCATATTTCAAACCTCAAGATAAAAGAATACAAAGACTACTAAAAAAACTATCATCAAGCCTAGGATTCAAGCTGAAGGCCCAAAGAAGCAAAACAACCTTCAGATCATTGACCAAATCGATCTCCATATTAAAACAAATTATTTTCCACAGTTTAAACCACAAGTTAACGAGTATCAAGACTGCTCAAATCAGTGGTCAAGCCCAGAACTCAAGTAGAATGCCAAAAGGAGAAAACAGTCTCTAGATTATGACCAAATTGATGTCCAAATTGATGAATTATGAGCAAGGAAACAAGTACATTGTACTTACATTATTCTACAGAAAAACTTTGCATAATTTTGATTTGAAACATGACCAGACACGTGACGCCAATTCTCACACTCATTCACATTTTCCATCAAACCCAAAAGCAAGAACATTTTGGATTTGTCAAGAATGTTCCTGAAAAACAATATAAGCATGTGTTTAATTGTTTTAAAACTGACCTGACACTTGGCTGATGTGTCTAACAGATATATTAAATTTAAATTGTATATTCAAAGTGTCTTATCATCTATAAATTGATGATCAATTGGAAGAATACAGCAAAAGTTCAATTTTACAAATCTACCAACACTTGTTCAAGTAAGAATAAGTCAAAAACTCTTCAAGCAAACTCCAGCTCTCTTCACTATATATGTGGATTATTATTTACTGAGTTTATCTTATTTATCTCAAACCAAGAGTTGAGAATCACTAGATCCCAAACACTTTTATCATACACATAATTTGTAACTCAAGTCTATCTTTTATGTTAGATTGAGTGTGTTTGTAAAAATTATTTCATGGTTGAAAAGTGACTGTAAAAATCCTTCATAGGTTGAAAGTTGAAAATTGTAATTTATCAAGGTGTGATCAAAAGAAAATGTGTGAAGAAGAATATTCTACTTCTGAAGCACATAGTGAAAATCTCACGGTTGTGAGGACTGAACTAGCCCGAGTTGGGTAAACCAGTATACTTTTTGTGTGATATTTATATCTCTTATATTTAATTATTTGCACACATAAATCACACTTCACTATGAACTAATCTGTTTCAACCAAGATTGATCATGAATTAATTTAAATTAAGAATATAAATCAAAATTTTAAAATAATCGCAATTCAAAACTCCACTTCTTATGATTGACATTGCAAGTGATTTAGAAGGCCCAACATTATTCTCCATTGCACCTAGTTTTCAAGCCACAAACGTAGCAATCTCGTTGGTAGACCACCACCAATGACCTAGGTGTCACGTGACCCTATCATAATAATCGTCGTAGTCAATTGTAATGTTCTCCTAAGCATCGCCATCATCCTCTGTTGGAACCAAGTTGGTTCTTACACTCAAAGTTTTGATGTTAACAAAAGTATTTTATGAGAATAATATATTTGACTTCGAAGAAGAATGCAAAAATCAGAGGATGACGTCACCAGAAGATACCGCAAGAGGATGACGTCACCAGAAGATAACACCAGAGGATGACGCAACCAGAGGATGTCACCAGAGGATGACGTCACCAGAAGATAACACCAGAGGATGAAGTCACTAAAAGATATCACCAGAGGATACCTCTAGAAGATACAACCAGAAGATGTCACCAGAGGATACCAGAGGATATCACCAGCGGATACCTCCAGAAGATACAAATAAAGGATATCATCAAAGGTAAAAATCAGAGGATATCATCAGAGGCAAAAATCAGAGGATATCATTTGAGGCAAAAATCAGAGGACATCGTCGGAGGATACCATCCGAGGCAAACATTCGAAGAAGACATTGGTCCAGATTCATAGAAGACTTGATTCAAATTCGTAGAAGATTTTATTCAAAATTCGAAGAAGACTTAATGGAAATTTGAAAGAGATTTTATCAAAGTCTGAAGAAGATTTAATTTCAATTTGAAGAAGATTTGGTTCAAATTTAAAAAGAAACAGAATTGGGTTGAAGAATTTTCAAAAGAATCAAAGCAAGATACAATTCGAAATTAAGCTTGGATCAAGTAGAAGCCCATATCTCAACTATAAATAGAGGCTTCAGGCAGTAGAAGAAATCATCGAAAAACACAACAACTCAAGCTTAAAGTTCAAAGTCATCAGAGAGTTCAAAAGAGAGAAACACTTGTGTGAAAGAGAAATATTGTCTAAGTGTTTTTTCGAGTGTGAGAGTCATCGTTATAATCAGCTTTCCAGAAGCAACTACTCAAAGCTCCAAATCCTTGTATTAAACCTGATAATGGTGTAAGTTCCTTCTTCAATCTAGAGTTGTCAGATTGTTAGGAGAAGAATTGGCTTGTAGGGTCAAGGTGGAGTAAGTTCCTTCTTCAATCTGGGGGTTGTCATATTGTTAGGAGAAGACTTGCCTTGTAGGGTCAAGGTGGTGTAAGTTCCTTCTTCAATCTGGGGTTGTCAGATTGGTAGGAGAAAACTTGGCTTGTAGGGTCAAGGTGTTGTTGTTCCTCCAAAGTCTGAGGCTGTCAGGCTGTTTGAGAATACTGGCTTGGAGGGTCAGGTGTTGTGTAATTCAAAGTATTTGAATTAGTGGATTAAAGCCTTGAAGGGACTGGATGTAGCCAAGTTAATGGTGAACCATGATAAATCTTTGTGTTCAAATACTTATGTTGTTATTATCCGCTGCTGCTCTGTCTGATTGTTTGTTCCCCAAATAATTTATATCAACTTTCAACAAATCAACAAAAAGAATTCAACTTTGGTAAACACAATTCAACCCCCCTTCTCGTGTTTGCACCTTCATCCTCATCATCACGTACGTTTACACGCCGATCAAACGTGAACCCGTTAGTGCGTGAAGCTCGTGCACTACCTTCCACTACTCCATTCACTGCACCGCTTGACATCTATTCTCTTTGTATTTGACTCTCCTATTAATTTAATTTCGATTAGTCAACTCACACACACCTTTGATTTCTCTATAACCTTTACTGCAAATTCCTTTTGTATATGGGATTGGCGTATGAGACAAACAATTGGTACATGATATGAATCATGTGGTGTCTATTATTTCAAGTCTTCACCTTAGTATGCATTGTTATATAGTTTCCAAGTCCAGTTGATTGTAGTTTGGATCATCCAAATTTAACTAAGTTAAAGAAAATGGTTCCCAGTTTTTCACATCTTCCATTTTTTTAAATGCAAGTCATGTCAATTGGAAAAACATGTTTGTTCTTCCTTTCTAAGTTAGGGGTCACAATCAAGAAAAATCTCCCTTTGATCTTGTTTATTTTGATGTGTGGGATCCATGTTGTGTGAATTCTATTTTGGAGTTCAAGTTGTTACTTTCATTCATGAACTTTTAAGATGCCTATTGATTTTCTTGATTAAAGAATGTAAATATTTACCATATTTCAGAATTTTTGCAATGGAATTCGAAATCAATTTGGTCATTCTATTTGCCGCTTGCACAATGTCAATGTAAGAGATTATCTTTCTACATCTTTCAATAATATTAATGCATTTTATAGTATGATTCATCAATCATCCTGTCCTTATACCCCTCAACATAAGGGTATTATAAAAAGTAAACATGATTATATTATTGGAAATGCATGTACCATATTGATTCATGTCAATCCACGTCTTCTCCAGACAAAAAAGTACCTCAAATTTTTTTATTTCCTAACGAATCTCTTGTTAAAGTTTCCCCCTGTATCTTTGGCAGCGGCAGATCTTTTCAAGAGCAAGCAAGGCCACAACATCCCTATATTTTTTAATTTTTTTAATTATAAATAATAATGATAGATTATTAAAATAATAGTGATAAATTACTAAAATATCTCTAAACCTTTAGGATTTTGAGAAACCGCCTCTCTCTCCTCTCCGCCTCTCTAGCTTTCTTCTCTCAATTCTCTTATTAGATTGTTCTCCCTCTCTTTCCTTGGACTCACCTTCTCAGTCGCAGCGCAATCAGTCACTAGCATCGTTGCTTGGTCTTGATCATCAAACTATCTCAATCTACTTCTTATATTTTTCTGGTTCTTACTCTTTTCCTCTTCTATTAAGTAAGTTTTCTCTATAAGTAGAATAGAAAGCAAATGTCAATGATTCTTGTCAGCAATAATCTTCTTCTTATCTTAACCACAATGTAAATGAGATTATTCAATTGTTCTTAAATCACAACCAAATCGCTGATATCATATTAGAAATTATACGATTGAAGAGATAAACCAAAATGAGGCAGACATTTATTATAATTTATACTGATAAAATATAATAAAATTAATACAACAAGATTTATATACAAATAAACTACCTAATATCGAATGATAAATTAACTAATATCGAAGAGACAAATTCTAACACCCTAATTAGCAACCCAACTACTACCTATTAACAAACTATAAAAAACTTTTACATGTTAACAGTTGATATATGATATGGTGTGATACTATTTGTTAATTATGAATTGTTTTAGTTAATTTGTGAACTATTTTAATTTATTTGTGTATTTTTTAGGAGTGACACGATGTTAAAACGTAAAAAAATTGCTGCATTTTTCAAAAATAAAGTTTATGACAAAGATAAAAATTGCAAAGCTTCAATTATAATAATATTTGTCGCTCCCTTAATATTTTGTACAAGATTCGCCGCTGATCTTTTGTTCTACATGTTTTGTTCATAATCTAACTTCAGGTCTTGATAAGTTAAAGCACTACTCCAAATTTTGAATTTGATAACGCTTGTTATAGGGATGGTAACACGAGCTAACTCGCTTCATCCTGTCCCCATCGTTAACCCATCTAAAAATGGATGGGGCGAGTCAACTAGTGCTAATGAGTTGAAAATCTTATCCCACTCCTTTACAAGGCGGTTTAGCGGGTTGAAATAATTTGTTGTTATCAACCTTTTTTTGCTGCGCGCCGAACTTGTAGACCGTTCTTTCGAACCCATAAATAGTTTTTTGCTACAAACCTATAAACCATTGCAAACCTTCTACAATCGAAATCACCTCTTTAGAAACCCTTCCTCACTCAACACCATCGCATAAAAACCCTTGTCTTTTCTACTTTGTTTACTTTCTAAGTGTTTGATGTGCAGATTAGTTGTTTGAAAAATGTTCTTTCCTTTTAGAATTGTGTTGTGCATGAGAAAATAATAAATCAAAATAGCCTTTGATGTTGAGTTTTAGGATATCTAAACATGTGTTTTGGTTTGGATTAGAGTCTTTCTTGATGCTAAGTTCTAGAATACCATTTGGACAGATAAATAAATCACACTATGGAATTTTTATTGGGAGGGTTCGTGATTGTCTTGGTATTCATGCTAATGAGTAAAGAATATTGGATATCGGAAGTTTGAGATTTAAAATCAACTCAACCCAAAATAATTCCCAAAACCTTTTACTTTTTAATTTACCTTTGATTTGTGTTTTAATTTGGTTAAACTATTATATTTCTTTTATGATTAATGCATTAAAAATACCTCTCACTGCTTTTTCTTCACATTTGAAATTGAAGTTGAATTCATGCATCATGTAAAGCAATAAACATCATACTCCATCACTTGGAATTTGTTTCTAAAAATGTATTTTGTTGCTTGATTGTGTTGGTTTATTCAATTTATGGAAATACTATTACTTGCTATACGTGTTTTCTCCAACTACATTGAATTTACAACTGCTATAGTGTTGGATATTGGGCTCCCTTCTTATGTGGAGAAAAGCCAAATATTGTAGCACATTATGTGTCTCACTTATTCAAGTGGAGATGAGTCTTATTAGGGTTGAAAAAGTGAGAGTATTTTTAAGAAGAAAAAGGAAACCAACAAAAGAGAAAAGAGAAAAGAGAAAAGTAAACTTTATTCTCGACTTTGTCAAACTAGTCTCAGAAAAACATCGATTGTGTATTCGTTAACCGTTGGATCAGACTGAATTTTGAATAACAGGTTTGCAACATACAGGTCTTCGTTTTTGACAGTCGGATCAGTGAAACAACGTCTGGAGAGGGAGAAACAGTCTTCGCACAGTAGCAAGTTTTTTTATGGTATTTTTCATCTTTTTTTTTTCATTTGTAAGCTTTAGGGTGTAATTATTTTGTCTGGTTGTAGGCACATTTTGTGCAACATTTTGAGACTCTCTTGTACCTTATTTGATTATAGTAGAGCTATTTCTTTGGTCTAGACGATCCGTGGTTTTTACCCTTGCATTGAGGGGTTTTCCACGTTCAAATATCGGTATTCTTTACATGTTTTTATTTGATCAATTTGATGTCATATATTTGTTGTTTCTCCTCATTTGTTCTTGTAAGTTGGGGGAATTTTATATCCGTTGCAGAGTGTTTGTCATCGTGTTTCTATGTTTATTCCCATCAGAGTGGCATCAGAGTTCTTGGTTAAAGGACTATTTGACTGCTTGAAGAATGGAATCAAATATGAATATAAAGATGGTATATTTGAATGATACTAATTACCATTTGTGGAATGACAAGATAAAAGATTTGTTATTTGTGAAGAAAATGCATCGTCCTATTTTTGGTTCTAAAAAGTCGGATGGTAAATCTATAAAAGAATATGATTTTGAACATCAACAGGCATGTGGTTTTGTTAGGCAATATGTAGAAGATAATGTTTATAATCATATTGTTAATGAGACAAATGCAAAAAATATGTAAGAGAAGATACATACTTTGTTTACCTCTAAATTAAGGGATAATAAATTGTTCTTGCTAAATAGTTTCATAAGTTTGAAGTATAAGCAAGAGACTTCTAATTCGGACCATTTGAGTGAATTTCATGGGCTCCTTGATCAGATGTCAAGAAAGGGTATCAAGTCTGATGATGAGCTTTTGAGACTATTCTATTGTTATCTTTATCAGAGTCTTGGGAGACATTTCAGGTTTCTATAACGAGTTCAATTCCTAAAGGTGTTGTTTCTTTGGAAAGTCAGAGTTGCTTCTATGTGCATTATGACGTGTGTGGCCCTTAAAAGGTAAAATCTTTTAGTGGTGCACTTTATATTGTTACTTTTGTCGATGACTGTTCCAAGAAACTACGAATTTACATTTTGAAGACAAAAGACCAAGTGTTGGAGAAGTTCAAATAATTTCATGCTTTGGTGGAGAGTTAGACAGGCAATAAGCTGAAGCGTGTTCACATTGACAACGGTGGTGAATATTGTGGACCCTTTGATGTCAATTGCAAATAAAATGGTATAAAACATGAAAAACACTCTTTCTAAAACTCCTCAATTTAATGGTTTAGCAGAGAGGATGAGTCAAACACTTGTTGAGAGAATGAGGTGTATGCTCTTTGAAGTTAAGTTACCTAAACGTTATTGGGGTGAGACATTGTACATGACATTACATGTTATTAATCTTACTTCTGTTGTCGCTTTGAATAGTGAGGTACCAGACAAGTTATGGTTTGACAAGAATGTCAAGTATGATCGTTTGAGAGTCTTTGGTTGCAAGGCTTTTGTGCATGTTCCGAACGATGAAAGATCCAAGTTGGATGCAAAGTCAAAGTAGTGTATCTTCATTGGTTACAGTGAGGATGAATTTGACTACAAGTTGTATGATCCAATATAGGCAAAGGATATCATAATTCGTGATGGAGTGTTCATGGAAGACCAAACTATGGAAGACATTGATAAGGTGGAAAAGACTACACCTGAGAGTGATAACATCTTGGCTTATGGTGATCCAGTTCAATCACCTGTTCCTTATTTGGATACTACTGATGGTAATGTTTAGAATGATAAGCCACATGATTGTGTTGATGATCATCAACTTGGAGATAAGGTAAATATTCCAACAAGTGAAGATCATGAGTTGTCACTGTAAGAACAGAGTTGCACCTAAGAGGGGGGTGAATTAGGTGTTATACAATTTTTTTCTATTAATAGAGTTTTGTGAGATTGTTCAAGTGACTATTTTGAGTTTGTTTAATTTTGCTGTGTTAGTGAATGAAAGCTGTAAATGACAGAAAGTAAAAACACACAGAAATTTATCATGGTTCCCCTTACAACCAAGGGTACATCCAGTCCTCTTGCACACCACAAGAGATTTTCCACTTTGTTCGAATATGTTACAAGTCTAACCCTAAGACTTAAGTTACAAATTCTTTAGCACTTAACAGAAGATAGTACACCTCTATCTCAGTTAACAATACTTGAAGAATCTACACTAAGTTCTTCAAGTGATACAATGACTTTATTTGATTTTGTAATGATGTTCTTAACTAAGAACAAGGTTATAACACTAAGTATTTGATACTTAATCAATCACACTTCCAAGTACAACTGAGAACCTTTCTTAATGATATGAAAATGAAAAGCATGTACTTGAAAATATGAAAATTAAGTTTTTGAAGTGTTCGATATTTCAGAAAATTGATTCTAAAAAGGTAGGTCAAAAGTTCTAAGTAAAACTGAAGCTTTGAAGTATTTATATTCCAAGGTAACACTTCAGATCAGTGGCAATGGTTCCCAAAAGTTTTGATGAACTTATGCAATGTTTCAAAATTGAAAAATTGCATTGTTTCGAAGTTGTATTCGAATACAACTTTAGTGTATTCGAATACACTTCTATAACGTTCAGTTTTTATTTAAAATTTGAACTTCGAATTCGAATACGATACCTTGTAGTCGAATACAAGTATGAGATTTTTGCCACTGACTTGTGTTGTATTCGAATACACGAAGCTGTAGCCGAATACATAAGTTTAAATTTAGCTACTGACTTGCAATTTGTATTCGGCTACGACACCTCGTATTCGAATACAGATCTTCAGTTTTGGCTACTGACTTGCAATCTGTATTCGGCTACGACACTTCGTATTCGAATACAAATCTTCAGTTTTAGCTTCTGACTTGTAATCTGTATTCGGCTACGACACTCCGTATTCGAATACAAATTTTCAGTTTTTGTAAAAACTTTATTTTCAAACATATGTTTATGTTTTTAAATATTTTTATAAAACATTGTAATGCATATGCTATCAAGAAGGTTCTCATAATATTGTATTTGAAATATATTTTGATTTAATATTAAATACTTTACCTAAACATAAATTTGAAGGATGAGTTGCTTAATATCTTTTTGCTTTTTGATCAATGAACTTTTTGTCTTCATCAATGAACATGTGGTCCAGATGTGGACGAGAGCAGAAGATCAAATGGTCCAGATTTAACCATGATGATAATCAGTGGGGACTTGATTAAATTTGATCAAAGTATTAAAAGGATTTGATACAAAAATAAATTGAAGTCTTGTGGGAATTCAGAAGCTATTGGCGGGAAGAAAGATTTGGTCTAGAATTAACTAAGAATAGGATTGGCCAAATTTATTTTTGAAAGAAAATCTGGAGCTAAAAAGATATGTTTTTTATTTAAGAGAAACCAATTGACCAAGTTATTTTTGCAAGAGTATCTGGCAAGATACAGCTCGAATTTAAGCATGGAAGATACCAAAATTATTCATCTATAAAAGGAGGCTCAAGGCAGAAGACTTAGCATCGAAAATACTTGAGAGTCATACACTTCCAAAAGCAAAATACTTGAATTTTCAGTTAGGTCAATTGTGAGTATCCGCTTTCCAGAAGCAAGCACTCTAAGTTTTTCCTTCCCTTGTGTTAGATCTAAGTTGTAGAAGTAGAGTCTATAATCTGAAGGAGTCAGAAGGAGTAGCAGATTACTTAGCAGTTAGATTCAATGTTCTTTTCCTCAAAAGTCTAGGATTGTTAGACTGTTTGAGAAGACTGACTTGGAGGGTCAGTGGTATTGTTGTAATTCAAGGTTTTTTGAATTAGTGAAATCCTTCAAAGTGAATGGACTGGACGTAGCCTAGTTAACGGTGAACCAATTTAAAATTATGTGTTTTATATTTACTTTATATCCGCTGCTAACTCTGTTTTATTTATACATCAGATTTTGTTATAAAACTGCAAAAACAGAAAAAGTATTCAAGTTAGTCAAACACAATTCAACCCCCCTTCTCGTGTTTGCACCTTCACAACTTTCCTTCATGGTGATCTAGAGGAATAGATTTACATGAAGCAACCTGATGGTTTTCTTGTAGAAGGCTAAGAAATAGTCTATAGGGTTTGAAGCAGGCTCCAAGGCAGTGATACAAAACGTTTGAGTCTGTTATGTGTGACCAAGGATACGTGAAGTCTATTTCTGACCATTGTGTAATTTTTTGAAAATTTTCTAACGATGATTTCATTATCCTATTATTATATGTTGATGACATGCTTATTGTTGGGAAAAATATTTCCAAGATTGATAGGTTAAAGAGGCAATTGGGCGAGTCATTTGTCATGAAAGACATGAGAGCAGCTAAATAGATTCTTGGCATAAGAATCATGTGTGATAGAAAGGAGAAGAAACTTTGGACGTCACAAGAACACTATATTGAGAGAGTGTTGCAAAGGTTTTAGATGGAAAACTCTAATGTTGTAAGTACTTCTTTTGCTACTCATTTTAAGTTGAGTTCTAAACAAAGTCCTTTTGGATAGTTTGATGTATGCAATGGTGTGTACAAGGTCAGATATTGTGCATGATGTTGGTAAAGTCGGTAGATTTTGGTCAAATCCAGGTAGAGAGTATTGGAATGTTGTAAAATGGATTTTAAGGTATCTTTGTGGTACTACATGTATGAGGCTTTGTTTTGGAGGTGACAAACCTATTTTGGTGGGGTACTCTGACTCATATATAGCCGTAAATATTGGTTTAATGAAGTCCACTTCATGATACATAATTAAATTTGTAGAGGGAGCTGTGGCTTGGCAGTCCAGATTACATAAATGTGTAGCATTGTTTACAATCGAGGCAGAGTTCATTGCCATTACCGAAGCATGCAAATAGTTGATTTCATTGAAGAAATTTTTGCAGGAGTTTGGGTTTATTCAGGAAAAATATGTATAAATTGTTGACAACCAAAGTGCTACTCATCTTAGTAAGAATTCGACATTTCATAGTAGGTCCAAACACATTGATGTGAGGTATCATTGGGTACATGATCTTTTGGAAGCTAAATTGTTGGAGTTGGCAAAAGTTCATATTGATTATAATGGTTCTGATATGATGACTAAGGCGTTACCAAGAGGGAAGTTTGAAACTTGTTTGGTTTGACGATTATTTCCACATAATTGTATGAGAGAGATATCTTGCGTATTGGGCTCTCTTCCTTTATGAAGAAAGGCCCATATATTGTAGTCCATCATGTGTCTCACTTATTCAAGTGGAGAAAGATCTTATTAGGATTGAAGAAGAAAGTATTTTGAAGAAAAAAAAGGCAGCCACCAAAAGAGGAAAGAGAAGAGTAAACTCTATTCTCGAATTTGTCAAACCAGTCTTAGAAAAACATCAATTGCGTATTCGTTTACCGTTGGATCAAACTGATTTTGGACAACAGGTTCGCAATATACGGTCGAATCGCACAATAGCAAGTTTTTTGGTGTGTTATTCATCTTCTTGTTTTTCATTTGTAAGTTTTAGTGCTTTACTATTTTGACTTATTGTAGGCACAATTTATGAATCATTTTGAGACTCTCTTGTATCCTTATTTGATTATAGTGGAGCTATTTATTTGGTTCGGACAACCCGTGGTTTTTACCTTGCATTGAGGAGTTTTCGACGTTAAAATATGGGTATTCTTGACGTGTTTTTATTTAATCAATTTTATGTCATATATTGATTGTTGCTCCTCATGGATTCTTGTAAGTTGATGGAATTTTATATTTGTTGCATATTGCATGTTTTTTGTTTGTGTTTATTCCCATCATACAATTCAAATGCTCTACTATTTTTTTTGCCTCTGAATGTTTATGTTGACAAAACTTGGTATTTTATAAGTTTATTTCTGGAATTTTGTGTAATTCAACAATGAATTTACTAAATCATAGACAAACTAACTTGAAGCTCAATAAATACAAGTTGCAGGATGAAATGGTGGTGTTAGTATATGTTATGTATTTAGACCATTAATAAATTTCTAGCTAGTTTTGTCCTTTTGTGGTTATTAATTCAAAACACTGAAATTTATTTATTTGTAATTGTTGTTAAAAACGGAGATCAATGAGTTTCTCAACCAAGAATGTTCTTGGTTTCCAAAGAAAAATAGAAATTGATCAGAAGTAAGATGGAGAACGTTATGTGTTTCGGTAAAATAGAGATTGATCAGAATTGAAACGAAGAACGTTCAACGTTCTTGATTTCTAACTTTCTGCAATTTTTAACAAAAACAGAATTAAAACTTGTAATGCTAAAATGAACACACACAATTGTTAACCCAGTTCAGAGTTAAACTCCTACGTCTGAGGGATTGGATCCGACTTCGAAATATCACTAATATTAGATGAAATGATTACAATAGTTTTCCACTCTAATGCTTGAGTTTCTTGCCAAAACAGAACTTGTTTTTGCACTCTCGCTATTCCTATGTTTTTCTGCTTGCTTCCTTTTTATATTAGTTGGTTACAATTCACAAGTAATTAAGAAAAGTAGTTACAACTAATTAACTGAAATAACAACCCAAAACAGATTGGTTTAACTATCATAAGTTGATCTCCAAAGTCTTCTTTATTGAGTACCACTTTAACAATTCTCCTCCTTGGTACCAAATGAGAAGCTTCAGCCCATGTGATTCTTCAAATCAGATCCTCTTAGTCCTTGATCTCAGTTTCTGGACTTGATTTGCAGCATATCCAAACAATGTTTGAATTTGCTAAGTGTGACAGGTTTTGTAAACATGTCAGCTGGATTATCACTTGTGTGAACCTTTGCCACATTTATCTCACCCCTTTCATTGACATCTTTGATGAAATGAAGTTTGATGTCTATATGCTTGGTTCTTTCATGATACATTTGATTTTTACTCAAATGAATAGCACTTTGGTTGTCACAATTTGTGTAAACAGACTCTTGTTTGACTCAAAGTTATGTGATAAATCCTTTTAGCCAAATTCCTTCTTTCACTGCTTCAGCAAGGCCAACATATTCTGCTTCTGTTGTTGATAATGCCACTATGTGTTAAAGATTGACTTTCCAACTGACAGTGTTGTTGAATACAATGAACACATATCTTGTAAGAGATCTTCTTTTATCTAAATCACCAGCAAAATCAGAGTCTACAAATCCTTGGATTGGTTTTGATGGTTCTGAACTTTTGTTGTATACCAAACACAAGCTTTGAGTTCCTTTTAAGTACCTTAGAATCGTAAAATAAAATATACCAAAGTCAAGCATCACACATAAATCAAGGCATGCGTCATACATAATCGTCCTAGCTCAAAAATTTATGAGGATCATTGCTCTGATACCATAATGTAACGCCCCGAATTTTTGATCCAAAACGTTACTTAAAAATACTTTTAGAAAAATTTACGATAATTTTTTTTGTAAGAATATATAACATTTATCCATTTAAATAATTAGTAACAATCACGTTTATTTAATATTATTAAAAAATGTTTATTCAAAAACTAAAACAAAAAAAAGCTTATTAAAGTTTGGTGACAAAGATTTAAAAATAGACATAGAAAATATTTCGACAATCCTATTATTACAAAATTGTCTTGAAAACCCTTTGTTTACCCCACATTCGTCGCACGTTAATACTCATCAACTACTCTTGAATCTCCTCGAACTCATTAGTACCTAAAATGTTGTTGTAAGGGTCATATTTCTTCCATCATCCACATCAAACCAAAGCTAAACATATAGAAGAATAACACAACATTTAAAAGTAAAAACTTCCAATTTAAAAGAAGAAAATCCGCAACCGGTAAATTTTATATCAAAAACATATGTACAATGCATGCTTCTATAACGATATGATCCTGATATAAACCTGCCACTAAGGCAACTTTCAATAGAAAAATCACTCATACCAATGAGGAAAATAAATCTGCCACTAAGGCAACTTTCACACAGAAGATCACTCATACCAATAGGGAAAATAAACCTGCCACTAAGGAAACTCCCACGAAGATGCATATGTCATGACATGATAATATATTACCAAAGAGATATACTCCCACACAGCCCACTAAGAATCATGTTCTATGCTTTCAAAATCACTTTTTAAAAATCAACATCTTATGCACATATGACTAAGATCACATACCACACATCCATATCATGAGTATCACATATTCATGGACAAATAATCATAAAAATTAGGCTAAATAGCACCCGTGGTCCCTTAACTTAATTTCAGTTAACGTTTTAGTCCTTTATCTTTTTTTTTCCCGATTTGGTCCTTTATTTTAATTTTGAGTAACAATTTGATCCTTTATATTTTAAAATGTCAACAATATTATCCTTGTTTTTTACAAAAATTCAAAAAATTCATCAAAATTTTCAACCAAAACACATAAAATTAATTATATTCTTTATTATAATACAAATTTCATCAAATTCGTAACTCAAATCTTCAAATAAACCTATGCAAAAATTTCATCAAACTTCATTCTTTATTTGATATTGTTAGAAATGGAAATATGAGTTTATTTGAAGATTTGAGTTTCGAATTTGATGAAATTTGTATTATATTGAAGAAACAAAATAATTTTATGGGTTTTGGTTGAAAATTTTGATGAATTTTTTGAATTTTTGTAAAAAAAAAGGATAATATTGTTGATATTTTAAAACATAAAGGATCAAATTGTTACTTAAAATTAAAATAAAGGACCAAATCGGGAAAAAAAAAAGATAAAGGACTAAAACGTTAACTGAAATTAAGTTAAGGGACCACGGGCGCTATTTAGCCTAAAAATTATAACTTTCACCACATACACATAAAAATCGAAAACTTGTTATCATTTACACCATAAAAAATAGCTCTTTAACATATATAACAAGAAAATTCAAACTTCAACTCATATACATCATCAAAATTAAAACCTCATATACATAACATAAAAATTTATATTTACTTCATATCTTTCATAAAAATAAAACTTTATCATATATAACATAAAAATCCATACTTTACTTCTTAAAAAAAATCGTATATTATATATTGACTCAACGAAAACGATTCGGATTTCATTATTTTAATTCATTAGTCTACATTTTATTCCTTTCAAAAAGCAAGCGATCACAATTATTAATTTCATGTCATCCAACTAACGGCCTAACTATAATTTGTGTGGTGAAAAACCCTTACCTTGACCACTTTTCTTCCTAGTACAAAGCTCTAAGCTCCCACGAAGTTGTTCACAAGAAAAAAAATTTCAAGCTTTTGATGTACGAAGAAGAGGAGGTGTGAAGGTGATGGCGGCTATGGTTTCGGTATTGTTTTCTACTTACTATTACGGAGTATGAAAATATTGTGGACTTTAGGAAAAATTTAAAGTGGAGATTATTGGATAGATAGTGTTGGGCCCAAATAAAGAATAGAATGGACAAAATATTATTTTTTTTTCTTAACCTTGATCATACAAAAATCAAGCCACAAACTCCAAGCCTAAATTCTTCTTGTACTAAAAAAACATCTATAAATATATATATATATATATATATATATATGTTATTATATAATACTTCTCTATTGATTAAATAAGTTTTACTAATAATTTTATCAACTACAATAAGTCGAACAAGGAAAATAATTATCACACCTAAATTAATATTGAAAAATATATATATTTATAGGTCTTAATTATTTTAAACAATAAATTTAGAGGATGTTACAATACTCACCCCCTTAAAAACAGTTTCGTCCTCGAAACTAGTCAGACATGAAAAGGTTAGGGTAGAGCTCTCTCATTTATTCATGTATTTCCCAAGTTGCATCTCCTTAAGGTCGTAAGGAAATATTTTATTCACGACTATATAGTAGGTTCAGGTCACACATTAAGTCTGTGCACTAGAGGGGTTCCTAGGAAAGAGAGGTGGGTCAACGGACCACTTAATAACCAAGTCTTTCTTTCGCCAGAATCCCATTAATACAACTTTTTACGGTATTACCCTTCCTTCTATTATTGTGATAGTAAGTTCAAGTCACACGGTAAGTCGTGTACTATAGGAGTTCCCAGAAAAGAGAGGTGGGTCAACAGACCACTTAATAATCAAGTATTTCCTTAGCCAGAATCCCGCTAATACAAGTTTTTACGGTATTACCCTTCCATTCTATTATGGAGATCCTAAAATTTTACACCGTGTAGAGGTTTTAAAGCATTGTCCTTATTACAAAAATTTAGATCATAATTCAAAATTAAGTAATTAAGAAATATTTATAATCATTATAAATTCAGTTGGCCTAATTAATAACATCATTAAGGTGGAGACCAATTGATTGTCGTATGTTCTCAAATCAAATCAATCTAATTTAATACACAATAATTCAATAGTATAGCAAAATAATAACTAATCATTTAATAGTTTTAAATAAAATAAAAAATCAATCAATGGCAATTAATTGATAATGTCGTAAATGTACAAACAATTATTACATAACGTCAAATTAAATCACGAGTAATAAATTATTAAAAATTCAAATTAGGAGAACTAAATTCGTAACGTCATAATAATAATTCATAACATCATAACGTCATTAAATCACGATTATTAAATTCATAGTATACAAACAATTATTAAAATATTCAAATCACGAGTAGTAAATTCATAACATCATAATAATAAATTCATAATGTCGTTAATTCACGAATAATAAATTCATAACATACAAACAATAATTATTAAAAAAATTTAAATCACGAGTAGTAAATTGACAACGTCATAAAATCAAAAACAATTATTGCATTGAATCAATTTAAATTGAGATAATTTCAAATCATTATACAATAAATTCATACAATCATAAAATTATAATTAATTATTGCATTGAATCAAATTAAAACTATTTCAAATCATAGGATCAAGAATTTAAGGCATATCATATTTGCAATTAATCGAAGGAAATTTTCTGTTTTTGAGAAGAAAAAAAATCAATTAACATTAAAAAAGACAAGTAATAAATGCATATTGTTAATTTTCCCTATCTAAATATATATAACAAAATTAGAAATAAATCATAGAATAAAATATACTAAAGTCAAACATCACACATAAATCAAGGCATGCGTCATACATAATCGTCCACCTCAAAAATTTCCGAGGATCATTGCTCTGATACCATAATGTAACGCCCCAGATTTTTGATCCAAAACGTTATTTTAAAAATACTTTTAGAAAAATTTATGATAATTTTTTGTTGTAAGAATATATAACATTTATCCATTTAAATAATTAGTAACAATCACGTTTATTTCCTTCATGTCTTCTATTTCCTGCTTTGTGTTTGGTGACTGAGTTGAAGAAAGTTTGAAGTGAGCTTCAAGAGGAGAGATAACAGCCTTTGATTCACTCATATTGAATCTATTTAGGACTTTTCCAAGTTAACTTTCTTGGGAAATTATTAGTCTTCCTTGCTCTTTGATTCTGATGATTTCCATTCCTAGAATTTTCTTGGTTGGTCCCAAGTCCTTCATTTCAAATTATTTCTTCAACTAGCTCTTTAATTTTCCTATTTCTTTCATACTTTTAGATGCTGTTAACATATCATCCACATATAACAGCAAGTAAATGTATGTTTCAGATGATACTTGTTTATAATACACACAACTATCAAAAGTCAACAATGTAAGACCCTTAATTTTAAAATGAAATTATGGATTTAATTTCAAGTATATTTTGGGATATTTGTAAAATATTTGATATATGTATATGTATATTTATATATATATATATATATATATATAAATATTTTTTAGATTGAGTAAAATTACTAGACAAAGGATTATTTAATTTAATTACGAGTAATTAAATATCGGGCAGTTAATTAAGATTTTATCGGTCGACGTAATTGCGACGGGAGTAATTAGTTACTTGAGGGTCAAGTTTAATTATTATATATATATGAGGTGGCAAGAGTATGTGTCTGTATATATGTTTGCATGTGAGAAGCAAGGAAAAAAAAAGGGAAAACAGAAAATCAGAATCAGAAAGAAAGAGAAAACAGTTTCTTTCCTTTCCCTCACCTACCCGAGCTGCCTTCTTCTTCTTCCTCTGTTCAGTTCTGTTTGTGTTGGTAGTGAGAAGGGATACTCAAAACTCAAATTACTTGGAAATTCAAGCCTCGAATAAGAAAGTGTCAAGAAGGAAAGTTATTCCTCTCATCTTTATGGTACTAGAGAACCAACTTTGGTAGCGACGACGCGAGCGGGAGTTTCGCTGGTTTTAGTTGTGGTAACATAAACGAACAAGAAAACGTAACGAAGGTAAGGGGCAACTTCCAACTTTCTAGATTGCATATAGGGCTGTAAATGCATGTTTGATGGATTGATTATTATGTTATGTTGTTAAAAACCGGGGATGATCATTGTTATGTTGTTGGAGTTAAGATGCATGCATGTTTGTGGGGACTGTTGTTGTTGTCTTGTTGTTGAGATATTAATGTCCTTGCATGTTGTTATGGATGATCATTGTTATGTTGTTGAAGATTAAAATGCATGTTGTAGAGATGATGCATGTTGGATGTAGTTATTGTTGCTGTTCTGTTTTTTGTTGTTGTTGCTGTTATTGATGTTGTTGTCCTTGTTGTTTTTGTTGTTGAATTGGTTGATGCATTGATGATGCTTTTGTTGTTGTGTTAATGAGTAAAATCATTAATGTTGTGTTAAGGACGTTCTGGGTTTCAAATTGCATTGCCTTCTGTTTTTAGTGAAGAGAAAACATAGCATGTTCATGCATTGCATAGTCAGGTGGTGACCGCGATGGGCAACAGAGTTGATGCAGTGACCGTGATGGGCCGCGAAGTTAAGTAGTAACCGTGATGGGTTATGGAGTAGTTCCGCGTGTATTAGACGATCTATTCTATCTGGGTTTCAGACTGGTTCCGCGTGTATTAGACGGTCCATTCTATCTTGACTACGAAGTGGTTCCGCATGTATTAGATGGTCCATTCTATCCGTGCGAGGATTTAACTTATGTGTATTTGGCCTGTGAGAGGCTAATACACGTAAATGTAGTGACCGTGATGGGTTATAGAGTAGTTTCACGTGTATTAAACGGTCTATTCTATCCGGGTTTCAAAGTAGTTCTGCGTGTATTACACGGTCTATTCTATCTGAACTACAGAATGGTTCTACGTGTATTAGATGGTCCATTCGATCTGTAAATCGTACTGGTCCGTGAGAGATTGCACGTGTGCTGGTCTGTGAGAGACTGCACCTTGGTAATTCCAAGAGTTGAGTACATTGACATATACATATTGCATTGGGATGGTTGACCTGTGAGTCATGATTTGATATGAGCTGATGAATGGAAATTGATGTGTGCAAGTATCTCATTAATTCTAAGTGCCAAATGAGTGTTGTGATTGTTGATTGTATATGTACTTGCACCATGATTTATATGTTAAATTGGCTGTTTTGCAAAGATGTAGACATTATACATTTTAATAACTGAGTATACTTATTTATTACTGTTGTCTTAACATTGGAACAAGCCATGAATGTATTTGTTATCTTTAACATAATTTTTATGTGGTAATTGTTAATTTCAGTTGGTGACCCTTTACAATATTATGGAAATTGGGCTTTGCCCTCAGATGATACCCAAACCCGTGCCACCGACAGACACACTAACGACGGAGACGCTGTTAGTTTTCCTTGATCTTCACGTGCAAAGTATTTGTGGACAACACAGAGGGACGGACAACTGGAGTGGAGACGAGACTTGTAGAGGATGCGGTGGAGACCGTGCTACTATAGTTTTTGTGCATGATCAGATCAGACTAGACTTTTTGTATAGGGCCTAGTGTTAATGGATGTACTTATTTATTTTGGGATAATTGTACATCTTTTCCGCACTCTGATAATATTTTGTGGGTCCAAGATACAGTTTTAATGTATTTTATTTTGGTATTTTAGTGATCAGTTTCCCAAAATTGAATTACTGGGCTATAATTATGATGTGGTTGTTTAATTACTTTTGTATTTTGAATTACGATGCAATACTATTTTCGAACGGTTTAATTTAAATTTATTTTAATTATTTTTGAATTAATTGGAAAATCCTTTTATTTATTTCGGTTGAAAGAAAGAAAAAAAATACACCCGCACTGTTTAAAAACTCGGGGTGTTACAAAGAACGTTCTTGGTTTATGTTGTTTTGAAACAGATAGCGTTCTTGGTTTCTGTTGTTCTTTCTCCTTTTCTCTAACTTGCTCTACCTCAAGATCAAACTCCTCAGCTTCAATCTGATGTGAGTTTTTATTTGCAACCTTGATTAAGAACTAATACGGATCATCCTCCTTAAGATTCATATCTCTATTGATGATACATTTCCTATTTTCAGGACACCATATTCTATAACCTTTTACACCACTTGGATATCCAACAAAGTTCGAAATCCTCCAAAGTTCAAGGGTGATGAGGGTCCAGAAAGAGCAGACAAATGGAGAAAATTTTCGAAATGATAAATTGCCAGCAATGGTAAAGGTCAATTATGCTACATATCTGCTGTTAGGGGATGCAGAATATTGGTGGAGAAGTACAAGGCTTCTGATGGGATCAGCTCATGAGGAGGTGAATTGGGAGTCGTTCAAAAAGAAGTTTTTGATGAGCACTAGGACTAAGTTGGGTGATGATTTTCTTAAATTGCACCAAGGAAACATGACGGTGAGTGAGTATGCTGCTAAGTTTGAGTCCTTGTCAAGGCATTTCAGATTTTTCCGTGAAGAGGTGGATGAACAATTTATGTGTCATCGTTTCCAAAATGGACTGAAGTATGAGATTCAAAACTCGGTCTTACCATTGGGAATTCACCGCTTCCTAGCCTTAGTGGAGAAGTGTAGAGAGGTTGAGCATATGAAGAACAGGAGGGCCAACCATGGAGGGGACTTTAATTCAGGAGGGCCTAGCTGGATGAACTATCAGAACAATAAAAAGAAGCAGGTTGCTAAGCCATAATCGGCCACAGAACAACAACAGGGGCCAGAATCGCCGGGGGAACTAGAATTTTGGACGACAATTGGGACAAGGGGTCCGATGTTTTCGATGCGGGAAAGAGGGACATTATTCTACTACTTGTACTACTATGAGTCATTCATGCTACAATTGCCAGAAGCCAAGACATTTTGCAAGGGATTGCAAGGCTCCGAAGGTGGAACCAATAGTGAACGCAACTAGGGCTACTCGTCCTACTGCGAGGGGACGCGTTTATCACATGGGTGCTAAAGCCGGGAATCAATCCCACAATTTGATCCAACGAGATTGCGAGATTGCAGGTAACACACTAACTGCAATTTTTGATTCATGGGCAGCCCATTCCTTCATTGCTATGGAATGTGGGAATCATTTAAAGTTATCTATGTCTTCCTCGCTTTTTGATTTGGTTGTTTCCACGCCTGCTAAGACTTTGACCGTAAATTCTGTAGGTTTACAGTGTCCTGTAACTATTCAGAATAGAGATATCTTGGTTAATTTAATATGTTTACCCCTACAATCACTCGAGATCATTCTCGGCATGGATTGGATGTCGTATAATTATGTAGTCTTGGATTGTGCTCGCAAATCAGTTCTTTTTCCTGAACCTAGAGTCGTTCGGTATTTGGCTGCTAACAAACTCGGAGTGTCGCTGAGAGAAGGAACTCAAGAGTTTCTATCATTGGCTAACGTGGGGGCAAAGACAGATGTGAGCATAGAAGATGTGATGCTTGTCAAGGAATACCCGAAAGTATTTTCAACAGAAATTCCAAGATTACCCCCAGTAAGAGAGGTGGAATTCTTTATTGATCTACACCCAGGAACTGGACCTATTTCAATTGCGCCGTATCAGATGTCGCCATTGGAATTAAGCGAGCTTAAGGGCCAAATCGAAGGTTTGTTGGAGAAAGGATTTATCAGACCAAGTGTGTTGCCATGGGGAGCTCCGGTGTTGTTGGTTAAGAAAAAGGATGGAAGTTCGCGCTTATGTGTGGATTATAAGCAACTTAACAAGGTAACTATTAAGAATCGTTATCCTTTACCATGTATCGATGATTTAATGGACCAATTAAGAGGAGCCGCGGTGTTTCCAAAGATCGATTTGAAGTCAAGATACCATCAGATTCGGGTAAGAGAAGGAGATATTCAAAAGACTGCTTTCAGAACCCGTTACAGACATTATGAATATCTTGTTATGCCATTTGGAGTTACGAATGCAACAACAATTTTTATGGATTATATGAATAGAATCTTTAGCCCATTTCTGGATAAATTCGTTGCGGTGTTCATCGATGATATATTGATTTATTCAAGAAGTGAAGAGGAACATGGAGAGCATTTGCGCCAAGTTCTTGAAGTTTTACGTGAGAAGCAGTTGTATGCCAATCTGTCGAAGTGCGAATTTTGGCTAAAAAAAGTGAACTTCTTAGGACATGTGATAACCAAATAAGGAATTGTTGTGGATCCGGCAAAGATTGAAACAATCCTTGCTTGGAAACAGCCTCAGACTATCACAGACATACGAAGTTTTGTCGGACTGGCAGGATACTACAGGAGATTTATTGAAGGATTTGCTAAGATTGTGGCTCCCTTGACACAACTCATTAGAAAGAATTAGCTGTTTGCATGGACAGCGAAGTGTGAGGAAAGTTTTCAGTTGCTTAAGGAAAAGCTGACGACCTCACCAGTATTGGTCTTGCCACAACCAGAGGAACCATATGATGTTTATTGTGATGCATCTCACCAAGGTTTGGGATGTGTTTTGATGCAACACAAGAAAGTTGTAGCCTACGCCTCAAGGCAATTGAAAACTCATGAACGAAACTATCCTACTCATGACTTAGAGCTTGTTGCGGTAGTTTTTGCATTAAAGATCTAGAGACACTACTTATACGGATGCACGTTCACAGTGTTCAGTGACCATAAAAGTTTGAAATATCTGTTTGATCAGAAAGAATTGAACATGCACCAGAGGAGATGGACAGAGACTCTCAAGGATTTTGATTTTACATTGCGGTACCACCCTGGAAAAGCCAACATGGGGGCTGGTGCATTGAGTAGGAGAAGTGTGTCAGTATCTTCAATGATAATGGCTAGACAACAAGAGTTGTGGGAAGCATTTAGAGATCTTCACTTGGACGTAGAGTTTGCACCGGGAATTTTAAAATGTGGAATGATAAAAATTTCGAGTGGTTTACTCGAGGATATTGCGAATTCTCAAGATGACGCATTAATCCAAGAGAAGAGGAACCTAATAATGCAAGGAAAGACAATTGAGTTCAGGATTGGACCAGATAATATTTTGAGATGTAATGGGAGGATTTGTGTACCAGTCGTTGCAGATATGAGGAGAACAATTTTGGAAAAGGCTCATAAAAGCAAATTGAGTATTCATCTTGGAGCGACAAAGATGTACCAGGACTTAAGACAAAATTATTGGTGGCCAGGAATGAAGAGGCATGTATCGGAGTATGTATCGGCTTGTTTAACTTGTCAGAAAGCGAAAGTGGAACATCAGCGACCTGTTGGAATGTTGCAACCTTTGAATATACCGGAATGGAAGTGGATAACATTTCTATGGATTTTATAACCGAATTGCCCAAGACAAGGAGAAAGAATGATTCAATTTGGGTAATAGTGGATCGATTGACTAAATTCGCACATTTCTTACTAGTAAAGACCACCTATAAGGTAGATAAGTTGAACGAGATCTACATTGCTGAGATAGTGAGATTACACGGAGTACCATCAAGTATCGTATCAGACTGTGATTCAAAGTTCACGTCTCACTATCGGGGAGCGTTGCATAAAGCGTTGGGAACGAAACTGAAATTGAGTTCAACTTACCATCCGCAAACAGACGGGCAAACCGAGAGAACGAATCAGACCTTGGAAGATTTATTGAGAGCTTATGTATTGGATGATAGAGGGATTTGGGATGATGTATTGCCATTGATTGAGTTTACCTACAACAATAGTTTTCACGCAAGTATTGGAATGGCACCCTATGAGGCTTTGTATGGACGCAAATTTCAGACGCCTTTATGCTGGCATAAGGACGGAGAATGTATGATTGTAGGACCAGAGATGGTGGAACAGACTACAGAGAAGGTCAAGAGGATACAAGAGAAAATGAAGATTTCACAGGATCGTCAGAAGAGTTATGCGGACAAGCGTCGCAGACCTTTGGAATTCGAGCAGGGTGATTATGTATTTCTAAGGGTCACACCTACAACTGGAGATGGCAGAGCTATTAAACCAAGGAAATTGACTCTGAAATTTATTGGACTATACCAGATTTTTGAACGAATTAGACTAGTGGCTTATCAGATTGCTTTACCTCCCATACTGTCCAATATCCACGCGTATTTCACGTATCGCAGTTAACGAAATATATTTCGGATCCGTCACATGTGATCGAACCAGACACAATTCAACTGAAGGATAACCTGTCATTTGAAGTATTACCTGTAAGAATTGAGGACAAGAAGATTAAACAATTGAGGAATAAGGAAGTCCCATTAGTCAAATTGATCTGGAATCCGACTAGTGGAGATGCGACTTGGGAACTGGAGAATAAGATGAGGGAGCAACATCCGGAATTGTTTATCGACACGTAGTTTCGAGGACGAAACTAATTTAAGGGGGGTAGTAATGTAAGACCCTTAATTTTAAAATGAAATTATGGATTTAATTTCAAGTATATTTTGGGATATTTGTAAAATATTTGATATATGTATATATATATATATATATATATATTAATATTTTTGAGTTTGAGTAAAATTATTGGACGAAGGATTATTTAATTTAATTACGAGTAATTAAATATTGGGCAGTTAATTAAGATTTTATCTGTCGAAGTAATTGCGACGGGAGTAATTAGTTACTTGAGGGTCAAGTTTAATTATTATATATATATATGAGGTCGCAAGAGTATGTGTTTGTATATATGTTTGCATGTGAGAAGCAAGGAAAAAAAAGGAAAAACAGAAAATCAGAATGAGAAAGAAAGAGAAAACAGTTTCTTTCCTTTCTCTCACCTACCCGAGGTGCCTTCTTCTTCTTCCTCTGTTCAGTTCTGTTTGTGTTGGTAGTGAGAAGGGATACTCAAAACTTAAATTTCTTGGAAATCCAAGCCTCGAATAAGAAAGTGTCAAGAAGGAAAGTTATTTCTCTTATCTTTACGGTACTAGAGAACCAACTTTGGTAGCGACGATGCGAGCGGGAGTTTCGCCGATTTTAGTCGCGGTAACGTAAACGAACAAGAAAACGTAACGAAGGTAAGGGGCTCCTTCCAACTTTCTAGATTGCATATAGGGTTGTAAATGCATGTTTGATGGATTGATTATTATGTTATGTTGTTAAAAATCAGGGATGATCATTGTTATATTGTTGGAGTTAAGATGCATGCATGTTTGTGGGGACTGTTGTTGTTGTCTTGTTGCTGAGATATTGATGTCCTTGCATGTTGATGTGGATGATCAATGTTATGCTGTTGAAGATTAAAATGCATGTTGTAGAGATGATGCATGTTGGATGCAGTTATTGTTGCTGTTCTATTTTTTTTTGTTGCTGTCATTGATGTTGTTGTCCTTGCTGTTTTTATTGCTGACTTGGTTGATGCATTAATGGTGCTTTTGTTGTTGTGTTGATGAGTAAAATCAGTAATGCTGTGTTGAGGACGTTCTGGGTTTCAGATTGCATTGCATCTTGTTTTCAGTGAAAAGAAAACATAGCATGTTCATGCATTGCATAGTCAGGCGGTGACCGCAATGGGCCACAGGGTTGATGCGGTGATCAGGATGGGCCGCGAAGTTAAGTAGTAACCGTGATGGGTTATAGAGTAGTTCCGCGTGTATTAGACGATCTATTCTATCTGGGTTTCAGAATGGTTCTGCGTGTATTAGACTGTCCATTCTATCTTGACTACGGAGTGGTTCCACGTGTATTAGACGGTCCATTCTATCTGTGCGAGGATTTAACTTCTGTGTATTTGGCCTGTGAGAGGCTAATACACATAAATGTAGTGACCGTGATGGGTTATAGAGTAGTTCTGCATGTATTAGACGGTCTATTCTATCCGGGTTTCAGAGTAGTTCCGCGTGTATTAGACAATCTATTCTATCCGGGCTACGGAATGATTCCGCGTGTATTAGATGGTCCATTCGATATGTAAATCGTGCTGGTCTGTGAGAGACTGCACCTTTGTAATTCCAAGAGTTGAGTACATTGACATATACATATTGCATTGGGATGGTTGACCTGTGAGTCTTGATTTGATATGAGCTGATGAATGGAAATCGATGTGTGCAAGTATCTCATGAATTCTAAGGGCCAAATGAGTGTTGTGATTGTTGATTGTATCTGTACTTGCACCATGATTTATATGTTAAATTGGTTGTTTTGCAAAGATGTAGACATTATACATTTTAATAACTGAGCATACTTATTTATTACTGTTGTCTTAACATTGGAACAAGCCATGAATGTATTTGTTATCTTTGACATAACTGTTATGTGGTAATTGTTAATTTCGGTTGGTGACCCTTTACAATATTGTGGAAATTGGGCTTTTCCCTCAGATGATACCCAAACCCGTGCCACCGACAGATACACTAACGACGGAGACGCTGTTAGTTTTCCTTGATCTTCACGTGCAAAGTATTTGTGGACAACACAGAGGGACGGACAACTGGAGTGGAGACGAGACTTGTAGAGGATGCGGTGGAGACTGTGCTACTGTAGTTTTTGTGCATGATCAGATCAGACTAGACTTTTTGTATAGGGCCTAGTGTTAATGGATGTACTTATTTATTTTGGGATAATTGTACATCTTTTCCACACTCTGATAATATTTTGTGGGTCCAAGATACAGTTTTAATGTATTTTATTTTGGTATTTTAGCGATCAGTTTCCCAAAATTGAATTACTGGGCTATAATTATGATGTGGTTGTTTAATTACCTTTGTATTTTGAATTACGATGCAATACTATTTTCGAACGGTTTAATTTAAATTTATTTTAATTATTTTTGAATTAATTGGAAAATCCTTTTATTTATTTCGGTTGAAAGAAAGAAAAAAAATACACCCGCACTGTTTAAAAACTCGGGGTGTTACAAAGAACGTTCTTGGTTTATGTTGTTTTGAAACACAGAACGTTCTTGGTTTCTGTTGTTCTTTCTCCTTTTCTCTAACTTGCTCTACCTCAAGATCAAACTCCTCAGCTTAAATCTGATGTGAGTTTTTATTTGCAACCTTGATTAAGAACTAATATGGATCATCCTCCTTAAACTTCATATCTCTATTGATGATACATTTCCTATTTTCAGGACACCATATTCTATAACCTTTTACACCACTTGGATATCCAACAAAGTACCATTTTTTTCTCTAGGAATTAAATTCCCTTCATTTACATGTAATATGCAGCACACCCAAATACCTTTAGATGATTGTACTTTGCAGCATGTCCAATCCACATTTCTTGAGGGGTTTTAGGTCAATTGCAGTTGAAGGACTCAAATTGATCAAATAACAAGTTGTGTGGATAGCTTCTCCCCAAACTGTGGAGGCATTCCTGCATTGGATAGAGTGCATCTCATTCTTTCAAGCAAGGTTCTATCCATCCTTTCAGCTAGTCCATTTTGTTGAGATGTGTGTCTCACAGTCCTATGTCTGTTCACACCATGAGCTTTGCAAAAACTAGTGAATTCCTCATTACAAAATTCAAGACTATTGTTTGTCCTTAGAGTTTTAATCCTTTTGTTAGTCCTATTTTCAACCATAGACTTCCAATCTTTAAAGGTTTTAAATGCTTCATATTTTCTTTTTAACATGTAGATGCATACTTTTCTACTATAGTCATCAAGAAATGTAATGAAATACTTGTTACCTCCATATGAAGCAATCTTTGCAGGGCCCGATAGATCACTGAACATATTCCAAAATTCCTTTTGAGCAATGTTTCCCTGTAGAGAACTTGACCCTATGCATCTTTCCCTACACACAGTGCTCACAAAAATCAAGATCACCAATCTTGTCCCCACCTAGCATGCCTTGTCAGTCCAGAATTTGCATTCATCTTAGACTTACATGTCCCAACCTTTAATTCCACAAGTTGGCTTTGCTTGATGCTTGGACTACCACTACTGCCATTCCTATCACTGCTTGACCATTGAGAAGATAGATACCATGATACCTTTTTCTTTCATGATTACCAATGATCCTTTTATGACTTCTAGAGTGTCTTTCTCTGCTTTGTATGAACAGCCAACTTCTTCCAGCATTCATAGAGAGATTAAGTTCCTTTTCAGCTCTGTAACATGTCTGACTTTTGATAAAATCTTCATAGTTCCATCTTCCAGCTTTAGCTTGATTGAGCCAATCCCAACTACCTTGCAGACTGATTTTTTACCCATGATAACCTTGCCCCCATCAGTTTCTTTGTAGTCAAGGAACCAATCTATGTTTGAAGTCATGTGAAATGAACACCCTGGGTCAAGAACCCAATCATCCTCCATGATTTCAGTTGAATTTTCCATAAGAACTTTTGTGTTGTCATATCTTTCAGAGACTATTGAAGCATTTTTATAATCATCATCACTATTTGATCATTTCTTTCCTTTCCAATCTGGGCATTCTTTCTTGTAATGCCCCTCTTTCTTGCATATAAAACACTTTATTTTAGACTTATCCTTTTCATTATTCTTGGATTTATTCTTCTATTTCTGATTCTTCTGCCTTGCTTTGGCCTTGACAAATAGTCCCTCACCACTGTTCTCTTCTTTCCCATCTGACTTCCTCTTTAATTCTTTGGAGATTAGTGTAGCTTGTATTTCTTCTAATGACAAAGAATATCTACCATAAAGAAGTGTATCACACAAATTTTCAAGAGAACTTGGTAATGAATTTATCAATAGCAGGGTCTGATCCTCATCATCTAAATTTACATCAATATTTTCAAAATCTAACACAATCTTATTAAACTCATCCATATGATCTTCAATTGACCTCCCAGATTTCATCTTGAAAGTATATATCTTTTGTTTTATGTATAAAATATTTACTAATATTTTGTCATGTATAAAGATTCCAACATGAGCCAAATACCTGCATTAGAGGTCTCCTTTGACACTTCCCTTAGAACCTTGTCTCCAAGACTCAAGATTAGAGCACTATGAGTCTTATTCATGATATCCTTCTTCTCCTTTTCTGAAAGTGTGGATGTCATGTCTTTCTCTCATCCCAATGCTTCTGCCAAACCTTGAAGAACTAGCAACGCTATCATCTTGAGACGCCATAACCCAAAATCATTCTTCCCATCGAATTTCACAAGTACATACTTTGTTGATGCCATCTTTCCTGAATCGAATAAACCAGTGCTCTTGATGCCAGTTGTTGTTTAAAAACGGAGATCAATGATTTTCTCAACCAAGGTTGTTATTGGTTTTCAAAGAAAAACGGATATTGAATGAAAACTAAAACGGAGATTGATCAGAAGTACAATGGAGAACATTCCGTGTTTTTGTAAAATGGAGATTGATCAGAATTGAAACGGAGAATGTTCAACGTTCTTGATTTCTAACTTTCTGCAATTTCAATAAAAACAGAATTAAAGCTTGTAATGCTAAAATTAACACACCCAATTGTTAACCCAGTTCATAGTTAAACTCCTACATCTAGGGGACTTGATCTGACTTCGAAATATCACATGAAATTATTACAATAGTTTTGCACTCTAATGCTTGAGTTTCTTGCCAAAACAGAACTCGTTTTTGTACTCTCGCTATTCCTCTGTTTTTCTGCTTCCCTTTTATATTAATTGGTTACAATTCACAAGTAATTAAGAAAAGTAGTTACAACTAATTAACTGAAATAACAATCCAAAACAAATTGGTTTAACTATCATAAGTTGATCCTTAAAGTCTTCTTAATTGAGTACCACTTTAACAATAATTAACACTAATTAATTTGGTTCTTCTATTGAGATTGGTCTAATTATTTCACAATTAAGATTTGTCAAATCCTCTGTATGAGTCGTGTGCAGCAACATGTTAAAATAACATATTTATAGTGGTGTCCTTTTAAAAATTAACAATGAATTAATTAACTCGGGGATTGCATGGTTTTGATGTGCAGTATCTTAGGTGGGTTTATGTTAATTGTAGGACTTTACAGCGTGCTGTCGGAAAATAAGAGAGCAAACACCAAAAGTCTAGTCAGATCTGGAACAACAGGGATCAGGTTAAAATGGAATGAACTACCAATTACACTTTATTATTAAGTGTGTATTGATTTGTATGCTACATATGTTTTATATTTACTAGGATAATTATAATTTGTTTTATTTTTTCTCACAGTAGGTTTAAAGTTTGAAATTGTTACTGGTGTTAATATTGTTGGAAAGAGAGTGTTGATTTTAAGTTGAAAATTGAAGCTTACATATCCATATTTACTCATTCTCTAGATATGACATTTATTTTAAATTTATAGTCAAAGAATGTGCACTTTTGATAAATGTTTATAAATAGAATTTGTGCATCTCATTATTTTTAAAATTATATTCAAATGTTGAAACTTCTTATTTTATTGAAGTTGAATACTTTTTTTATTGAAGTTAAGATGGATTAAATATATATATGTTTGTGTTTAATTATTTATTTTTTGAACGAATAAGGAAGATTTCTAGAAAAAAGAACATCAATATATGATAGTGCTTGTATTAAAAATTGTTGTAAAAGACATTATTTGAAAAATAAAACATTAAGATATGACAATGCTTTTAAAAATTGATACATGAACAAAGTTTACGAGAACGCTTCTTTTAATTTGAATGATGTTGTTGGCCAAACATATGACAACGCTTTTAAGAGAGAGAGAAAAACACTATAAAAACATATAATATAGTAGCGCTTGTTGTAGGTCAACATTTAAAAATGTTTATGTAGAAAAGGTGATATTATATATCATCTATAACAGCACTTTTTCAGAAAAAATGTTATAAAAGCACAACGAAATTTTGTTGTAGGTCAACATATAACGGCGCTTATGTTGAAAGAAAACTATTATAGATCACCAACGACGATGTTTTTTATGTTTGAAAAGTATTGTCGTATCTTTTAACAATACTACATACTATATTGTTAAATGCATCAAAAAAGTGCTATTAAAGCATTTTTTGGTGTAGTGAAGGCTCGTACAATTAAGTGCACATTTATTGGTTATTCTAGAGTTCAAAATGGTCCAATGTTATTCCCCTTCAACTCATCATTTCTACATATATGTAGGAGTCACCCAGGGCCGGCCCAACACATGTGGAAGTCTAAAGTGAATTTTAATATGAAGGCTAAAACGAATTTTCTAAATTTTAAAATGACATCACTAAATTAATATAATTGATGTCATGTAGTATTTATTTTTCAATTGATTTAACATTGTCGAGATAATATTAAATTTAGAAAAGATTTGTATGTTTTAATTTCAAAATATTAAAATATAAGACCTTTTTATTAAGTAAATTTTTTTTGAGGCATTTTGATAAAGTAAAAATTTTGTTTTTCATGGAGGCATAAAACGGTTGCTTTAGTGGCTTTACGGTCAAATCGTTCCTGGAGTCACCTTTCTTTGAAATATCATAAGAATCTATTTCTAACGTATTACCAGTTTCCTCTATTTCATTTTTTCCTAACTTTTCAACATTAGAGTCGTCCATACCTTCGGTTTGTCATTTTCTTACTTTTCAGTTCCATCCTCATCCTCCACTAGGGGAAGATATTGCAATTTATAATTTTAAGAGTTACCATCGCATATCTCATTTCCATTATAGTTTTGTGTCTGCTATTTCCTTTGTGTCCATTCTAAATATTGTACATGAAGCATTTTTTCACCCATGATGGCGCTAAGGTATGATTGATGAGATGACAGCTCTAGAATCTAATCATGCATTGACTCTTGTCCCTTCTCCTCCATAGAAATCTACAATTGGTTGTCGGCGGTCTTCACAATCAAGGTAGGATTAGACAGTCAACTTAATTTCTTGAAAGCTTGTCGTGTAGCTAAAGGTTATAGTCAGATTTTTGGTTTGGACTATCGTGACACTTTTTCTTCATTTGCAAAGATGGCGTTTTTTCTTCTTTTCTGATCCACGACGTCTATGCACAATTGGCCTATTGATCAGTTCGATATAAAAATGTATTTTTATATGGTGATTTAGAGGAAGAGGTATATATGGAGTAACCACTTGGGTTCATTGCTCAAGAGAAGTTTCATGGCTTTGTTTTTGTAGATTGCAAAAAGTCTTATACGGCCTAAAGCAAAGTTCTAGAGCATGGTGTGGTAGATTCAAAGCATGGTCCATAGTGAAGTCAACCATTCAATGTTTTATAGGCATTCTTCTACTAACTAATGCATTTAATCTTGTTATTTATGTGGATGACATTTTTATCACATGAGATGACCAAAATAATATTCAAGGTCTCATGCATCATTTGTTCCAGCATTTCCAAAACAATGACTTGGCCCATTAAAATATTTCGTTGGAATTGAAGTAGCTTAGTGAAAATCAGGTATTTCTATCTCTCAAAAGGAAGTGTGCTCTTGATATTTTGGAGGACAATGGAATGTTAAACTACAAGCCTATTGGCACGCCTATGAATCCAAATATCAAACTTATGCTAGATCATGTAAGTCACTTTTAGACCCTGGTAAAACTACCTTATTTTGGCTAAATTTGACATATCCTATATTGTTATTGTTAATGCTATGAGTTAGTTTCTGAATTCTCCTTGTGATAATCATTAGGATGTAGGGTTCAAATCTTGAGATATATACAGCGGTCTTCATGAATAGTATTAATACTACCTTTATCCTTAATTAATAGCACACATTGAGAAGAAAAAAAGTCTCTAAATATAACTGATAACAGTTAAAATGGTAGTCTCTTAATTATAAGCACACATTGATAAGCACACATCGTTGCAAGTAATAGTTAAAATGGTAGTACCGAATGTCGAACTCAATGATTGCGTCATACTATCGAATTATGTTTAATTACTAAAATTGAACAAAAAAGTTTCCGAAGTGATTGAAATAATATTTGAAACTAACAAGAGTAATAGAATTGAACTTTTAAAATAAGAAAAATGTTGGGATGAGTTTCACTTCGAATCTAACCTTCGGTTCTAATTTAATCCTAGTTACTAAATTCCTTTATTGAACTATTACCAAATTTTCTTTATTATTCTTGCCCTAATGTCTTAGTGACAGAACCTTTAATTCCAAAGTAACCCCTAATTCCTTAGTGGATTTAAGATTAGAATTAAGCTTTACAGTACAAGAATTTTTTTATGAAACTATTGCCTCTGTAAATAATTCAATTGGTTTCATGACCTGCATCTATCCCTAGACTACACTATCATGAATTTCTCATCTTAAGCATTCGTAAACTCCATTTTCGTTTCAAAATACGAATTGTAAAACAGTTTAAAGTTGATCAAACAATAAAAAGCATTAAGCACAAAGATGAGAAAAATAATTCAATAAACTCATTCATATAACTAGAAATCAAATCAGACAAATAAGGATTTATCTTGTTTCGCTCATCCCTAACAAATAGGGTTTAGTTACTCATGATAGATATACAAAAGATAGAGATTAGAGAAGAATTACAAGAAAGATTCATGAATGGTTCTTGATAAAACTCCTCCAATGGCGTTAGAAACAGTCGTATTTGAATTTCTCTGTTATGGCACAAGTCTCCAAACTTCCAAATAGCCAAAACGATACCTAGAAAGTGAGAAAAACGTGTTTTTATGCATTCTGCAGCGTATCACACGCCCCATGAGTAGCATTTGCGCTCCAAGCATGCCTGGACAGAATCAAGAAGTGAAAATATTGTGGAAATGCGCCTTAGGCACATGCGTTTGCGCTTCAGGTGCACAACGTTTGATGTCTGATAAATAATGCATGTTTCTTCTCTTTTGAGTGCGAATTTGGTTCTGGTGTCTTCATAAAAGTTGTAGTTATGGATCTTAGCTTTCATTTTCACTTGGTTTGACTCTAATTGGAGATCTATAACTCCAGATATGGTTGAAATACTCCAGATATGGTTGAAATACTCCACATAGGTTATGTTGATTTCTCACCAAAACTCAGCACTGCACTAAAACAAATAAACAACGCAAAACTACAAAAAATCTCTACTTAATCAAAAAAATAAGAACATAAATATTTTATTAAATCCAATAACTAAAATCAACAAAATATATCAAATAATTCCTTAAATTAACTAATGATTAAAGATAAATAAGACAAAATAATAAATAAATAAAATATGTATATGACGAAGAGTTATCCATAAACTCATTTTCAATTTACTATATGCATTTATTGTTATTTTTCAAACATACCTGTTATCAATTCTACTCTTTTATTTTAAAAAGATAAAAAGACAAATTGAATACATTCTTGTACAAAGGACATTTTAGGAACATCAACATATAAAATTGACGCATTAATTTTACTTTCAACTTTTTTTCTTAATATGTGTGAAAAAAGAAAAAATGTGCTTATAAAAAGGGACAAAAGTAGTACATGAGAGCATAGGTCACACTAATGTTGTTGCTAGATAAGGTGGTTGAATACCAAGAAATATGTATTGGAATTGGGATTTTAAAATCTTTCCTTTAAAATTTATTTTATAAAAGTCCGGTTAAAAACAATATCAGTATACAAAATTGTCTAGAAATGAAACGTTTAAAATAAAAGAGAATAGAAAAAGAGAAAATTAACACAACATATTTATACCGATTAACTACTAACCTTATAGTTAATCAACTCCCTTCAACTTAAAGAATATCCACTAAAATATACTTTGATCTTCTTAAAATTATAGCCCAGTTCAATCCAACTTTAAATGGCAGGGAATACTTTTATTGTTTATGGAATATTGAATAGTCTCAACCTTTTCCATATCTAATAATATTTTACTTATTATAATAATATTTTACTTGTTATAATGATACTAATGAATTGATTTTATTATTATTAAGAAAATATGTGTCTTATATTACCTCATTCTAATTAGTGTTCTACAAAATTATTTTTTTAACCTATATCTAAGAGAATAAGAACCTAGTCATTTAAAGTTCGACTACGAAATAAATAAAATTTGATTAAAAATTATATAGTTATGATTCAGACTCGAGTTCTACCTTAAAATTTAAATGTCTTGATCTATACTAAAACTACTTTTATTATTCTTTTGAGTTTTGAGGGTCTCAACAATCTCTTTTAATATGAAAACTATATTTCATTGTTTTATTTTTTTTTGTTGACAATTATTATTTTCAAGTTTTCTTTATGTAATTTTTTTTACAAAATTCTGTTGGACGGTATTTTCTTTTATCTTATACGACATAGTAAATATCACTATAAATAATTCATATAATTATAAAGTTCTAAATTTGAATTCAAAATAAAATGTTCAATCTAATAATATTAATATTTTTCAGTTGAAATAAGCTATAAAGACATATTTCTAGCACATGCTAACACATATTTGTACACTAGTAAGTAAAAAAAAATCTAATTACTTCTTGTAAAAATGACTGGTACTAGTGTTATAAATTTCACGATTCTAAAATAAATAAAATGTAAAGTAAACCTATTTAACAAAATCGTGATATTTTTATCATAATAAAAAATAATATATATATATATATATATAATTTATTAATTAATAGTTAATGATATTCACTTTATATTAATCTATAAAAATATTTGGTTTATATTAATCTATATTTTGGATCAGTAAGATAGGATGAAATAAAGTGAAAGTAAAAAGGTAAGTTGTGTTTTTAAAATTTGATCATTTTGTTAAATTAATCAATAACATTTCAAGAGGTTGCAAATCTTAAATTAATCAAACATTTCTTGTGGAACATATTTCAATTCCACAATCAACCACTTGTCACCAAATTAAAATGTCCTAAACCGTGCTCATGCACACTTGTCAATTGAATGTCCAAATAACTAGCCACGCATGACATAGCACTCTAGTCTATAAATCCACATTTTTTCAACTTCATCTTTCAAAATTTTACTCACAAAAAAAAAAAAGAAGTATACTTTAAATAATTAATTAGGTAATTTAATTATAATGGCGAAGAGCAAAGATGACATAAAATATGGAACAGCACAAGCAAGGTTATCAGAAGATGAAACACTGAGGGTAGTGTACAAACATGGTACACCACTTGAAGGAGGAAAGATTGCAGAGTCTGAACAAGTTGATTTGTTTACAAGTGATGCACACAACATCTCAAAAAATGACCAAAAACAAAATGCAGATTCTAATCAATCTCAATTGAAACGTGATGATGACACAAAAGAAGGAGGAGGAGGAGGAGATTATACTGACTTCACTATTGGGGCTACTTGTTTGCCCCATAAGAACAAGCCTCCAACACTAGGTCATAAATTTTGACTATAAAATAATTGTGTATTTTGTATTTTGTTCCCTATGTTTCCTATAGTGTGGTTGGATTAAAAAAAAAAGTTTCCCAACGTGGCTTGACACATCATGTAACAATGCTGAAATCTTCTATATATACTCCCTTGATTTCTTTTGGTTTAAAGTTGAGTTACATAGGTTAACATAATTATTAATTGATATATATTTATATTTCTATATTTTTATTTAAATTTTTTTAACAAGTCTAATAATCTTTTTCTCTCTATATCTCTTTTGTTTTCATCCTCATCATTGTCGCGTCCGGTTTGTCCGCAAAAAATGATTCGTCACCAATTTTATTTTTATTTTATTTTTAAAAAGGAAAAATTAGATAAAACTTAAAATAAAGTTTTTGAAAAAAAAAAAAGAATTCGAGAGTCTATTACGAGTAGAGAAAGTAATATTACCCTACATCGTCTGTTAAAACGGTTACCCTATAATTAATTTGTATATAAATGATTTATTTATTTAATTATTTATTTTATCCTCTAAAAAGAATAATAAAAAGGAAAATAAATTATTTACATTAATAAAAAAAAGAAAAGTATTTTTTTTTATATTTTGATTTGACAAGGAAAAAAATCTTGCTCCTACCTATCCCCAGGTGCAATAGGGAAATCAAAACACACGTAGTTATTGGGTAGAAAATATTTATGTGTTATCCGTTTTTATTATTACTCTATTTGACTATTGTTTTATTATAGTTATTATTATATATGTGTCCAGAAGTAAAAATGTAATAATGTTAATAGTGATAATAATAATAATAATAATAATAATAATAATAAAAATGTTAGATGTTTGTTCATAAATTGTATATTTTAATTTTTGTATTTTTTTGGTTTTTTAAATAAAGAACAATTGATTTTTTTTATAGAAAACAACGGTAATGCGGTGGTTTATGCTCGATACAGATGGACACGATAGTGAAGCAGCCTATTAAAGGATTTGCTTATGTGTTGTCGAATCTGTCATGGCATAAAGGCCACTAAGTGATGTGGCGCGGCGAACGAGGATGAATTTTTATCCGGCGGCGTGACTGTTAATTCTAAAAATAAAATAAATAAAAACTATTTATTCGTTGTTATAATTGTTTAATTTTTTTTTATATTGATAAACCGTTATGTGAATTTTGTGTTATGTTACAATGGGTTGAAGTTTGTTTTACTTGGTGATTGGTTTATAAGCATAAATTATTTATAGTGTTTTTAGTATATATGAAAAAAAAAAACAATTTTGTAGAACAAAACACTTAAGGAAAATAAAAGCTTAACGTATGAGTTTATTTTTGACAAAAATGACAACAACAAAAAAACAAAAAAAAAAACTAAATTACATTTTTAAAAAATGCAATACAAATAAACTAAAAGAAAAATTAAGGAATGCAATACAAATAAACGAAAAAAGAAAACATTAGATAAGGATGAGAAAATTGATACCTTACTGCTGAATATGTTTTGCTGGATTGATTTTACCAAATTCAGATTCTTTACTCCTCTTTTGCCTATGATTCTTTTTTTTGTTTTTTACTCTCAATCTGTGCTCTCCCTCTTCTACTCATGGTGTAGACTATTTATAGACTTTCAGGTTGAAGGTTACAAAAGACAAAGAAATAATTGTGGATTGATTACCAATTACTATTCATTAATTTGTTTTTTTGATTTTTTTTTATTCAAATGGTCACCATTATGCTGATTTTTATTACTATTCATCAATTTGTTTTTTTCATTTTATTTTCATTCAAATGGTCACCATTATGCTGATTTTTATTACTATTCATCAATTTGTTTTCGGTTTCTTTTCATTCAAATGGTCACCATTAAGCTGATTTTTATTACTATTCATCAATTTGTTTTTTTCATTTTATTTTCATTCAAATGGTCACCATTATACTAATTTTTATTGTCATCAATCCAATTCCTTTCAATTTCTTTTTATTCGATTATGTACCTCTTTTTTTTTGTTTTAGAAAAGAGTGAATGCCTGAACATGAATCAGAGACAAATAAGAACCAAAAACATTCATGATTGTATAAAGTTTATAGTCTAATTATTTATTTTTATTTTTATTTATTATATTTTTCTCATTTTTTTATATATAATATTATATTTTTTTATATAAAAATGTCTAAATAAAGCGGACAAAATTAGGTGTCAACAGCTGTCCCTCTTTACTTAGAATTTACTTGAGAATCAAAGTAAAGATAAGTAAAGATGACGACTCTAATTTTGTCCGGAAAGAACTTTTATAGAAAGGTGCAAGTCGTTTTCCCGGCTTCAACAAACGGGTCATTTTCTCGGCTTTGGGTGTGAGTCGTTTTCCCGGCTTCAACATGCTGATTGTTTTCTCGGCTTTGGGTGCGAGTCGTTTTCCCGGCTTGAACATGCGGGTCGTTTTCTAGGCTTTTGGTGCGAGTCGTTTTCCCGGCTTGAACATGCGGGTCGTTTTCTCGGCTTTGGGTGTGAGTCGTTTTTCCGGCTTTAAGATGCGGGTCGTTTTCTCGACTTTGGGTGC
>JBBPBO010001984.1:53473032-53549026 GCA_037974295.1 Cicer cuneatum
GGGTGCGAGTCGTTTTCCCGGCTTTAACATGCGGGTCGTTTTCCCGGCTTTAACATGCGGGTCGTTTTCTCGGCTTTTGGTGCGAGTCGTTTCCCGGCTTTAACATGCGGATCGTTTTCTCGGCTTTGAGTGCAAGTCATTTTCCCAGCTTTAACATGCAGGTCGTTTTCTCGGCTTTTGGTGCGAGTCGTTTTCCCAACTTTAACATGCGGGTCGTTTTCTCGGCTTTAAGTTTCTGAAATGTCATGAATGAATATGTTTGTTTTTATTTTTATTTTTTTTATTGGACACGCTCATTCAAATCATGGATGAGAATGACACTTATACATTTTTCCTAAACTTGATATCTTTGATTTTTCTTTTGTCTTCTCTTTTTTTTTTTTTTGAAGAAGAATTTTTGTTGTAATCTTAAGCTAGACCTCATGTTGTTGTTGCCCTTGTACGCTAAACAAACTCTACTATGGATAATTTATCGCAATTCTTTATATTGAGGTATGGCATATGTTTTACTTTCCAATACATGATAACCATAAGATGCATTTGGCATAGAGGGTTAAATAATAAAGATCATACAAGTATATATCAATATATTTAGGTTCAATATTCGTCATAAAAGAATATACATAAGATAAAACAAAAGAAATGGGTGGAAGACCCGACTTGGTTACTGGTAATTCAAAGGTAGACAAAAGAAATGGGTGGAAGACCCGACTTAGTTATTAGTAATTCAAAGGTAGACTGTACTAACTTCTCGTGCCATAGTCCGATCCATATCGTTGATCCTGTCCTTTTGAGTATATATTCTTTGTTTTTGTTGTTGTTGTTTTTCAACCCAGCAGGTATTTATTACTATTTTTTTGTCTGTACCCTAATTTTGTCTAGATTGCCCATTTCAGGTTTTCAATCTAGTAGGTATTTATTACTATTTTTTGTACCCTAATTTTTTTGCCTAAGTTGTCCATTTCAGTTTTCAACCTAGCGGGTATTTTATGACTATTTGTACCCTAATTTTTGCCTAGGTTGCCCTTTCAGGTTTTCAACCTAACGGATATTTTATTATTATTATTTTTTTTTTGCACCCTAATTTTTGTCTAGTTTGCCCTTTCAAGTTTTCAACCTAGTGGTTATTTTATTATTATTATTTTGTACCCTAACTTTTGCCTAGGTTGCCCTTTCAGGTTTTCAACCTGCGGGTATTTATTACTATTTTTTTTACCCTAATTTTTGCCTAGGTTGCCCTTTCAGGTTTTCAACCTAGCGGGTATTTTATTATTATTTTTTTGTACCCTAACTTTGCCTAGGTTGCCCTTTCAGGTTTTCAACCTAGCAGGTATTTTATTATTATTTTTTTGTACCCTAACTTTTGCCTAGGTTGCCCTTTTAGGTTTTCAACCAAGCGGGTATTTTATTCAAGTATAATACTTTTTTACAGCGTCTGGGTTTACAGGGAGGACTAAATCTTTTCCGTCCATATTCATGAGGATCAAAGTTCCACCTGAGAAAACTTTCTTTATGACATATGGGCCCTCATAGTTAGGGGTCCATTTCCCACGATAATCCTTCTAAATGGGTAAGACCTTTTTTAGCACCAAGTCTCTTTCCCAAAATTCTCGAGGACGCACTTTTATCTCGTACGCTCTTTTTAGTCTTTTCTAGTATAATTGTCTATGGCATAAGGCTGCCAACCTTTTTTCTTCAATTAAATTCAATTGATCAAAACAGGTTTGCACCCATTCCGACTCCTCTAGTTTGGCTTCCATTAATACTCTTAGCGAAGGGATTTCTACTTCAATGGGTAGCACAGCCTCCATCCCATATACTAGGGAAAAAGGGGTTGCCCCAGTTGAAGTGCGTATCGAAGTACGATACCCGTGTAGTGCAAACGGCAACATCTCATGCCAATCTTTATATGTTACAACAATTTTCTAAATAATTTTTTTGATGTTTTTATTTGCTGCTTCAACTGCGCCATTCATTTTTGGTCTGTACGGGAATGAATTGTGGTGTTGAATTTTAAAGGTCGCACACAATTCATCCATCATTTTGTTATTCAGATTTGTGGCATTGTCAGTAATGATCTTGCTTGGTAGGCCATAACTGATTTATTTAATTTGATTTGTGGCATTGTGGCGTTAAAACGGTTACCCTATAATTAATTTGTATATAAATGATTTATTTATTTAATTATTTATTTTACCCCCTAAAAAGAATAATAAAAAGGAAAATAAATTATTTACATTAATAAACAAAGAAAATTATTTTTTTTATATTTTGGTTTGACAAGGAAAAAAACCTTGCTCCTACGTATCCCCAGGTGCAATAGGGAAATCAAAACACACGTAGTTCTTGGGTAGAAAATATTTATGTGTTATCCGTTTTTATTATTACTCTATTTGACTATTGTTTTATTATAGTTATTATTATATATGTATCCAGAAGTAAAAATGTAATAGTGATAATAATAATAATAACAACAATAATAATAATAATAATAATAATAACAAAAAAATGTTAGATGTTTGTTCATAAATTGTATATTTTAATTTTTGTATTTTTTTGGTTTTTTAAATAAAGAAAAATTGATTTTTTTTATAGAAAACAACGGTAATGCGGTGGTTTATGCTCGAAACAGATAGACACGACAGTGAAGCAGCCTATTAAAGGATTTGCTTATGTGTTGTCGGATCTGTCATGGCATAAAGGCCACTAAGTGATGTGGCGCGGCGAGCGAGGATGAATTTTTATCCGGCGGCGGTGACTGTTAATTCTTAAAATAAAATAAATAAAAACTATTTATTCGTTGTTATGATTGTTTATTTTTTTTTTATTTTGATAAACCGTTATGTGAATTTTGTGTTATGTTACAATGGGTTGAAGTTTGTTTTACTTGGTGATTGGTTTATAAGTATAAATTATTTATAGTGTTTTTAGTATATAGGTAGAAAAAAACAATTTGTCTCTACTTTAACATTTCATCAAAGTGGATTTTTTCCGCACAAATTAAGACAGTTTCATATGAGTATCCACAAATGCAGATTATATTGTCATTCTTAGTGTTCAGTTCAAATTTATAGTTTTATTTTAATGTAGTATAAATATATTAATCGATAATATTAATGTCGTCAATGTTGTAAATTCGGAGACAAGAATACTTCACTGATTTTAATTTTATTAGTTTGTAGGTAATTTAATGAAGATGAATATGAAGGTGAACATAATGGCTGAAATTTTTTAATATACTTTAATGATGTACTAATATATTAATATTTTTATTTTAACACCTTGATATTTTTTCTTTTAAAATTTATTTATATATTAAATTTTTTAATACATTATTGATGTATGAATATATTAATATTTTTATTTTTTGACGCCTAAATATTTTTTTCTCTAAACAAATGAGTAGAAAAATTATATATAATTGTAAAAAAATAATTCTTTATATATTTAATAGATTTTATCATAAATAAAATACGAATATTATTGTTATCTAACAATAGAACAGAAAGATCATTGCTATTTGTGTTTGTGGGTGGATATTTATTGTTGGCTATTAATTCTTAATTTTTGTTACTTAGTTAATTCTTTAAACTACTAAAACTAAGTCTTGAGTTTTTAAACATCAATGATTTTGAAACAAAACCAAGTATCTCTTTTTTTCATTTTCAATAAGAGCATAAAACATTTAATTGAACAAAATAATTCTGCTTAAAAATAGTTTGTTTTTTTGTTAATATTTGTTTTGAGATTGCATAAATTTTATTTTTGCCTTATAAAAAGATTGTATATATATTAATTATATTGAGAAAGAACAAAACAAGCTATTTCATTCCTATTATTCATGAGAAAAATATACAAAGGACTAGATTGGTCTTGAGTACAATATGCACATAAAATAGATGAGACATAACTTTATGTTTTGCCCACAAAAAATACAAAATCCACCAAAAATACAAAACGTATGTGGTTAAATATTTTTTAGTTCTTAAAAAAAATTATGATTTTTTGAGTTTAATTTTTAATTTTTTTTACTTTTAATCTCTATTTTTCTATAGGAATTTTTTTATAGATTAAAAGTATTAATTTTTATAAAAAAAATAAAATAGAGAATTAAAGTGAATAAAAATTAATTTCAAACTAAAAAGTTGAAAGGAGATTAAAAATAAAATTTAAAAATTTTATAGGATTAAAATTATAAGTTTAATAATAACTATTGTGGAACTTTTCTGCAATGTATGAAATATTTAACTGGAAAGTTTCTTACCACTAAAATTTTACATTGAACACTTTTTTTGTACACAATTTATTGTGTAGTTACATTTGTTTCTCATTTAAAATAAGAATTTTTAAGATAATAATAGTAGTAGAAAGTGAAACAAATGAGTAAATAATCATGTATCTGAAATATTGGTATCAAATGATATATTATTATAATATTTGATAAAAAAATTAATAATAAAATATTTTCAACTGCAAAAGTAATTGTTGAAAATGATATAATTTATCTGTTTTAGCTTTTACTTTTTAACCATCTTCTGTTATATGAAATAAAAAACTGTCTCTGTAAGTTTTAAGAGAGATAAAGAAGAATTGCATCACGAAGAGGGATCGAAATTCGAAACCCAAGTTTTTACCGGTGGTAATACGCAACATATATAAGTTACGTATTTGACTGTTTTGTTTCCGAATCGGGTCAACAATCCAAATGCTTGTATAACTATACAATACAAGTTTCCAGAGAGGAATCGTTGTGGCGGTGTTAAAAACGAAGACAACGATGAAATCTGGAAGAGAGAAAGAAAACGAACGGTGCATGAGTTCGCATATGCTCACACTCCATCGCCGTCTACTTCACGCCTTAAACCTTGGCACCAGGTCACTGGTCACCTCCTCCTCTTTCCGATATGCCTTTTTCTTTCAATTCTATTATTTATTAATCAATTTGTAGATTTTAATAGACATTTCGATGAGAACACATATACATGGAAGTGGCACTGCGCAAATATTGAAGTTCAAAAAAATGTACTGAGATCGGTTAATGCATTTCTTGATTCTCTATCAGGAGATGCACGTGCGCCACGTCATACTATCGTTAAGGTATGTATATACATCCTTTTCGAGTGTATAAAGGCACAAATTTCCCCTATTTAATGGCATTCAAATATGTGCTGTCAGGAATCTGCTGCTGATATTTTGGGAGCATTGTTATGGATTCTTCATTGCAAAAGTGAGCCCTTGTTAAGCATGGCATCAAATTTGGCAGTTAAATTGGTTACTGTTTTACCTACTCCATTACTGCAATCACGATTGTTGGATCTTGTCTATTGCCTATCTTCCTTGCTATCTTCACATCAGGTAGAAGTTGCAATACCCTGTGCTACTGCTTTGAATTTGATAATCTCAAATGTCAGTGCTACTACTGAGAAGGCAGTTATTCAAGCACTCAAAGAAACAGAGATTTCTATTTGTATTGTTGGAAATATAAAAGATTTTTTTACCTGCGGTGTGAAGAAAATTGAATATTTTCTGGAGATGGCTTCACTTTTGAGCACAATACTATTGCGGTGGCCTTCATCCAGGTTCCCTGTTTGTAATGATGTTGAACTTATGAAAGGTTTAGCAAACATGCATACAACGACCGATAATTCTATTAAACTTGCTCTTCTAAAGCTGTACACATCCTTAGGTATTAAAATGCCCCTCTCTTACTTTCCCCTCAATAAAACAAATAACATTTCATTGTTATCCTCCATGTATTTTTAAGTATTTAGACCAACTAGTTTATTTATTTTGTTACCAGCTTTATGTGATTCTGTAGCACAAAAACTTACAGACGATGGAAAGGTATTTCTACAAATGATTGTGCAGGCAATGGGAAAATCAAACCCTCATGATGTCCGGATAGAAGCATTTCGGCTTGCTCAATGTCTATTGGTAAGAGTTATTATTTTATATTTGATAAACACCATTTATATAGCATTGTACTTAACAAACATTACTCTTATCTACTTAGAGATCCCGAGAAAATTGTTTAAAAGTGATGGATTTGTGTGGTGAAGCTCTTGTTGATGCCATAATTTGTGGGATGAGAGAGACAAAAATGTGTTCCAAAAAAGTTGAGAACAACCATGGTTCTCTATTAGTTGGAGCATGTCAGTTGGCTCTAATTACTCGTTGGGCTGGTGATCATCATATCAGGTTTTGGAAACAAGGAATTGATAGAGTCCTCCTTAATCTTCTGATTGAAAATATTCATGACCAATCATCTGAACTTGTCTTGTCATTGGAAAAACAAATATCCATGGTGAAGGAGGGACTGAAAGTCAATTATCACGTTGCTCTGAGGAGTTATCTGTGGGACATTCTTGGGTGGCTTACAATTCACTGTGGAGAAAATTCAAACCTTCATACCCATGGAAGTGAGCTCCATATCAACTTATTGATTCTGTGTGCATGGTAAGTCGTATTTCTTCCATTATCATTTCTTGGTGACTTCAACGTTTATTACACCTTCGTGCGGTTGATGTTGTGCAATTTTTTCTTTTTTCTGCAGCTTGACTTTTGTTGATACGATTCAAAAATGGTGCCGGATATGTCGAAAGGATGTTGATGATAATTTTCAAAGCGAACCAGTATCAAGGGCTGTTCTAATGATGATATATTCTCCGTGTAGTCACATTTCCTCACATGCTAGATTTATATTATCTGATATACTGAAGGTGAAAGGCGCTTCGTGCTTGAAAAACTTAATACATACCCTTGATTATATATCATCCCTAGAAAGCTATGGTTCATTTGATAAACTTCAACTTGTCATTAACTTATTTGGGTTAACTTGTCTTTCAAGTTTACCAGAGTATCAAAGATGTATCATAGAAAGCAGAGGGATAAAGGTCGTTGTTCTTCTTGTGCAACGATGCTTAAGTAATGATATTTATGTAGAAAGGCCTGAAGTTGCTCCTCATTTGGATACAGTATTCCATAAAAGGTCTTGTTGCTGGGTTGGTAAAGGAGACTGGGAAGGTTCCAATGTTCTCTTATTTTATGGTTTGTGGGGCTTAGCTGAATTTCTTCATCAATGTGGCTTTTTACAAGACAAACCTCAGCAATTTACTAGAGAGGTGGTAAACATTAAAACTCAGTTAGTTGACAAACTTCATGAGATTTGTAGTAGCACCTCTTTCAGTCCTGGAGTGAAATGGTATGTTTCTTATATTCTAAGTTATTTTGGATATTATGGTTTCCCAAATGAATTTTCCAAAAGGATTGGGAAATCTCTTAATAAGGAAGAATATGCAGATTTGCGACTCATTGTAGCAAATGGGGATTCTGTGAGTGTTCATGGTGTTATTCTTGCTGTTCAATGTCCATCGCTTCTACCTCCTGGAGTGTTATCTAGTGGTAAGAGTTCTAAAGAAGTAAAAGATTATTTTGACGGAGCAACCTTGAGAGAAGTTCGCTATTCTTCTCATGTTGATTATGAAGCATTGTTGTTGTTCTTGGAATATGTATATTTGGGATGCTTACATGTAGCAGAAGAAGAAACTGTGAAGAAGCTAAAAATTCTTGCTAAGCGTTGCAATCTACAGCCTCTCTTGCAAATGCTTTGCAGACAATCTCCAAAGTGGGGCACACCTTTCCCCAGCTTTAATCTTACTTCATCCCTTGATTCAGCTGGAAGTTATTTTTCGTATGGTTTGCTTCTTGACCAGATTCTTCTAGATCTCTAGAGGTTGCACGTGATTGGTGTAACTTTGTGCTTTCTTGTTCATCCTTGTCTATATCCATGCTTATTTCCTTTCATATACTTGTGTAGCTTCCTTGAAATTGATATTTTACTAGGTTCATTCCATATTTTTCAAATGAGTTGCTTTTCTAGTTTTCTGAAAGGATTATTAAACTTGGAAACTGTTGCTGAGATTGGCTCCTTAATAACATCGTATTATCCAGTTTATAGTAAAACAACTGTTAGTTAAATCCTTACTGGTTGGAGCTTTCTTATTAAGAATTTATCGACTTGTTATTTTGGTAAAGTAAAAGGTTTCTAGTCTTCACACTGAAAAATTTTAAACAGTAATGTTGCTAACATTTGTTCAAGTAGTTTGGGAGAGAAATTCTGATTTTGTCAATTTATGTTTTCAGAGATGTCATAATGGAAGCTAAATCAAATGAGCTTGTTGGATGGACATGTAATATTTGTTCTCACCCAGTACCCCATTTGCATGTTCACAAAGTTATATTGCAATCTGGATGTGATTATTTACAGGGTTTGTTCAGATCAGGAATGCAAGAGAGGTGATTATTGATTTAGAAAATTGATAGGTTATGTAGTTTACAGTTTTCCTGATATAAAAATGATGAAGATAACACCTAGAAGTTCAAAGTAAAAGCTTTGCCTATTATTGAAACTGGAGCTCGTGAAAATTGAAGAACATGGTCAAAAGACATATGCATTAGCGTATTCTAATACTATGTAACCTGTTCTGTGGTTAAATTGTGATTAAGGCCCAAAATTCGAGTATTCTTTTTACAAGCATATTCTGACAAAGTATTGTTTGGAAACTCATTGGTGCATATTCTTGAGTCACAAATTTCAAACTAAATCTAAGAAGTGGTTGAAAATGACCTGGAACCATGTCCATCTTTATGAAATGTTAACTGTATTTCAATTCTCAAGTTCATCTTTAGACATCCTTGAAACTTAGAAGCATTGATTTTCCATTTTTGATGGGAAATTGTCAATCCCTTCTCTGTTTGCTTTAATTTATGTGGCCCTTTGCATTTTGATTGCTTTCTCTGTTTCCCTTGTGGGTCTGCCTTAGATGTTATTTGTTTTTGCAGTCATTCACAAGTTGTGAAGGTTGATGTTAGCTGGGAAGCATTGATTAAACTAGTACAGTGGTTTTATTCTGACAATCTGCCAAATCCCCTGTCTGGTTGTTTGTGGGTTAACATGGATGATCAAGAAAAGCTGTTCAATTTGCAGCCATATGTGGAGCTCTGTTGGCTTGCTGAGTTCTGGATTTTGGAAAGTATTCAGGAAGCCTGCTGGAATGCGATTATGTCCTGTCTTGATTCTTCTAAGCAATTGTCTGTTAAAATAATCAAAATGGCTTATAACCTCTCTTTGTGGAAGTTGGTTGACATTGCTGCAAATCTTATGGCTCCTTCATATAGGCAATTACGGGATTCTGGTGAACTTGAAGAATTTGATGATGCACTAGTTCACTTTATTTATTCTGCTTCTATTGTACTTAACCATGAAGGTGAAAATCGTTTTAGGTGATATAACATCAAGATGATTTACAGTGCAGGAGATTGAGGTGTGTTGTAAAAAAATTTAGGAGCAAAACATTTTTTTGGCATGTTAGTTATGCTGACTGACATTTCTAAATCATTTTTTATTTTGAAAGTTTTAAGTAGACCTTGAATAGGAAGTTTTTCGAAGCAACAGTTGTATGCAGACTTATGTGGACCCTCTAGAATATTACGAGGTGAGGTTTTAGACTCTATTACAGTTTTTGTTAGGTAACTGTTAGAGTTAGTTAGGAGTTATACTTTTGTAATTTTTCAAAGTCCTGTTAGTATCCTACCAGAAAATCTTGGCTTCATGTATAGATACTGTTGTAAACTCAAAAATCATTACAATTTTTATAAATGAGACTTGTATTCTTTGTTGATTACTAGAAATGAGAAGTATACTTTTCTTGTGCGTCACATGAAGTTATGGGTTTGCCAAGAACCTTGACCACATACTCAACATCCATCCTGCTATGATAGTAAACATAATAAAAACAACACAATTGTTCCCATAATTAGTTGTAATTGAAATTGTGCCTCGGCATCTAAACAATTGACATTACAATCGTTAAATATTTGACTTGCATTGATTAAATGCATCTCAACCAAAATACTAATAATATTAACTATACTAATTAACATTGACCGTTGCAAAAAAAAATGCATCTCAACCATGTGATGAGTGATGACAATCACAAAACACTTTGGTTTCAAGTATATACCAAAACCTTGCAACATGTACTTTAGTCACCTTGACAATATGGCATAACATTCATTCTAGCCACATGATACAAAGTATTGCTCTTTTTTATTTTTCATTTTTTTTTCTTTTTTGCCTTATAAGAGATTTTTCACCTAAAGTGATTGATAGTCATGTCATGGGTAACGGTTAGATAAATAATACTGACATTGGTGATCCTTTGCTCTCCTTGCTTGACATTAAAATTAAGGACATTCATCCATTATAAATATTGAAATATTATACAAGACAAGAAATACAATATGGGTATGATTTTTGCAACCATATCTGGTAAACATGAGCAGATCTACTTAGAATCTAGCAAGTTATGGTCTTAGAGAAATTGTGTAGTAAATGAAGTTAACCGTAAACTTGGATAACATACGCACACAACTTCCATAGGTCCTTTTTCTCAACAAGAAGTCCTAACAATAAGGAAATTCTCTAACAGTGACACACACTCATACAGAGACAGATGATCTTCTGAAGAGGCGCTTGTGGTGAAGGTAAGTCTTGTCAGTAGCTCTCCCGATTTCTTCTGCTTCTCCCTTTTAAATCCTTCATAAAAAATTAGAAGTGGAAATTTCATAAACATGTTATATTAATTAACGTCTCTCATAAATTGTGAAATCTCTTTGGAAGTTTCAAATTGATTCTATTCAAATTTGGGTTAAATGGTGTAATGTGTAGTCTTTTAGAGAGTTCATCTAATCATACAAAGATCATTTGTTTATTTATTTAATTTCTGGATTTAATTATTATTTGTGTAATTTTCGGAACCAGACCAGACACTTAATGTTACTTTACCTTAGTGGAAGAAGGAAATGATATTCTAAGGGAATCCTTGATAAGTTCAAGCTAATGATAGATTTAAATATGTCTGAAAATGAGCTAATTGCTTTCTGATATTTGTAATTCCTTGTCTTTTGACCATTCAGTTGATATCCTACGAATAGAACTCTTGGTCAATCAAGAGTTTTGACCATAAGATTTTTTTTAGGCTTTGAATTTTGATTATACTCTTTGATTTCAAGTTTGAAGTATCCACTGTTTTTTAATTGATATTACCGGATCTTAGTCTACAATTTTCAAATATGTAAAATAACTGCTAGATCAAAGGAGTTAGGAGAAGGTCCAATCAGTTTGAGCTGGTGCTGTTATGAAGACTTTTGTCAAGATATGGTAACTCGTAATTGTTTGCCTCCTTCCGTGGTACCGAAAAGTCTTAGAGCACATGCCCCAAATCATGGGTATGATTACTGTTTCCATATATTTTACTTTAGCATTGAAACATGAGAAGATAGACAAAGTCCCCTCTGCTGTTTCATGTTTCAATCCTAAGAAAGGTTACATGGATATTGTTGAGCCCCACATTGATTAGAGATATAACCTAAGTAGTACATATAAGGGTTGACAGACCTCATCTTAAGAGTTGGTTTTGTGGGTTGAGTTATCCCTTGAGTCTAAAATCTGAGATGGTATTGATGTTTATCAAATCCTGTTATTGGGCCTTCCATATTTGCCAATGCTCCGGATGTCCGGTCTAGGCAATGTTGAATTAGGCTCTGAAACCAAAATCTAAAAGATATGCTATTTGTATATGAAATGCGTCTCTATTATGATTTAGAAATTTGGTATTGATTCATTGTTAATCAGTTAACATGTTTTTAAAGGGCTTAAAAATCATAATTTTGCTTAAAACATATTTATTGTGGATTATCTTGTTCTGTAGTCTGCAAGGTCAGGAGAGCCATTTTGGGAGAGTCCCTGTGTCCTGGAAGACCTGGGGGCGTATTGAATGCAGTGCTATGGTTGAAGCTTCCTTTGGTTATTTTTTTTATAATCACAAACCCTTCAAAGGTACACATGAGAGGAATCACTATTATACATTACTTGATGGGGAGATGATTATTGACTCGGATTCACATACATAGAAGCAAGAAAAAATATACCTCATTTATGTTTCAATAGCAATCAATCCAATCAAGTATCTGTGACAGAGGTATGTGTATGGATTGACAAGTATATATCAAGATCTCTTAATGACTTCTTGGTTGGTTCATTCTACTATAATACTATATGAATACAGAAATTCGAATTATGACTTGAACGCCGTAAATTTTCTAGATGGATTTGAGATTACTATGATTTGTTGGCCATGAATGGGATCACTGAGTAATCTGTATCACCAACTCTTCCTTGACATTGTCTGTTATGAACATTATGTACAACTTTCCGTCCTTGTTTGGGGACAACATGCATTTCCTTGGTCCATGTTTGTCAGAAGAGGCTCACAAAATCTCTGCATGCAGGTAACTTCTTTTTTTGTCTTTGTATCGTTACTCATGGGGTGCATGTGTCGGTTTGAGTGTGCGCCTGCACACGCGCTGTCCTTTTAAGTGTGAGCAATATATAAGAGATAGATAGGTCTCATGTCATGTTCCTTGTAGATAATAGTCTAACACATAGCAGATTAGCACCTGGTCCATGGTTCTGGTCTATATTTGTTTCAGTAACGAATGCTTATAATGTATAAACATTGGATGTATCATTCTTCAGTAATCATAATGGAATGTGTTAGAATATTAGATAATATCTTATAATATCTATTATATTATATTAGAGTTTCTTGAGTTATTTCCTAACATCAATTTATAACCATAGAAATATTTTATAATATCTCTCATTATTATTATGATTTGTTCCTGATTTATGATTGAGTCTATGTTTCTCTATAAATAAATATTAGTATTGAGTCTTTTGTAATCATGTCAGCATTAAGCTACTATCAATAATATTGAAACCCTTATTATTTTCTCTCCTCCTTTTCTCTAAAATCCCACAACTTCAACATAGTTTCTAGAGCCTATTTCGATCCTCTTTGACCACTATCGTGACACATTCTAACACTGATTTCACTCGTTTTCTGTTAAGTTCACTACGTCTGCTGTCACCGCCACTGTTTCCGGTAACTTTTTCGGCAAACAACCGCTCTATCAGCTTCGCCTCTTCCACATCGGCCCACACCTTAAAGCGCGATGTCGAAAGCCACTGCACACCTCACTGTCCACTGCGCGTAGATCCATGCGCTGCCTCTCTTCACCGCGCATGACAACCGTTTAAGATGTGACCTCTTTCATTGAACTCGCCTCAACCTCCTGGTTCTGTATCTGCCCTCATATTCTAGTTTCGGGCTACAGTTACAACTGCTACCTCAAAGATCGGTTGTCTGATGCTGCCTGCCGTCTACCATCGCCGCTGGAAAAGTTTTACATCAAGTTTTCTGACACAACCACTTCCATGGTAAAACTTTGCGTTTATGAGTTGTTTAATGGTTTATTTTGAATTAAGGGTGGTGATCAGGTTTTAGTTAGTAAAAAACTATGATGACCAATTTGAGTTTTTGAAAGAGAAAAAATAATGTTTGAATTGGGTAGAAGGTTAATGATTGGGGGTAACAAGGGTTCATTTGGTGATGAATTTGAGAATGAAATAGATATGTTGCTTTGTGATCAAAGAAGACATGAGGTTGATGATCATGAACCTGAACTTAATTTGTATAGGAATGGATCAGCTCCTCCAACTGTTGAGGGTTCTCTGAGTGCAGTTGGTGGGTTATTTGGTGGTGGTTCTACGGCATCAGCTGTTGTTTTGGAGTTTTTTGGGGAATGGTTTTGCTTTTGAGGAAGAGCTTACGTCTGATCTAACTTATCTTTGATATTACAACAATGTGAATTTGAATCCTAGACTTCCACCTCCTTTGTTATCAAAGGAGGATTAGAGGCTTACATAGAGACTAAAAGGTGGAACTTATGTAATTGGTGGAATTGGTGATATGAGGAAAATGAATGGAGCTGCTGATGATAATGGGGGTAGATCAATCTTTGCTACACCTCCTGGCTTTAACATGAGGAAAATAGAGAGTGAGGTGGTGGTTGATGAAAAAATTAGAGGTTCTGCTGAGTGCAGTGGTGATGGACTCATTGGTTTGTCAGGACCTGGTCTTGGGACCAAACAAAAGAGTCTTGCAGAAATTTTCTAGGATTATTTAGGACGTCCCACACCTATCACGGGCTTTCCCTCTCGCCCAGCCAGTTGTAATGAATTTGATGAAAATGTTGAGATCACATCTTCAGAGCTGGATCATTTGCACCATGATTCCTCAACCACTGATGCTTTAAGATTTGGATCAAATGTCCAGAGGTCACCTACAGCCCAAAATGTTGGGCCCCAAGCTTCATATTGCACTTGGTTCTTCGTTGTCACGAAGCACTATTGATCCACAAATTGTTGCTCATAACGACTCATCGGTGGACAGGAATTACTTGGACAACTCATACATGAATTTACTTGAGCTTCAGAAAGCTTATCTTAGATATTTGCTTTCACCTCATAAGTCACCATACAATGTTTCAATAGGTGGTAAATTCGGCGGTTCCAATCCTCGTGATTATTATGGAAATCATGCATATGGTGTTGGTTTGTCTTATCCAAGAAGTCCAATGGCAAACTCGTTATCTAGTTCTCCGGTTGGATCTGAAAGTCCTATTAGGCACAATGACCTTATCCAGGAAGTCACCATACATTTTCTCACTTTGTTGATCGATCATGACTTTGTTTCGTTAGAGTCGCGCTGCTTCTTCTTTGGTGTCTGTCATGCAATTTAGTTCTAACTAATAGATTATAACAGTGGTTTCTATTCCCACGGACGATCATTCTAGCAGTGTCCCTTTTCCCACATTTGAATCATATTAGTGATGACTTCTTCCTCCGTTGATAGTTATTCTGTCGGTGTTTTTTATTTTCGTGACTCACTTTATCTTGACAATCTTTGTCCCAGATGTACTGGTCTTGTCTTTCTCTCCCTGAAGCATATCGCTCTCTCTTTGAAGCATATTCAAGTTTAAACATTTTGAGTCTCCGATATTATTGGTTTGAAGCTTCCAAATGCAATTTTTTAGAAGAATGGAGCTTGTCTTGCTTTGTTCAATTGTTTGCCATGAATTTCTCTCAGGCTGATGATCAATCAAGCTATTTGACTAGGTTATATTTATAGCAATTCTCTCCGACTTCACATGCATCCCTAAGTTGTCTTTCCATCTTTTTTTATTATTTTGTGGAGCAAAATATTGTTTTCTTGTAGTAAACTAGTAAGCTTTAGCTTGAGGGGGAGTGTTAGAATATTAGATAATATCTTATAATATCTATTATATTATATTAGAGTATCTTATAATATCTCTCATTATTATTATGATTTGTTTCGGATTTAAGATTGAGTCTATGTTTCTTTATAAATAGAGATTAGTATTAACATTAAGCTATTCTCAATAATATTGAAACCCTTATTATTTTATCTCCTCATTTTCTCTAAAATCTCACAACTTCAAGAGAATGCTAGACCTCGTTTATTTTGTGGAATCATTTTGTATTTCATTTTCTAAAATGTGTGTTTATTTTACATTAATGAGAGACTCTTGAAGTGAATAATTATTATAAAAAAAATATGAAATGATGGTCAATAAATTTTTAGAAATAACGAAAATAATCATTTTTGAATATTTCCATTGTTTCTAGAAATATAATTATCTTCTTGTTAACAAATAAAATTTACATAGTATAGAAAATAAAAAATAGAAAATGTTTTCATAAAGGTATTCTAAATTTTGCTATAAATTTTCATTAGCATATCAGATATCAGTGACTTTCTTTCTTTTTTTTAATATTGTGTTTCCTTTAATGATTTCAGTTATTCCTTGTAATGGACTGAGCAAGAATCTTGCAACAGAGGCTGGGCCAAAGGAGTCGTATCGTACTAGTGTCTGCACTACATATTTGGGCTTCATAGCAAAGGAGTATATGCCTGAAAGGCCCAAATGCATTGGGAAAGGCCTAAAACAGTTAAGAAACTACTACTAGTGACTCAGCATATTTGTATCAGCATGAATAATCATTAGGATTCCTTTGTTCCGCTCCATTTTCAACTATTGGAATATGTTAAAGTTCTGCATTCTGTTATTGCTTTGTAAGGATCATGAGACACTTGTGCAGATTCTGCAGAAGATACGATGTAGGAAGGTTCGCGGCCAGGATCGAGGAAGAAACGGTTTTGCGGACAAACGCAGCAGGAAATGCGGAAAACGATCGTCTAGTGTCAGATTGCCTATTATTATACCTTTCCAGATAGGGAATCGCGCCACGATCACAAGTCACGGCTTTTCCGTGAGATATGGGCTACAGATCTGTTTTGGGCTCGTCTTGGGCCTCAAAACAACATTTTAAGGTTTTCCTGTAATTTTGGACTTTTCCTGTTTTACCTAATTTTCGCACTAGGGTTTCGATTAGGTATTTAAAGACTTTCCATGCTGTAACCGAGAGGGAGAACCTTTTTTCTAATTGAATATTCGATTTCGAGAGTTTTCTCTCTTTTGGTGGATTTCAGAGCTTTATCAAAACTGGTTTGTCGCTTGCAAACTTGTTTGTTCTTTCGGATTTAGCACTTGCTAATCTTTTGTGATTCCGACTGCGTCAGGTGGTATCAAAGCAGGCTTTCTCCTGTTTCTTTTCGTAGCTTGAACAGCCATGGGAGATCAACCAGTCACAAGAGCAAACATCGATGGAATCACCGCGGCTTTTACCACGGCCCTTACTGCTTTGACTACGCAGATGGCGACTTTGACGGATCAAATGAACGCCATCAATGATAAGAGGGATGATAGGAGGGACAGAGGCAGGAGCGAAAACCCGCTCAGGTGTCCACATGGAGGCTTGCAGGCTCGTGTTGAATCGGACTCTAGTTCCGAAGAAGAGATCCCAGAGGAGAATCAGGGTTGCGATAATCAACATAATCACAATGACTACAAAGTCAAGACTGATATCCTGTTGTTCTATGAAACTATGGGGGTTGAAGAGTTTCTGGATTGGCATATTGACGTTGATCGGTTCTTCGACGTGATGACTGTGCCAGAAAACAAGTAGGTGAAGATGGTGGCAATTCGATTGAAGAGCACTGCTATTGTGTGGTGGGATAAGCTTGTTGTTCAGAGGCAGCGCCAAAGGAAAACACCAATCAGAATGTGGAGGCGAATGAAACAGTTGATGCTGGAGCGTTTCTTGCTTGAAGATTATGAGCAGATTCTGTATAAGATGTATATCGATTGCGTTCAGGGTAGAAGGAGCGTGACCGAGTACACATCAGAGTTCCTGCGTTCTTAAAACGCAACGAACTAGGGGAAACTGAGGGTCAGAAGATGACTCGCTATATTAATGGCTTGAAGGGGTTGATCCAGGAGAAGATGGGTCTACAAATTGTCTGGACCGTGACGGAGGCCTCTACGCTAGCCTTGAAAGTGGAACTGATAGAGAAATCCCCCAGAAATTTATCATCTTTTCGCAGATTCACTCCACAAGGTAATTCTGAAGTTGCGGGTGATAAGGATAAGAGTGTTGCTGCTAAGGATTCTAACTTCTCGACAAAGGGAACTGGTGGAACCAGTAGTGCTTGCCCGACAAGAGGGCGAACTAGAAGTCAGCCAACCCATACGTGAAATTGACGGGAGATAAGTGTTTCCGTTGCGGTGGGCAGAGTCACAAGTCGAATGTTTGCCCTTCCAAGAAAACGACTGCAGTCTTGAATGAGGAGTCTGAGGAAGAGGAAGAAGGCAACGAGTATGACGGTGTTGAGTTCGCTGAAGAAGCGGTGAACTTTGTGCTGCAGAGAGTCCTTTTGTCTTCAAAGGAGGAGGGGCAAAGGAAGAATCTTTTTAGAACACAATGTTCTATTAAGAATAAGGTGTGTAATCTGATCGTGGATAACGGGAGTACAAAGAACTTGGTCTCCCAGAAGCTGGTGGAATACCTAGAGTTGCCGACAGAACCCTATGTCAAGCCTTATGCTTTGCGTTGGGTGAGTAAGAGTTCGCAGGTCAAGGTGATGCAGACTTGTAGGGTGCCTATTTCCATCGGAAGGCATTACGAGGAAGAAGTAGTGTGTGATGTTCTGAATATGGATGTGTGTCATGTCCTACTGGGGCGACCTTGGCAGTATGACAATGATATCACGTATAGAGGCAGAGATAATGTGATGATGTTCACCTAGGGAACACACAAGATAGCTATGGCCTTGGTTTCTGCCTTTAATAGACAAACAAGGAAGGAGAAGTCCAATTTTCTTGTTATGACGCAGGATGAGCATGACCTGACTGAGACCTTCAAGGAAACTGAGTGGTTTTGCCCAATGGTGGTCAAGGGTTTGCTGAGTGCTATGAAAGAGGAGCCTAAACCACCGAAAGAGGTGCAGGAAATCTTGACGGATTTTGAGGAGTTGATCTTGGATGAGCTACCTAGAGACTTGCCTCTTATGTGAGATATTCAGCATCAGCTTGATTTAATTTCGGGTTCCAGCCTGCCGAACCTGCCTCATTACCGCATAAGTCCCAATGAGAACGAGATATTGCGGGAGCAGATTGAGGATTTGCTGAAGAAAGGGTTCATTAGAGAGAGTATGAGCCCATGTGCAGTTCTAGTGCTTTTGGTGCCTAAGAAGAGCAATCAGTGGCGGATGTGCATTGACAGCAGAGCCATCAACAAGATAACGATCAAGTACAGATTTCCCATTCCTCGTCTAGAGGACATGCTTGATGAGCTATCGGGGTCTAAGGTGTTTTCGAAGATAGATCTACGGAGTGGTTATCATCAGATCCGAATTAGACCCGGGGATGAATGGAAGACAGCTTTCAAGAGCAAGGATGGCCTTTACGAGTGGTTGGTCATGCCTTTCGGGTTATCCAACACCCCCAGTACTTTCATGAGGCTGATGAATCAGGTTCTTCGCCCTTTTACTGGTTCTCTTGTGGTGGTTTACTTTGATGATATTCTGATTTATAGCAAGACCAAGGAGAATCAACTAGGGCATTTGAAGCAAGTGCTACAGGTCTTGCAAGAGAACCAGTTATACATCAACTTGAAGAAGTGCACCTTCTGTACCAACAAGCTGTTTTTTCTGGGTTTTGTTGTTGGTGAAGATGGGATTTAGGTGGACGAAGAGAAGGTGAGTGCTATCAGAAATTGGCCTGCACCTAAGTCTGTGACAGAAGTACGCAGTTTCCAGCCTGGCTACCTTTTATAGGAGGTTTGTGCTGTTGAGAAAAAATCTCTTATAATGATAACAAAATTATCTTAAGATTATGATTACACTAATGCGTGCATTTAAGTTTTGTTCTAAGAAAGGAACAGGATCCAAAGATCGCAACCTCCTGTCCAGAAGATTGAATGAATGCTTGAAATAAAGCTGTTAAATCCATAAAGAAAATCTGAAGTTAAAACACCAGAAGCAGAACATCTGGAAAACACCAAAAGCAGAACATCTGGGAAACCAGAAGCAGAACATCTGGAAAACACCAGAAGCAGAACATCTAGAAAACACCAGAAGCAGAACATCTGGGAAACCAGAAGCAAAACATCTGGAACAGAAAACCAGAAGCTGAAGCAGAAAACCTGAGAGTTGAAAACACCAGATAATGCATCCAGAAGATACCAGAGGATGCATCCTGAAATCACCAGAGGATATCTTTGCTGGCCCATATCAGAAGGAAACAAAGTCAGAAGGAGACATGGACCAGACAAGAAGGAAGCCTACCAGAGGAAGACTGGATCCAGACCAGAAGAAATCATAAGTCAGACTTATTCAAGAAGTTCTTCTGACCAGAAGATGGCCTGACAGTGAAGTAAAAAACAGCCCTTAATTAATCAGAAGATAAGCTAAAAGGTCCAGACTGAAATATCTTTTGTCCAGAACTAATCCAGACCCAGTACAGTGTTGGCCAAGATCAGATGATCAGACCATGGCCCAGTGTTGGTCGAAATCAGAAGGTCGGAATAAATGGCCCAGTGTTGGTCGAAACCAGAAGGTCAGAATAAATGGTCCAGTATTGGCCGAGATCAGAGGATCTCAGCAGACCAGTTTGCTAGCCCAGATTGGCCGATATCAAAAGATGAAAATTATAAATGAATATCAGAAGATATACATCTGAAGATGAATTTCAGAAGAAACATATCAGAGGATAAAAAGATGAACATCAAAGGATAAAACTCAGAAGACGAACTTCACATGAAATACACCAGAAAATGAATACCTGAAATTCAGAAGACAAACTTCACATGATAAACATCAGAAGATGAATTCCATAAAATACACACCAGAAGATAAATATCAGAAGATGAACTCTGGAAGGTAAATATCAGAAGTCAGATACCATAAGGTGAACTTCAGACACCAAAAGGAAATTACCAGAGGATAATTTTTAGCTGCTCATTCATCCTCTCACATTAAGAACAACTAACAGTTCCAGAGTATCAAAAGCTGCATCATCCACGACCAGAGAAGGGTCATGACTTGGAACCAGAAAAGAGTACTGACCAGTTGTTTAAACCATATGGAATGATCTATCCTCCTGGAAAGCCAAGTAAAGAAGTAACCTCCCATGTGCCAGGCTGTAAAAGGACAGAATGGCAAGGCTGTAAATTTGCAACAACAGTGAGGTTCATTACATCTTGAAAAAACGGTCAGAAAGGAAAATTTTCTTGAAGAGAAAGTTTCCTTCTCTCTATAAAAGGAAGGCTGCTCTTCTTCAGCAGATACACACAACTACACAAGCTAAAACAGAAAAATATCAGAGGCTATCAAGAGCATTATCAATCTCCTTTTAAGCTTTCTATAATCTTACACTAGATCATTGTTTAATCTATGTAGAAAGTAAATCCTATCAAACTACTTCATATCATCTTTAGAACTTCAAGTGAGTAACACTTGAAGAGAAATCAGAAGGAAAGAAGTGTAAGCTGTGTGATGCTTAAGAATACACAGTTTGTAATCAACCTCAGTGAGAGGCTGATAGCTTTTGATACTTAGTAAAAACTCACAAGAGTGTGAGGACTAGACGTAGCCATCTTTGGGTGAACCAGTATAAAAATTCGTGTGTCATTATTCTCTCTCTCAACTTTCAACATCTGATAAATCATCCTCTGAAAGAGGACACCAGATTAAAAACAGTAACAGAATATTAAAAACCTTGAATATCTCTATTCAACCCCCCTTCTAGTGATATTCTAGCCACTTCATGTGCGCGACTTCAGCACCATTACTGCGCCTATCACCGAGTGCCTGGTGAAAGGAAAGTTCTAGTGAGGACCTGAACAAGAGCAAAGCTTTGCGATGATCAAGGAGAAGCTTTGCACAGCACCAGTTCTCGCTTTACCTGACTTCGACAAGATATTTCAGGTGGAGTGTGACGCCAGTGGAGTAGGGGTAGGTGTTGTACTGTCACAAGAGAAGCGGCCAGTGGCCTTCTTTAGTGAAAAACTGAGCGACGCCAGGCAGAAGTGGATCACTTATGACCAGGAGTTTTATGCAGTATTTCGAGCTTTGAGGCAATGGGAGCATTATCTGAGAGGGAGTTTATCTTGTTCACTGACTAACTTGCCCTGAAGTTCCTCCATAGTTAGAAGGTGATAAACAAGATGCATGCTCGCTGGTTGAGCTTTCTGCAGAAATTCTCATTTATCATTCAGCACAAATCAGGCACTCAGAACAAGGTAGCAGATGTGTTGAGTAGGAGGGCTTCCTTGTTGATTACCTTAGCTCAGGAGATTGTGGGTTTTGAGTTGATGAAGGAGCTATATGATTCTGATACTGAGTTCAAGGAGTTGTGGCCAAGTGTACAAATCAGCATCCTAGCGCAGATTTTCATATTCGAAAGGGTTACCTATTTAAGGGGAATCAGCTCTGCATTCCTAATTCTTCTTTGAGGGAGAAGCTGATTCGAGATCTGCATGGTGGCGGTCTTGGAGGTCATTTGGGGAGAGATAAGACCATCACCAGTCTAGAGGAGCGGTATTACTGGCCTCATCTGCGTCGTGACGTGGGCACTATCGTCAAGCGCCGCTACACTTGTCAGGTTTCTAATTGTTAAGTAATTTGCTACCCCTTCTGACTCCCTCATATTGTAGACTCTACTTCAACAACTTAGATCTAACACAAGGGAAAGAAAAACACGAGTGCTTGCTTCTGGAAAGCTGAAACTCACAATTAACCTCACTGAAAACTCGAATGTTTGCTTCTGGAAGTGTATGACTCTTTTGTGATTTTTTGATGCTAAGTATTCTGCCTTGAGCCTCCTTTTATAGATGCAGATTAGGGTTTCTTCCAAGCTTAATTTCGAGTTGTATCTTGCTGGATTCTCTTGCAAAAATATCTTGACCAATCGGATTTCATTTAAATAAAAAACATATCTTTTTAGCTTCAGATTTGCTTTCGAAAATAACTTGGGTCAATCCTGTCTTTAATTAATTCTGGAACAAATCTTTCTTCCTGCCAATAGCTTCATGATTAAATTTGAACCATTTGATCTTCTAATCTCGTCCACATCTGGACCATACAATCTGATCTGTTGTGATCCTCTGATCTTGCCAACCCTGGACCACACTTTCTGATCTTCTGATCTCGACCACTCTGGACTTGCAATCTGATCTGCTGTGATCCTCTGATCTCGGCCAATGTTGGACCACACATTCTGATCTTTTGATCTCGGAACACTGGGTCATGGTCTAATCTTCTGATCTCGGCCAACACTAGGTCATATACTTAAATCTGGACCATTGATCTGAACATCTTCCCTCTGATCTGAACCAATTCTGGACTAGGCCTGGATTGAATTGAAATTAACTCTGGACAAAGGATATTTAATTCTGGACATTTACCTTCTGATCTGGATCAATTCTGGATTCAATTTGGATATCATTTCTTCTGGTCTGGACTTAGTTTCATACTCTGAATCATGCTACCTTCTGGTATGGGCCAAATCTGAATTAAATCTCTTGTTCTGGACCACTTATTTGAAGCTCTAGTTAAGTCTGGAATGAGTCTGGACTGTTTACCATTTCACTGCCAGACTATCTTCTGGTCAGAATAACTTTTGGACCAAGTCTAACTTATGAATCCTTCTGGTCTAGAACAAGTCTCCCTCTGGCAGGTTTCCTTCTGGTCTGGTCCAAGTCTCCTTCTGGACTCTGCTTCCTTCTGATATAGGCCAGGAAAGATATCCTCTGATGGTATTTTGACATCCTGGTGTATCCTTAGGTGCTTTCAGGATGCATCCTCTAGTACTTTCTGGATGCATCATCTGGTGACTTCTGGAGGTGTATCCTCTGGTATGATTTTAACTTCTGATTACTCAGCCCCTGCCTCTGGTGACTTCAGCTTCTGCCTCTGGTGGCATTTAATATAGTAATTCAATGTACAAAATAAGATTACATGGAGTGCTTTTGTAAACATCAACATCTTAAGTACTTGGTTCCAACATCCATCACTTAATCAAACATATGCTATAATTATTTTTCATCTTATATCGATAGACAAATTTTGAAAATACAATAGATACTTCACATTATGTTTGAGGTTTCTTTAGGATAATCCGAAATGTTACAATAGATTAATACATTCATTAGAGGGATGAATGAATTTCGTTCTATAAAATTAGGGATCATTCTCCACTTTAAAATGTTTATCAGTGAAATAAAAGACAATTTGTTGACAGACAATATATTTAGTTAAATAATCGTTTAATTTTTAATAAAAAAAGTATTGTTTTATAATTTTTATTTTAATTAATATTAACTAAAAGATCAAAGAATAATTGGAATAAATTCAAAGCTAAACAAGAGTTCATGTCACAGTGAAAGTAAATAGAAGATCTATTACTACTACTATAATCTTATATTTTCTATACATTAAATCTTTACGCTAATTGCACGCACAAACAAAGAAATTCTCACATGTCACAATAGCTGCGACACTAAAACTACAACATCAAATAAAATAATTATCATTACTTATACCTATAATAACTATAATTTAATAGCTACTAAAATATAATCATTGCCCTTAAAAACAGTGCATTGATGGAAAAATAAAACAATCATAATTACCTATAATAACTATAACCTACTTAATAGCTACTAAAATTTAATCATTACCCTAGAAAATCTCACAAGCTACATGTGAAGTTATCTAAATGATTAACTATTAACCTTGTTTAATTGAAATCCTATAAACTCTAAACCATATATTATTAGAAGTAATCGTTTGACTTTACATTCCAGTAATGACCATCATAAGCTATAATCATTATCTACAAAAATACACATTCATGACCCTATCTCTATTCATGTAATAGATAGGCTACACGTGTTTATCAAATTATTTGTTTCCTAATGCAATCTCTCGTTACATGAGCTTCCATAATAATTGCCTTTTTGTATGCGTAGTTGAAATTTTATCCTATACAAAGTAACACAAATAGCTTATGGATTAGATAGGTTACCACTAGAAGACATAACTTATGATGGTTCTTTCCCAAAACAAATCTTGATGCATAAGGCAAGATATTGGATTTCACATAAGGTTGTATTGTCGTAAGTTATTGTTTGGTTGGTTCATGATCCACTTTATTCAAGAAATTATTCATAAAATAATAGCTGTTTCTTGAACAGTTGTAGTAACCTTTCATCTGCATCAAAGGAACCTACAATTACATTTATTGATGACATTTGACCTAAGAAAGTTGAGTCAAATCTGAAGATGTGTGTTATTCGTTTGTGACTCCAGACTAAATACAAAATCACTCAAGACTTCTAACTTAGAAATGATCTCGCTTAATGAAAAGGTACAATATTGGTTATAATATTTTGAATGTACATAAATTTAAACATGATTAATTTAATTATATTGATTTATTCGTCATCCCAATAATTTATTTATGTTTTTATAATTAAAAAATGACATTACGGAAAATTCATGTCACCCGGTTTCAAGAATTGATAGTGAAAGGTTCTACGTATTTTATACAAACTTTATTAGTTTGTCGAAATAATGCAAAATACCAAAAGAAATCACACAAATTCAAATTGAATTTCATGGATATGACCAAGTGCACAAAAATAGATGCCGACGGTATTCCAACAAATCATTTGATTGTGTTGGTTACTCTTATATACTTGTTGCCACTAAGATGATAGGATGATTGGTAACCTTTCCTATAATCTTATTTCATTGTTATCAAATATATTTAGCATGTTTATATAAGTTTGGTACTTTTTTTTATAGTGGCACAAATTTTTTCAATATGTTATTTTTTTAATTATAACAACATAAATAAATTTTTGGGGTGATGAATATTGTAACCAATGTTGTACGTCGGATGATAAATTCTATAATTTCATTTTTCACAATGTCATTTGAAATATTGTAACGAATGTTGTACATTTTCATCAAATACGATTGTCTCCAAACTAGAAGTTTCTAAGTGATTTTTGTATTCAGTTTAGAGTCACAAACGAATAACTCGCACCTTCAGATTTCTTTCGACCTTCTTAGGTCGAATTTCATCAATAAATATAATTGTATATTCCTTTAATGCAATGGAGAGATTACTACTACAATTCAAGAAACAATTATTGTTCTATGAATCAGCTTGTTAATAAAGTGGATCATAGATTAGACAAAGAAAACAATGACTTACGAAAATATAGCCTGCTATAAAATCCAATCTTGACTTATGCAAGATTTCTCATTAGGAAAGAACCATATAATGCCTTGTAGGTTAGTTATTAAAGAATTATGTATCTTGATAATATATACTTATTTGTGCTACTTTGTATTAGATAAAATCTTAACTAAGCGTGCAAAATGGCAATTATTATGGCAGCTGATGTCTTAAGAGATTGCATTGGAAAACAAATAGCTAGTTAAACATGTGTAGCCTATCTAATACATAAATAGGGATAAGGTTATGAATGAGTATTTTTTTAGATAATGATTATGGCTCATGGTCATTACTTAAATGTAAAGTCAAGTGATTTCTTTTAATAATATATAATCTAGAGTTTATAGGATTTTAATTTAGCAAGGATAATAGATAATCAATTCAATTCATATAGGATTCAGCAAGGTTAATATATATAATCAATTCAATTCAGCAAGGTTAGTATGATCTAGAGTTATAGGATTTCAATTCAGCAAAGTCATACGCAACTTTAGAGTAGTGATTACATTTTAGTAGTTATTAAGTAGATTATAATTATTATAAGTAATTATGATAATTTTATTTTTTTATTAATGCACTGTTTTCAAGGACAATGGTTATATTTTAGTAGTTATTATGATTTTTTTTACATGGGTGCAATTGACTTCAAGATTTTATGTATAAAAAATATACGATTAAAATAATGTTAAACACACTTTTTAACACACATTCTATTTGATTGATTAAAATTCACGTCGGTTCTATTAAATTCATATAAAATTAATATAATTATATGAGACTTATATGAATTTTAACCAATCAACAAAAAGTAAAAAAGTGTATGTTAGAGTGTGTAATTAACACTCCTATATAGTTTGTTGTTTTTTTTAGTATTACGTTTGAAAATTAAAACTGTTATATTATTGTTTTATTTGTACAATTTTTTTTAAACCACCCATGTATAGTACCGATGGATGTTTAATTTGACCCTTAAAATTGTGATGTCTATCAAATTAGTCACTGATTTGTGTGAATTGGTATAAATTTGTAATTGCCAAAATACACTGTAAACATTAACTATTAAAATGATAACTACATTCCTAAATTGAGTCTATAAAATTGATTTTACATTAATGTGGTCTAATTGATGAATAATTTGTCTACAAAATTGATCATTTGTACATAAATTTATTAACAATTATAATTGTACAATAAAACCTAGATTTTATAAGCAACATAAATTCAAAGACATATTTATCAACAAATTTACCGACAAATATGTCACATTCAATTTGAAGCCACATCATAGTATCTAACAACATAAATTTATAGACTCTAGATATATCGACCAATTCAAATAACCAAATTTGTCTGTTTGCTCCATAAAAAAATGAATAAATGTACTGAATTGGAGTCAAACTTTAACTTAACACTCGGTGTCATTTTTTTGGAAATACATCCAATGTAACCAAATTAAACTCACCATTCTATAAATTAACAATTAGACTGTCAACTAATCATAACATCTTCAAAACAACATTTGCATTATTTCCAAAGATGCGAAAATTTTCTACATTGCTTACATAACTAAAAGTAGCAAATGCATCATCAAACTGCCAAATCATTTGTTGAACATGAAATGAAATTCAAGAAAAACTATAGCAAATACATGAAAAATAGACCAATAATAGTCCAATTGCCTGAGAACAAGAGATGGTACAAAACTACATGCCTACAGTAACTGAATACTCAAAGCAATTCTTAGGTTGACACCATGAAACAAGGTTGACAGAACTTATTCTTAGGCATGCCAATACCACCTTGTCGAATGGCAAAATTGGCATACCCCACCACAATGCTACTTCAATTTGACACGTGAAACCTATGAAGGTAGATATGGAGTAATAGACAAAACCAATCTCATGCCTGTATGATAATAGTAAAGGAACATGAGGATCAAGCTTAAACCTAACCCTGGACATACTAGTACCCACTACCATTCCCTAAAAACAACAAACTGAGTAACAAAAAGCTCCCCTGTCAAAAGAAAATAAAAGACAAGAGGAACAAATCAAGCCAAGTTTATCATAATACACAATGGGCCTGATTGCAAGTTTATCACAATGCTACATGGCATTAACAAGTAAAAAGATATGAAGGTACTAAAAACTTTCAAGGTAGATAGATGCACCTGATAGATACTTCCACATCAAAATGCTCCAAAGTAACTAGAAACACAAGGTTGTAATAAAATTTACTGTCTCGGTTATCTAATTAACTCACCACTGACTGAGAGTTTACATGGTGGCCATTACCCCCAGAATTACTATTATATCCAACTACAGAGCGCTGAGCAAAATCAAGTAATATTTTTTTCTGACGATCATCAGTGTGAGGTAGACTTGCACGCAAAAGCTCAACTGGCATTTCCCTACTAATAGCTCTAGCAACGTCAGGCCCAATGACCGCCATATTTGGTGCCCCTTGACTAAGGAATGATTGCATGATGCTGTCGTATTTATTGACGCAATATTTGGTGAGAAGACCAAAGAATTCATCAAATGAAGCCTGCCAAAGTGAACGATTTGCAATGTTATAGTTGCTAGCAGCACGAGGATCAGTTAAAAGTTCGGTAGCCCTCTCAAGCACTGATACTAAAATAAGGGAAGTCCCATCTCCAGCAGGGCTTCCAACGGGACGTAGAGGTGGCGGCTCAGAAGAACAAACAACTGCAGCTAGGCAAACACTAAGTCCACCAAGATCCATTTCACGAACACACTTTGAAACAACTTTTGCGAGGTTGATAACAGTTTCGGATGCAGCTGAATTGGAGGGAAGACCACCAAATAAGAATCTTAAATGACGAAAGATGGCCATGCAGACTATTCGCATAAGCTCCCCACCTGGAAAAAGTAGTTGAAGGTACTTAGCCAGTAGTTTTCGACCTTTGGGTAGAGAAACTATCCTGAGAAAAACAAAGTCGTCTTTTGCAGCAAGTTCAACGGTATGTCCATTCTTTCCAAATGGATCAACTAATTGAAGTGAGGCAGCAAGTCCTTCCAAAAGACCCTGCCGTTTCTGTTTTAAATGATTTCCACCATCTAGAAGCTGATTAAACTGTAAGAAACGGTCAATATCATCTACATCAAGAAGAAGACAAATACCATCCTCGATTGTGACCCTTGCTGCCAACATTGGCTCCTGTTCAAGAGGCTTTTCTGAAATGTTTTGCTCAGGGCCACCAGCACGTGAGGAATTTGGTGGATCAACTTCCAGCAGAGGACGGGGCCTGCGAATCGATGAGAATGGAACCCTCCCTAGAGCATCAACCTGAAGAAAAGCATGTGGTTCATTAGCAGAAGCCCGTGGAGGGATTTCCCTTATTTGAGCTGGTGAAAAGTGATGCCTCAATTTAGCACCTGAAGATTTTTTTGCAAGACAGCCTTGGTTGTAATAATCATCTACATATGGATCATTAGTGTGTGTTGCTTGAAGCTGCATTCTAAATATATTCTCAATTTCCTCAGTCGTCATATATTTAGACCTAAACCGGGGCCATCCATTATTGAATTTATGGCTACTTATATCAAAACCCTGGGGAGAAAATCTGAGATTCTGTCTACCTATTTGAGCTGATTTTGGCATTTGATCCCTCAGTTCCATCATCCCAAGCATCTGATCATATTTGTTGGCCATGGGTAAACCTGAGGAAATATTGGGATGAGTTCCATTATATAGCCCTGCCTTGTTGACCAACTGACTGGGTATACGCTGATTAAGAGGAGAACCCATAGGGAATTGGCGCGTGTTTCCACCAAAAGCTGACCCATGGTTTAATCCACCCAACTGTAGTGCAGAATTGGAGAAATGGGAACGGTTTTGAGAAGATAGTGTCATCTGAGCTCCTGCAGCGTTATAAGGAATGTTTAAGGGGCCGGTATTATGACTTGGAGAAGCCTGCTGAGATCTACCACCAGGTGGAGGATAAGAAGTAAACGAAGAATTTGGCGCCAAAATAGATTCACTAGAAAAATGAAGATGCTCATGTTGTTTGTCAGGATATAAAGATGTATTGTACAAGGACTTTGATTCTTCTAAGTCTGCAATGGAGGAATGTGGCTGTGACGACCATCGTTTGCCATCCTGAGTGTCAGAATCACGAAAATGCTGATCAAACCAATTAGGAGGAACTGATTCACTTGAGCCATGTTGGAGGTAGTGTTGTTGTTGCTGCCTTTGTTGCTCAGGATATGAAGTTGTTCTATACAAGGGCTTTGATTCATGTAAAGGGACAAGAGAAGAATAAGGCTGTGATGACAGTCTTCTGCTATCCAGAGAACCTTCACTATCATAAGGGTCAAACCAGTTCAGAACATCATCCCTCCGTGTCCATTCAGCAGTGGAATCTGAGCGTAGTATAAAAATATAATAATTCAGTCCAGTGAAAAAATATTGCAAACAGTAACAAAGGAAGAATGCTGGATATGAGTGGTTAAAAAGGGGAAAATATAGTCACTTTGAACACAAGACACATCACCTCATCTTAAACCATCAAACTTCAGAAGATTTTACACACATACAGACATTTTCATGACTCTTACGAATAGCACGACCCAACCCAGAAATCGATTACGTGTGCATAAAAAAAAAAACTAAATGCTGCATCAATCTCTTTAGCAGCAGTCTCATATGCTGCATTCTTCATTGCTCTCTGCTTTCAGCCTCCTATCATTGGCAATTGTTATATGCTCGTCTTTCATTAGCAACCTACTCAAACAACCTCTATTTCCTAGCAAGCTTTCCTTTCTGGTGAACAGTCTTTTTTCTTTTTATTAATAATTTGTTTTGCATCTCTCCTCTTTGCTCTCTTTTTTGTCATTCTACTATCTCCTCTTTCTCATTTTCTTTTCTTTTTTACTAATTTGTTATGAGTCCTCTCTTCTTTGCTCTCTTTTTTGTCATTCTACTATCTCCTCTTTCTCATTTTCTTCTCTTCTTTTACTATCTCCTACTCACTTTTTCCTTTATCCATTCTATTCCTTTTTATCTCCTCACTTTTGTTATCACTTTTTTTTTTTTGGTCATTACTCATTCTGATATATATCAATCCTACTCACCATTTCCATTCTGTTATTTTCCTCTATATCTCCAATTCAAATGTTAGTTTTCCTATTTTCTCTCTGCAGTTTATTTGCGTAATTGTGAGTGTGTGACATGTGTAATAATAATTTAATTTTTACAATAACCACCATGCTTCAACCATAGGCCAAAATGCCGTCTTCCATATTTATAAATTAATTTAGAAAATTTCTCCCTTCTAAAGTTATTGATCCATTATCCAATCTGCTGGACTATATTTTATCCTTCCAGAAACAACTACTACACAATCATGGAAAGAAGAATATCCATGAATTTTTTTGAATAAATAATTAAATAAAACAAAGAAGGAGAACATCATGTTGTTTTGATAAAAGGAAAACACAAATTGGTGAAATATTTACAATTGTTATACTCACTTTCTCTTGATCCTTGTTCACCGATAACTGCTGTGCTTTGTGGTCCAATTTCAACCTTGTTCAACTGAAATAAACAAGAAAAAAATATTAATCCAAATGTGTAGGCATAAGGAAAAAAAATTCATAGAGAAGAGTGTTGTTATAAGAACAGAAAGTGAATCTTAAAATGGAGCACACAAGGAGCATATATATATATATATATAGAGAGAGAGAGAGAGAAAGAGATCAAAGAACTAGCTACTGTGTATAGACAGAACTTGCTGGTTATGATTGATGACAAAAACATTCAAATAAGCCTGAAATGCCAAAGGAACCGTGCAATATGATAGGATCCTACATGAGAAGGTGGGCTCCATAGGGACAGTTCGCACATCAGTTGTCCAAGGCCATTTTGTGGAGAGTTTATGTTAAGAGAAATAGAGAAGGACAAAATGGGAATATCCACATGGCTGAGAGGCGAGGAGAAAACAGGAAGTGAGTTGTGTAAGAAGAATTCTGTTATAAGGATTCTGAATGGAGGGAGAAAGGTATCAAAAGGAATCATCATTCCAGTTTGTTAGAGGCAGCGAGCATTGGTTACCTAAGGAGCTTAGCACTGTGAACAATATGATCTCATTCTATCGTATTTTCTTTTGATTTTCAAAAATAATACACTCTTTATCTTCCATTATTGTGGTTAATTTCATCTTTTCTGCATTTAACGATGTTGGGTTTGCATCAAAATTAAAGCAATCTTCAATTTGAACCAGCTTTTCCACTTTACCTATAAACTTTCTTTTATTTCATTTTCGACTATGAGTGAGATTTCAGACACATTATAAAAAATAATGAACATGCCAACTATGGGAAATAAGAATGCTAAAAAGAAAACGGAAAAATAGCATGCTGCAATAAGAAAAATTGGTATTAACAACCACCATTAATGCAGTTTCAAAACTAAGAATTGCTGATAAATAGTGGATCGCAGAAAATAGCAGATAACATTGCGAGCAATTAGCGGAAGCCATGTAGTAGTTGAAAGAAATCAATTATATAAAAGGGTATGCTACGCAAAAATAAAAATGAACTTGGATTTGGATACTTCAAATGAAGAATAGGATGTCATTGGTCTACCTCCATTTGACTACACTAGATTTCAGTAACTGAAATTGTATCATTACACGACAACATCATTAATTTTCTCAGAAGCGTATATTATGTTATAAAGTATTGATTTTAAATACATAATTTTTAATTTTTTAAATTATTGCCCAATCATATAAGAGAGCGTGATAAATCATAATCTAGTAGCTTATATCCTAATTGCGTTCATATTGGATTTGGTGCACAAAAAGAGAAGAAACTGTTTGAAGCAAACAACAATAAATGCTGTTTTTGTCATGGAGCTCAAAATTGACAGTAAACAAAGTAAGCTAGAAAAACTCTTGAGCTAAATCTTAACCATATTCCATCTAATGATGAGCAGATTACGGATAGAGATGATTGACTGATTGAGACATTGAAGATCTAGGGGTTGACAACTTGGATTCGAACATTCCAAATTAAGAAAAAGGTGTAATTGTTATTGGCCTCCATTTGACTACACTTTATATCCATAATCACAAAAAAATATTCATTTGTAAAAGAAATCTTAACTCATCTTACCACATATTATATTTGAATAATTAATTTTACAGAAATGTATTTTTTTCATCAAATATTCAAATACAAAATTATTAATTTTTAAACTAATGTGCAAATTAAGATAGTGCCATCATCATAAAATTCAGTCACTTGTCCAATTAAAACTCCAAGCATTCATAAAAACATGATAATTTTACAGCCATACCTTCCAAAAAATGGTGCTGAGATCCTCAATATCAGAAAGAGATTTTACATCCTCAGCCTACAATTGAAATAAAAAATAAAATTAGTTGAAACAAAATTCTAGCATCATATCCATAAAATTCAAATGACTGGTAAAAGATAATATCCATTGGTTTTTTTTGGGGGGGTGAGGGGGTGAGAGGAAATTATGCCAAAACTAAAAGCATGAGACCAACATGAGTATTTTTTGGGGAAAAAATTGGGCACAGAGAAAACAAACATGGTAGTAAGAAACTAAGAATAGTGAAAATTAACACCTCTTCTCTATTAAGAAGAAACTCCTCCTCATTAGACTCGGGCAGACCGTCATCATCTTCTAACCCTCCCAATTCAACTTCTTCTACACAAGCATCTTGACCAAAAAATGCATACTGTGTTGCATCAAAAACTGTACCTTCTGCAAGAATAAAGAAGAACTTCAATCAAAGACCTTACAACAATCTCTTAAAAACTATTTAACATGAAAAAACACATGTTGCAGTGTTGCGCAAAGCAGAGCAAAAAACAATAGATTCATTTTAATTTGAAGTGCAGCAGCAACTCTATAATGGATAACACAATACAACTAATATAATATTCTACAACAAAACAGATATGTGATGTGGAGAAACTATACTGAATCAACAACTACACTAAAGCAGAGATTAAACACTATTGTCAACATTAAAAATTTTGCAAAACTTTCAACTCTAGCTAAAGATTATGCTAAAATTAAATCACTAGAAAAAAAAAACATACCAGATCTACAAAAACATACTGAATCACAAAGAACACATAATCAAACACCGAATTATAAAATTGTAAGATTAAAAAAAAAATTGAAAGAGTTGAAGCTGAGAAAGAGAAGTAAAAACCTGAAGGAATATCCCCTAATTGATGAAGATCGAGTTTGTTGGAAACTCCAGCAACATCATCCCCGCCACCAAATCCATCCATCTCCACCATAAAAACGAAAAACCCTTGAAACAGAAAAGCGCTTCAAATAATAAGAACGAAAGCGATTGAAAAAAATTGAAAGTGTTTTTAATTAAGATTGAAAAAATGAAGATGTGATATGAGAATTGATATTGAGATCGGAGAGAAAGGAAAGGGAAGAGGTTATTATAAATTAAGAATAGCTGTTGATTTGGTGGCGAAGAACCCTAAAACGGGAAGAAGAAGAAGAACACGACTCATCGATTATCGATTATCGATTATTATTATAGTCGTAAATGAATAGATAAAATAACTAGATATCAGTAGTTACCGGAAGAGATCATTTTTATTTAATAATTAATAATCAATAAATAAATATGTGTTCGTGAATTTTTAAAAACAATAATAATAACGATGACGTATGTTATCTTTATTTATTATTATTTTTAATAAAACGAACAATGAATAGTGTTCTTTTCTTTTCTCTTAAATTTATGTATGTGTCGTCAGAAAATATGTGTTTTTAAAAAAAATGCGTTGGATTTATTTAAATTTACATATCTTTATACAAAATAAGATAAAGATGATGTTTGTCAATTTTTTAAAAAATTGCTTCCAAAAAAAAATACATTTATATTAGCAAAGACGAATGTTGAATGCATATTGTTATGTCTAAAAAAACTATTTTAAAATTTTTGGAGCATGTTTTGAACATCTTAATAATCAAGTTACACATCACTAGATTAATTTTGACAATTTGTTCTTTAATATCATAAATATTTAGTGCTTTTAGAATTCGTACATTTGGTAATATTTTTGTACATAAAAAGTGTGTCATTAAAATATTAGAAGGGATTATCCAAGTCCTTGCAAGGGGTACAAACCATCTTCTGGTTGAGTTAAGACAAGAGTTCTCGAAGGAGTATAACTCCTTACTTAGGATTAAGGAAGGCTATTAGTTCCAACAATTTAGATCCAAATTGATCTCATCTACATGGTACTAAAGACTTCATGATTCTCAAACTTGATCTCAAAAAAGCCTATGATAAACTTGAATGATAATTTATCATGGAATCTCTTACATGTTAGGATTGCATTTGATACTAAAGAATATTATTCAACATTGTTTTTCCCCTGAATCTATGACTATCAATTGACATGATGCTCAAACTAATCCATTTGGTACTTCTAGAGAATTTAGACAAGAGGGTCTTATCTCCCATTATCTCTTTGTGCTAGCTCTAGAGAGATTGAGCCACATAATTAAAGATTTGGTTACAAATGTCCAATGGCAACCTCTTCATTTTGGTAGGGGTGGGGAGCCATACCTCTCAAACATATTCTTTGTTGATGATATTGTTTTGGTTGTTGAGACTAGTATAGAAAAAATTAATCTAATTAAATCCATTTTGGTAGACTTCTCCCGCAGTTCTGGCCAAAAGATCACCATATAGAAATCCAAGGTTTTTTTCTCTAAAAATATGTTAACTCACAAGTTAGAAAGCTAACTCTCTTTCATTTTCAGGTTGAGTCACTCTTGCTCAATCATCTCTATCTAATATTCATGCTTGTGTGATGTTAATTCCTAGTTCTATTTGTGACAAAACTAAGAGAGTATGTAATAACTTTATATGGGTAGTAACACTAAATAAAGAACATGTCATTGATCTCTTGGGAAACAATCTGCAAGCCAAAGCAAAAAGGTGGACATGGCTTCAAGAATCTTAAAGTCCTTAATCAGGCATATATGTCCAAACTTGCTTGGCAATTGGTTGCAGATTGAGACATATTTTGGGTTTAACTAGTCCGAGCCTAGTATAATTGTGGTATTATAACCCCTCTTATCCAATTAATGCAACATTGCTTCAATTACTTAGAAGAATATTTATAAAGTTTGGCCTAATACCAAAAGTAATGTGCAATGGGTTATTCGTGATGGTCATTCTACAAAATTTTGGAAGGATCACTGGATACAAGTTGTGAAAAGCTTGTTAATTCAATGCTTCAAGTCATTCCACCTAGAGAATCTGAATTTTCTATATCGAGCTACACCAATGGAACAAATTGGAATTTGAGTAAACTGCAACAAATTTTGCCTAATTCAATTTGTGAAAATATTCAATCCTTGAAGCCTCCAATCGATGCTTCTACGAATTTCCCAACATGGCAGCCAGCCACTAACAACCAATTTACTATTAAGTTAGTCTATCATAACCTTACAAACCATGAGACCAATGTTGACTCGATAATGTTATTCAAGGAGGTTTGGAATTGGTAGGGCCCAACAAGAGTTAGGACAACGCTTTGAGATGGCACAAAGAAAACTCCTAAAAAACACTGAGAGATGCCATGGAGGCATGTGCTCCGACGACCTATGCCGGCATTGCCTCTCTACACCTAAGACTCTTATGCATGTTGTGAGGAATTATGAGGATGTCCAATTACTTTGGAATAGAGTTATTAAGCATGAAACTTTTAAGTAAACTATTTAGCTTGGGTATTCATAAATTTTTTATCAAGAGTAAGGTTCTAAAGCAGAACTTGATTAACTTTAATAAAAAAGGATGGATTAAACCTTTTGTGGGGTTATGAATATGAACGTTGATGGTGCTTATATACATATTGATGGCTCATCGACTTGTGAGGGAATCGACCATAATGGTGAGTTCATATGTGGTTTTTACTGCAAAGTGGCATCGAGTAGTTCATTATTTTCTAAAATGTGGGATTTTCGCAATGGTGTTTTATTAGCTCGTGATAAAGATATTCATAATGTTTTTTTTTAAATTGATTTTCTAGCCCTGTTCTCCATTATCAAGAAAGGTTATACTTATTTTACTCTCTTACTTATCCTCCTCGGAGATTATCTTTACATTGCATCAGACAGATTGGATCTACTTCCTTAGTTATTCTCTAAGATAAACAAATAGATGTGCTCATTTTTTAGCTTAGTTTGGTCACGAAACTCCTTTTTTTTATTCAAATGGTGTATCCACTATTTTCTTTGTTAGATTCATTTTTTATATATGACGCTAGAAGTTATCATTTTCAACTTTCATTTAGTTAATATAATTCATTTTTAATAAAAAAAATATATGTATTTTTTCAGTGTCAAATAAAAATGATAGATGCTCCTTTTTTTTATAAAAACAAAATTAGGTGTGGGATAATACTCCAGTATAAAGTAAAGAAGACATCTGCATTCAAATTTATTTTTTTATCACTAGCTCAAATCTTTGAAGTTGATGTACTCTTTTTTGGTGAATACAATCGAAATACTTGTATACTCTCATGGGTTAGGTGTAACGCCCCAGATTTTTGGTCCAAAGCTTTACTAAAAAAAAATAATTACTTTTAGAAAAATTTACGACAATTTTTTTTGGGTAAGAATATCTAACATTTATGCTTTTAAATAATTAGTAACAATGACCTTTATTTAATATTATAAAAAAAGTTTATTCAAAAACTAAAACAAACAAAAAAGCTTATTAAAGTTTGGTGACAAGGATTTAAAAATAGACATAGAAAATATTGCGGCAATCTTATTATTACAAAATTATCTTAAAAACCCTATTTTTACCCCACGTTCACCGCACGTTAATACTCATCAACTACTCTTAAATCTCCTCGAACTCATTAATACCTAGAATGTTGTTGTAAGGGTCAGTTTTTTCCATCGTCCACATCAAACCAAACTAAACATATAGAAGAATAACACAAAACATATAAAGGTAAAAACTTCTAATTTAAAAGAAAAAAATATGCAAACGGCAAATCGTATATAAAAAAATATATGTATAATGCATGCTCCTAAAACTATATGATCCGGATATAAACATGCCATTAAGACAACTTCCACACAGAAAAATCACCCATACCAATGGGGAAAATAAACCTGCCACTAAGGCAACTCCCACAAATATGCATATGCCATGACATGACCATATATTATCAAAACTATACTTGCACACAGCCCACTAAGAATCATGTCATATGCATTCAACAACAAAATCACATTTTTAAAACAATCATCGTATTCACACGTCACAAAAATCACATATCACACATCCTTATCATGATAATCATATATTCATAGACAAATAATCATTAAATAATAATTTTCACCACGTACGCATAAAAATCGGAACTTGACTTCATTTACACCATAAAGATTAAAACTTTATATATAACAAGAAACTTCAAACTCCAACTCATATACATCATCGAATCAAAATCTTATCATATATATATAACATAAAAAATCATTTTTTGCTTCATACCCATCATAAAAATTAAAACTTTATCACATAATATATAAAAATTTCGTATTTTACTTCTTAAAAAGACATACATTACATATCAAACTCAACGTAAGAGATTTCAGATTTCATTATTTTATTTTATTAGTCTACATTTATTTCTTTCAAAAGTAAGCAATTACAATTATTAATTTCATGTATTCAACTAACAGTCTAACTATAATTTGTGCGGGAAAAAACCCTTACTTTGGCCGCTTTTCTTCCTAGTACGAAGCTCTAAACTCCCACGAAGTTGTTCACACGAAAAGTTTGCTGCACAGAGGAGATGAGGTGTGAAGGAGATGACAGCTAGGGTTTCAGTATTTTTTTCTGCTTATTATTACTTAGTATGAAAATATTGTGGACTTTAGAGAAAATTTAAAGTGGAGATTATTGGGTAGATAGTATTGGGCCCAAATAAAGAATAGAAGGGAGAAAATATTATTTTATTTATTTATTATTTTTTTTCACAAACCCTTAGCTCAAATTCTTAGTTTTGGGCCACAAACCCTTAGCTCAAATTCTTGTTGTACTAAAAAAAACATATATATATATATATAATTATATAAAACTTTTCCATTGATTAAATAATTCTTACTAATAATTTTATCAACTACAATAAGTCGAACAAGACAAATAATTATCACACCTAAATTAATAATAAAATATATATATTTATAAATTTTAATTATTTTAAATAATAAATTTAAAAGATGTTACATCAGACGTCGAGTACTATATTAAAATAGACATTATAAGAATCCCAATTAGCAATAGTCTTTGATTGCACTCCAATCAGACACATTTATATCATTTAATCAAATATAATATTTAAGTTTTAGATTTTAGTCTAGTGTTGCAAATCAAATCTATGAATCAATTAGATAGTCCAACATCTCACCCTCTCACTCCTATATTTTTGCTGAAAATATCAAAATACGTTTTTCAACCTTAAAGTTTACAACAAAAAAAGAAGTTTATTGATTGTGTGAAAGATTCATAACTCAAAACCAAAAAGTTAGTGTTTTCTTGTACTAGATATTTTATGAGTGAAATTCTCTTGACCAAGGTAATAAAAACTAGATCTGACCGGATGATCCGATCAGTTCAATTGGGCCATTGTCCAGTTTGGAAGATCAAGAAAATCACTTTGCTCTAAAACTAAAGTAGAAATCGAAAAACCGGTCAGAATTGGCGATTTAGATTTCAGTAATTGGACCGTATTTTTCGCAAACTGAACCACCAATTGGTCAATGTATGTTTCTTTTCCATCATAGACTGAAAGTCTATATTTTATTTTCTCAAAGTCACAGCGTCTGAAAAAAACAATCTTTTGTGGATATTTTTTACACTACAGCAACCTCAAAAATTACTAAAATAGGAAGGTAGAAGGAAAATTGGTAGGTTAAAGAGAAATAATGGTGGCCTCCTCAAAATGAAGAAAATTAGAAAAAAAATGATGCAGAAAAATGGAGGAGGTGACGTCGAGTATCCAATTATCAAAATTTTCTTCTAATTTGTATTTGTAATATTGGATCAAAGTTATAGTAACCCATAAATTTTTTGCAAAGATTCTGATAATTGCGTAAAAATATTACATTAGTGAAGGATCTCAAGACAACATCAAGTTTGGATTAAGTGTGTGATTAAATTAACATTTGTAAATGTGTTGTTGATTAAACTTCATTATGTAAACATATTTTTTAATTAAAAATGAATTTTCCCATTGTAACTTATATTTGGATAATTTTTCTGAAATATAACTTTCACGAAATCGAATTTATTTGAATTATATTCCCGGAAAGTAATTTTGAATGTGTAATTAGTCAAAAGGACGTATATTTACAAGTTAAACCTTACAATATTAGTTAAATTTTTAAATATTATAATTATTTTATTAAATAAAAAATATTTAAAGTTACACAAAATTTAAAATATTGGTCGATAATAAAATTAACACCGACATATCTCATTACATTAGTGATGGTAGTTCGGCATGGGAGGTGTATTATGTGATCAAATAAGAAGATTTATTCATGTGACAAAAAAGTAACTTTTTTCATGGATTTCCAAAAAAGTTTGTTTTTTCGATCGGAATGAAGTTTGATAATTCACTCTAGTCTTAAAGTTGTTATTTAATTGAACTTGCATCAGATTATTATCGAGTATGATTCTAAAGTGACTATTGACATAAGTCATCATGGTTATACCTCCATCAGCAACCTGCTTCCGATTCTTGTAAAAATTATTGCTCTTACTCATTCTCATCAATAGCAAGTTGAAGTAATATCAATTGATCATGAAGCTAATAAATGTGCATATATCCTTACACATATAGTTTATTGTATAGATTTGATATATTTATGTTGATTTTATCTTTTCCTCTTTTAGATGATGTCATTTGTATAAACATTGAAAGAGTCAATTCTCGTAGTTTGATTTCTTGATATAATTATCTATATATATAAAACATTTTAGTTTTTCTAACTACAACTTTATATCTGCAATTAATTAATGATATATATATATATATATATATATATATATATATATATATATTACAAGTTCTGAATAACTTGTAAGTAATGAAATTATTCATGTAGTTGTAAAAAATTATGAATTTATTATTTTGATATTTATTTAATTAGTTAAATAACTTGATCTACAATGCCTTATGATACAATTTTAAAGATCCGATTGATTTTTCAATTCAAATACAAATTGATATTTTATTATTGGTTCATTATAGTTACAAGTGGATAACAAGTACAAGAGAAAGTACTTACAACATCTCTATTGGCAGTTGAAGATTATATTGATTTAAAGTCACATCAAATTCAATTTTTAACGAATTTAAGAATGAACAGTACTTTCACAATTTAATAATAATAAATTTATGATCGTTAGTTTTTTTTATTAATTTATAACAGTTAACTTTTTTTAATTAATGATCGTTAATTTTTTTTTACCATTAATTTGTATATGAAATACATTTTGTTATTAATTGGAACAAATTGTTTTTCTTACTCTTAATTTTTCTTTCACAATTTTTATTACATAATATTCTTTTCCTTAAGCTTCTATTAACAAAACTTTTTACTTATTTTTTCATCTTGTTGTTTCAAAAAAAATTATTTGTGGCAAATGGATTCAAATCAATATAATCTTCAACAATCTTAGTTGCATTTTATGAAAAATTATCATCATCCTAATATTCAAAATTTTCAATTACCATCACCACCAACCAACCCTATTATTATTTACTTTTATCATTTTTAATTATTTATGTCATGTATTTAGCATTTAATTTTTATTATTGTTATAAAAATTTAAGTTCAATTTTATTTTAAATTAAAATTAAAATAATGTATAATAATATTAACTAAAATATTTAAATTAATAGTTTAAGTTCTGATAAAATTAAATATAAATAAAATATTAATGTATGAATTAAAGTTGTGAGATCTAATATGATTCTTAAGAGTTAAATCATTAAAGTTAAAAATGAATAAGTTGCTTCGAGATGATGTGGCACAATACTATTTAATGAACTTGAGTTGAGTACACCGTTGGAGATACTCTTATCTACTATAAGAGTTCGAATCCATATATTCAATAGTGACATTTTTTCAAATTTCAAGTACTATATTTCAAAAAAAAAAATTCAAGTACAAAGAAGGATAGTATAGTTAGGGCTCGACAACAGGTCAGGTAGGGCGAATTCGGACCCAAAAACACCAACCGGCCCAAACCGCGGTTGAAAAACTCAAGCCCAATTTTGCCCAATAAAAGGAACGGGTTTTTCGAGTCGCGGGTAACACGGGTGGTTACAATCGGGTTGAATCATTGTTTTGGTCATTCAAATTTTTTTGACCCAATAACATGTTTATCAAAATAACTAACATTTTTTTTGTGATTTCTCATAAAAGTAGTAGTTTATTATCAATTCTAAGGCCACTTTTGAGCCATTTAAAGTCAAAATTTGTATTTATTTTTTCCTTTAAAATTGGGTTACTATGTCCCATTTAAATTACATTCACAATTAGTAAAAATAAACTTCAACCATATAACATTCAATACAACTACAAGTTTTCACCCCCTGACTTTGTTTTTCAAGTGCAACAACTTAGTTTTTCAACAACATCTCGGCCAAATTCAAGTTATAGATAAAGTCTAATATTAATACAATTTTCAAATTCAAATTATATTTTAAGTTTAATATAATACACACTTCTTAAAAAATATTGATAGTTTCAATTGACTCTATGACAATACAAATATCAATATATGTTTCCATTTTGTTCATATTGCCAACCTATAAAATTAGAGCAAAAATTACTATTCAATAATCATTGTAAAAATATGTTGCTGATGGGTGTCATAGGAAAAATAATTCAATACCTTGTTTGCAATCAACATTAAAAAATTTCAGACTGGATAATGTCAAATTCACTTTAGCTTAGTTTCATGAGTAGCAGCCTAGTTTGAATCAAAAATAATGCAATCATCATTATTAGAACAACCATTTTGAATCAACAATGAAGTCAAAGTAAGAAATTAATTTGACATACTCATATATGTTGTTCAAAATAATATAAATTGCTGCTATTAACTTAGCTAATGTTAAATAAAGATTTAACACCAAACAATCTGCAAGAATTCCAACAACCTAGAGAATCATTATTCATGATCAATACTTTAATTTTATTAAAAATAAAATTCTAATAGTTCACAATTGACTTAAGATAAAAGGTAACATACATGTGATGAAAAACTTGTTCTTCTATGACTTGCAGCAAAATCAATCTTGGAATATATGCACTAGTTGTTGGGAAATAGAAGGATAATTATATAAGAATAACAAATTAAACTTGTGTTCTTACTTATAAAAGAAATGCTAATATATGCTAATAGGTATCTATAACAGGCAATTTAGATTAGTAACAGTTGTAGTTGTGGTTACTAACAATTTTGGTTACTAACTTTGGTCCATACAGAATTACACTAATTTGACTTAAATTGATAAAATCAAACGGGCAAATAAAACAATAATAAAATATAACAATAGTAACTTACTAGGCAGAACAACAGTTTATACCATTCCCATAAAAACTCGTGTTGATATTGTCATAGAGCTAAGTCAATATTTGAGATATTTGTGTGACTTCAAAAAATTTAAAAACATCATTTCAAATTAGTAACAATAAAAAGGAATATGACATACAATGATTTTATTTAACCACAACTAGGTTGTTGTGATGACGAGTCACATGTAGTAGTTGCATTTCCTATTGACATTCCTTGAAACTCTGAAATAATTAACAAAATAATAAACATTAGACTATATTATAAACTTATAAATATATTAAGAAGTTCAAAAAGATAAAAGATACATAAATAATTTTACCTTTAATAATTTCTTCAAAAAGATCAACATCTTCACTAAGATTTAAGTGTTTGAAATAAGTGAGTGAAGGTTTTAACCAAACATGAGTGCAAATTAATGCTTCAGCCATTTCTGGCTTAAGAGAGCTTCTAAAGGTCTCAATGACTCTCCCACCAGTGCTAAAAGCACCTTCAGAAGCAACTGTAGATATCGGTGTGGCCAAAATATCTTTCCTTGTAAGAGATAAGATTGAGTAATGAGTTGCATTATGTTTCCACCAAGCAAGAATATCAAACTTTTCACTCATCGTCACACACTTACTAGAATAATATCCTTCAAGCTCATTTTGTTGGTCGTTGGAGTCTTTCTCTTTCAAATGGTCTTCAAAAGCTTGTGCTATGGCCATATGTGAATTATGGGCAGCAACAGAGGTTTCATCATGGGAAGCATTGTCACAACCATGGGAATTGGTTGTGGTGAATTATTTGTTTTTGAAGTAGAAATGTCGCTTTACAAGAGTGGGGGTTTGAATTGTAAAGTTGTCTTTTAAAAATTTCCCTGTTAAAACTTAAAAATAATTCAAGATTGATCTTGGTTAAGAAAACAGAAAACGAAGAACGTTCTTGATTAGTTTTAAAAGGCAGAATGATCCTGATAGTAAAAGCAGAAAACGAAGAACGTTCTTGATTTGGTTTAAAAACAGAAATTGATTTTTAACTTAAGTAAATGGAAGAATGAAAGTAATCAGAGTTAAGGAAGAGAAATCACACAAGATTTTATCCTGGTTCACCCAACTCGGGCTACGTACAATCCTCACAACCGTGAGATTTTCCATTGAGTGTTAAAAACAAATAACCTTCTTGGTTTTACAGCACCTAGCTCAGATCAGCCTATATCTGTCACAATTGTCAATCATTTCCACCCAGAAAGAGATTCAATCACGTCACCTATCAACATTTGATAGGATTTTTACAACTCACCTTTTAACCTTAAAAGGATTTTTTCTCAACAACTCACTCAAGCTATAAACAACCCTTATAGTCTTGAGCTTTACACGATAATGATTAAAGTGTTTGACAAAATCTGTTTTATCTCAACTCTTGTTTGAGGTTAGAGTCTTTACAAGATGTTTCAGTAAACTAATGATAATAAACTCGAAACTGAATGTTACTGATTTATTATGAGACTTTTAAGTATGAACGTGAGTGATTGATGATCTTTCTTTTTCGCTTGAATGTCGTGATTTACATTGAGTTGTGAGATTCCTTTATAGACATTTGAGGAGGTCCATGTCAACTCAAAGTCACCGTTTGAGGGGGTTTCCTTGGTCAAGGGGCAGATTAAAATAATCAGTCTTTAATTTAAGGCTATTGACTGAACTTTTCCCTTTTTTAACTTTAAGACTTTCTGGTCTTTGTGCATTCTCTTTCTTCTGATTTGTACAATGTTTGAAGGTTACTTGATCATGAGAATATGTGTCATAATGTAATGCTGGAGTTTCAAGATCGTTCTTGGTCTTTGCTTCAGAAACAGAAGAACGTTCTGATTCTGTATGACATAAACTAGACAATGTTTTGGAGCCTGGAGAATGATCGTTTTCAACTAATTTTGTCACTTTGTCTTCATTCAAATCTTTTCTCCTTAGATCTTTTAGAGTAATTCTTTTGCTATTATTAAATTTGTATATCCCCTGTATATGTACTAGTAATCCATTCGAAATAAGCATGATCTTTCCTTGCATAAAAATCTGGTTCGAAAAGTCTTGATGAAGTAAAAAAAATCCTAGAGAGCGTTCTTGGTTTTTCCAGAAAAAGTCGAAAACGTTCTTGGTTCTTGGCAGTCCATTTTTAGCTTATTCTTTAAACTAATTTTGCTTGCTTTTGCTTAGTACTTATATTGGATTAATACACTCAAATACACATGTTAAATAACACATAATTTAGAATCATAATTAGAGTCTTTAATTAATCTTTGTTTGTTTTCATCAAACAATTAATTGAGATTTGGTCTTAATAGTTTTTTCATGGACTTTTTTATACCAATTGTACATTTTAGTTAAATCTTTTTAATTAATGTGATCAATTCAGTAGCCACCTCTGATTTAGTTGCATACATATCTTGAAAGCACCACTCAACATATTTCAACTTATACTGTGGATCGAAAATTGCCCCAAAATACAACAACTTTTAAATGTTTGTAATACTACCCCAGTACTTATTATACTTTGCTAACATATCCCTAGCCACACTTGCAAAAATGGTGTTCAAATTCAAAGAGTCATTTTGCAACTCACAATAGATTGCAGACAATTGGTGAAAAGCTGCATGTATACTTTCATGTTGTGAGGAGGAAAAAACTCTAGTTGCCTCATAAAATAACTTCAAAAAAGTTGCAAACTGTAAGACCCTTAATTTTAAATTCTAATTTATGCAATTTTAAGGTATTTTGTGTTAAAACTACTTGGACTTTAGCAAATCGTAAATTATTTTATGAATTAAGTACCAAAAATATATTTTGAGATTTTGTAATATGTTTAATATATGTATATATTTATATATACATTTTGAGATCTGACTAAAATTATTTGTCGAAGAATAATTTAATTATATTACGAGAAATTTAATATCAGGTAGTTTATAAAAAAAATTTACTTGTCAATTGAGTTGCGACGATAGTAAATATTTTTATTAAATTAGATTAAGAAGTGAGTGTTGTAATGTGTATAAGAGTGTTTGGATGTTATAATGATTATTTTAATTAAAACCTAAATATTTAATTATATTAATTATTTATTTTAATAAGCTTAAAAAAAACAAAAAACAAAAAAGACAAAAGGAACAGCTTTTAAAAGCCAGCAAGCCTTTCCTTTTTTCCATTCTGCTTGCTCCTCGTTTCCTCCCTTTCCTTTCCATTCTTCTACTTTTTGGAAAAACAAAATGTTGGTGCTTTATTAAAAAATACAAAAACCTCCATTTTTGACCAAGATCAAAATCTTATTTGAAGAAACTATTTGAAGACAAAACCTTTCCCTCCCCATTATGAAGCTTTCAAGCAAACTCACTTGAGGTAAACTTCTTTTCTTCTCCCCCATTTACATGAAAATAGAGAGCTTGTGTTGTTGTTGTTGTGGTTATTGTGGTTGTGTTGTTGTTGTGATTGTTATTGTTGTGTTGTTGTTGTTGTTATTGATGTTGTTAGTAATGGTTAAAAATAAGAAATTGATTTTTGTTGTGTTTGAGTTATGTAATGAGTTATTTTCAAATAAATGAGTTTGAACTGAAGTTGAAATTTTAAAAGAAAATTTAGAGTTGTTAAAGTTGTGAAAAAGTTCAAATTCTAACTAAGTTAAAGAGTTTGAGCAAAGAGTTAAAGTGTGAAATTAATATGTTTGGAGTTAAAAATGTTATTCTTTTAATTACTCTTGGACTGAGTTTAAGGGAGAAGTTTATAATATTCTATTAACTCAAGTTTTTTGTGCTCTAATGGTTGAGTGATATAACTTGAAAAATGAAAGAGATTTAATTTTTAGAATTTTGTTATGGTTTGATAAATATAAGTGGTGAAGAAACTGTTATGAATTATTATGTTTATGTAGTTAGCTCATTGAGTCTCGAAAAGAAATCGAGACCGTTGACACCGAGTTAGCGGTGGAGAGAACTCTGAGATATTAACGTTGTTGTAGTGAATAAAGAAAAATGATTTTTCTTAGTGTATGTCTTTCTAAAGAGTAGTCGAAACTTTTCTTAAACCCTTTTCGATGTTGGCAGTGTACAGTGATATTTTTTCAAACTCAACTTACAATTTCTTGGTGTTGAATGGGCTATTGAAGATGATAGAAAATATTAATCTATGTGATATTGACATAGTTTTGAAAACATAGAGATTTTATGACAAGTGTAAATTTTTATGCTTAGAAGTTTGATTTTTTTTGTATTAAAAGTATTAATCTTCGTGTTAAATAAATTCCACCTTATATTGAAGTTTTTATCTTTATGTAAAATTTTAAATTTTTATAACAAGAATTAAAAGTTTCAAGCAATCTTTCCAAATTTATTGATTTTGAGGTTTGGTTTCATTTCCCTTTTCTCCAATTTGGTACTTTTTGTGAATATATTATAAGTTCAATTTAAAAAAAAATAAATTGAGTTTGTTGTTCTTAAAATTGATTTTGAAACTATTTCAAAGAGTAGTTAGAACTTTGAAACTAGAAAAACATTTATTGATATTCTTGTGTGTGGTTAAGTTGTTATGAGGTAAATACTTTGATTGAACCTTTAGCCTTTATAAATGTAGTTATTTAAAACACACACAAAAATTGAGTTTTATGGAAAATTTGAGAAAATTTTATGGTTATGTGAAAAGTTTTGAGAAAAATAATTTACAACATTTCGAATGATTGTTAGTGAATGCTTTGAAAAATTGAAGGATATTGATTTCTAAAAAATATGTTTATATGTTGAAAGTGTGTATTGTGAATAGTAATATTATTATTCCGTACTCGTTTTAAACTCTTTTAGTAAATATACTCTAAAGGGATTAGGAGTAAGAAATGGTTTGTAAGGTAGTTAAACTCTTAGGGACTAATTTTGACAAAGTCAAACACTATTTGATTGAAGGTGTCGGTAGAAGCGATATTTGTTGAAAAAAGCTATAATTGAGGTAAGGGCTCCTTCCAAATTTTTAGTTTGCACATAGGGACTTTATATGTGTGTTTGATGTGTGAATATGTGATAATTAATATTGACGTGGTTATGCATTCTTGAGTGATAATACGTGTTGTTACATATTATGAATTTTTACTGATGTGAACGTGTCTTGAGTATGCTCTGTGAAAAGTATAAAAAAAAATTGTTAGCGTTTAATGAGTATTAAAAGGGAAGTCTTTTAATAGCTACATTTACATAAAGATTGACGTGAAAGAGTCAGAGTATACTCATGCATTTCATAGTTAGTGGTGACCGTGATGGGCCACGATATTAGTGGTGACCGCAATGGGCCACAAAATGGTTCCATGAGTCAATTGGTCCATCATATCCTTACGAGGATTTTTAGTCATGTAGGTTTGTGATAGACTTCACTCTGATAAATCGTGTTGATCTGTGATAAGTGGCTCCTCGGTAATTAGTACTGGTCTGTGATAGGCGGTACATTTATGATTTACACCCCTTGAGAAGGGTGTGGGAATTCCGGAATCATGTGCACTAGCATATAAGATTGCATTAGGGTGCTTGGCACACGAGTCATGTTTGTTATGATATGATATGTGTGTATACTTGTTCTGTCACTGTTTGTTACCTTGCTGAAACTGCTAAGTGTTTACCATTTGTCTTTTTGACATAACTGTTAATTATTAATTGTTAATTTCAGTTGGTGACCCTTTACATTGTTGTGGAAATTGGGCTTTTCCCTTAGATGATACCTAAGTTCGTTTCACCGACGGTTACCTTGACGACAGAGACGTCGTTAGACTTCCCTGATCGATATTTGCCGATTGCTTGGGTATATGACCCTTGTTGGAACCAAGTTGGTTCTTTCAATCAAAGTTTTGATGTTAACAAAAGTATTTTATGTAAATCGTATTTTGACTTAGAAGAACAAATCAGAAGCTGTGCAAAATTAGAGGATGTCACAACCAGAGGATGCATCCAGAGGAAGCAACTAGAGGATAGAAATGTCACCAGAAGGTTCGGCTAGAGGAAACATCCAGAGGGTACCAGAGGATGCATCTTGAAGGCACCAGAGGATGCATCTCCAGAGGATATCAGATGATGTCATCAAAGGACAAATAACATCATCAAAGGATATATTTCTTGGCCCAGATCAGAAGGAAGTAGAGTCCAGAAGGAGACCTGGTCCAGACCAGAAGGAAGTGTGTCAGAGGGAGACTTGGTCCAAACCAGAAGGAATCATAAGTCAGACTTGGTCCAGACTTAACCTTGACCAGAAGATAGCTTGATCGTGAATATAAGAATCAGTCTAGACTTAATCTAGACTTGGTCCAGAGCAGAAGATAATTGTTCCAGAACAAATGACTTGGTCCAGACCAGAAGATAACATGGTCCATAACATAAAACTCAGTCCAGATCAGAAGAAATGATTGTCCAGATTTAATCTAGACTTGATCTAGATCAAAGGATAAATATCTAGATAAAAAGATCGATGGTCCAGATTAAAATATCATAAGTCCAGATTTAATTCAGATTCAATCTAGACTCAGTCCAGACTTGATCCAAATCAGAAGATAAATGTCCAGATTTGAAAGATCAATGGTCCAGATTAAAATATCATAAGTCCATATTTAATTCAGATTCAATCCAGATTCAGTCCAGACTTGGTCCAGATCAGAGGGTAAATGTTCAGATCAATGGTCCAGATTTAAGTATCACGGTCAAGTGTTGGCCGAGATCAGAAGATCATAAAATAGTACAGATCAAATCATATGATCCAGTGGTTGCCGAGATCAGAGGATCACATAATTGGTACATATCAGATTATATGGTCCAGAGTTGGTCGAGATCAAAAGATCAAACGGTCCATAATTTAAATCATGATGCAAATCAGTGAGGACTTGATTAAAATTCGAAGAAGACTTGATTAAATTTTGATAGAAATTTGACCAAAGTATTAAGGGGATTTGATTCAAAAATTCACTGAAGACTTGAAGAAATTCAAATGCAGTCTGAAGCTTAAAAAGATATGGTTTGAAATTAAAAGAAACAAGATTGGTCAATAGAATTTTCAAATGCAATCTGAAGCTAAAAAAATACGATTTTTATTTAAGTGAAACAGGATTGGCCAACAGTATTTTGAAAGGAAATCTGAGCAAGATTTATTTCGAAATTAAGCTTGGACAAAGCCCAATTTGCAGCTATAAAAGGAGGCTTCAGGCAGCAGCATCAAGCATCGAAAAACCCAAGAACTCAAGCTTCATATTCAACACAATCCGAGAGTTCAAAAGAGAGAATTACTTGAGTGCAAAAGAAATATTTTTTAAATGTTTTCGAGAGAGAAATTCAGTGCAACAATCTACTTTCCAGAAGCAAATTTGCAGAGTTCCAAACCTTGTAATCTAACCCGATAGTGGTGTAGATTCCTTCTTCATTTTGGGGTTGTCAGATTGGTAGGAGAAGACTTGACTTGTAGAGTAAAGGTGTTGTATTTGTTCCTCAAAAGTCTAGGGGTTGTCAGGCTATTTGGGAAGGCTGACTTGGAGGGTCAGGTGTTGTAATTCTATGGTTTTGAATTTGTGGATTAAAGCCTTTAGGATGAAGGGACTGGATGTAGCCAATTTAATGGTGAACCTGGATAAATTGCTGTGTTCTTAAGTTGTTATTATCCACTGCTAACTCTGATCAATTATTCATCAAATAATTTGCATCAACTCTCAACAAATAGCAAAAAGAATCCAGTTTGACAAACACAATTCAACCCCCTTCTCATGTTTGCACATTCAACCCCATCTTAAGCAGGGCTACATATACGGGGAGTGTGGTGAGGACAAGTAGGAGAGTTGGGGAAGTATCGCATATAGAATTCATTCACGAGAGGATAGACTTCCCTGTACCTTTAGGATTAGTACTTGAGGCGAATGAAGTATGGGCAGATGCAGATAGTTCTTCAGTCAAAGGTGGAACGGAGACCACCGTAGGTGTGGTGACTCCTACTGTAGTAGCAGGGGATGCAGTGCTTGGACCAGGAATGGGTGAGAAGGGTAAGGGGTCGATGCCAGCGGGAGAAGATATTCCAGGTCTGTCTAGGCTGGTCGGGGACCAGGGTTGTGCCAATGGACCGCAAGTACCTCGGTTGGTGTCACCGCGGATTGAGTCTGAGCTTCCACTCTTGGTGAATGATCCCCTACCGATTGTCACTGACTTCTGCCTTGAACCTCCTTTGATAGATGAAAATTAGGGTTTCTTCCATGATCAAATTCGAGCTGTATCTGTCCAGATTCTCTTGCAAAAATAACTTGGCCAATCGGGTTTGAGCTTTATGCTTGATCCGAACATTTTTGCTTCAGATTTGTTCTGAAAATAACTTTGGCTAATCCTGTTCTTGTTAAATTTTAGACCGTATCTTTCTTCCCTCGAATTGCTTTTAAATCCCCTCCAAGACTTCAATTTATTTTTGTATCAAATCCCCTTAATACTTTGATCAAATTTCTATCAAAATTTAATCAAGTCTTTTTCGAATTTTAATCAAGTCTTCATTGATTTTTATAATGATTAAAATCTGGACCGTGTGATCCTCTGATCTCGACCAACTCTGGACTATGTAATCTGATCTGCGCCAATTATGTGATCCTCTGATCTCAGCCAACACTGGATCATGATACTTTAATCTGGACCATTGATCTTTTAATCTGAACATTTACCCTCTGATCTGGACCAAGTCTGGACCGAGTCTGGATTGAATCAGAATTAAATCTGGACTTATGATATTTTGATCTGGACCATTGATCTTTTAATCTGGACATTTATCCTCTGATCTGGATCAAGTCTGGATTAAATCTGGATCAAGTCTGATCTAAGTCTGGATTAAATCTGGACTAAGTCTTATGTTCTGGACAATCAAATCTTTTGATCTAGACTGAGTTTTATGTTCTGGACCATGCTATCTTCTGGTCTAGACCAAGTCTGAATTAAATCTTATATTCATGACCAAGCTATCTTCTGGTCAAGATTAAGTCTGGACCAAGTTTGACTTATGTTTCCTTCTGGTCTGGACCAAGTCTCCCTCTGACAAGCTTCCATCTGGTCTGGACCAGGTGTCCTTCTGGACTCTGCTTCCTTCTTATCTGGACCAAGAAAGATATCCTCTGATGATGTTATTTGTCCTTTGATGTTTTGCCTTTGATGACATCGTCTGATATCTTCTGGAGGTGTATCCTCTGGTGTCATTCTCTGATTTTATCCTCTGGTGTCCTCATCTTCTGCTTCTGATTTTATCTTCTAGTGACGTCATCTTCTGCCTCTAGTGATGTCATCTTCTGGTGGCATTTTTCATTATTATTCTAAGTCAATAATAAGATTACATAAAAGTACTTTTGTAAACATCAAAATTCTAAGTATAGAAACAACTTGGTTCCAATAATCTCCCCCTTTTTGATGATGACAAAACCTTGTATTTTTTATAACTTATTTTGTTAGGCTCCCCCTCAGATCAAGCTTCTCCCCCTAAGTCTAATACCCCATATTTTTCCTCTCCTTTTCAACTCCTTCTTTATTTCACTCTTTCTTTTTCACTCTCCTTGTTACCTCTCCTTTTCAACTCCTTCTTTATTTCACTCTTCTTTTCTCCTCTCCTTTACAACTTTTTCTCCTTTTCTCTCTTACTTTCTCTCCCCCTTTTTGTCATCAGCCAAAAAGAGGTTATTTTTTACAAAGTAAAAAAAAAACAGAAAATAAAATACAAAAAATAAAATTTTAAAAATACTCATCTAAAAAGACTACTTGATCTAGTCAGATATGGAGATTATGTTGAGATGCTTCTTGATGAACTCAAATCGATCTTCAGGCAATGATTTGGTGAAGATATCAGCCCATTGATGATCTGTATCTACAAACTGGATGCTTATTGTTCCCTTTTGAACATGGTCTTTGATAAAGTGATGCTTGATTTCATTGTGCTTGGCTCTAAAGTGTAGGATAAAGTTCTTGGTTAGGTTTATGGCTGAAGTATTGTCACAGAACAAAGGGATGTTGGTTTCAAAGATGTTGTAGTCTTCCAACTGATGTTTCATCCAGATTAACTATGACATGTATCCTGCTACTGATATGTATTCAGCTTCTGCTGTTGACATGACGATGGTGTTTTGTCTCTTGCTTGACCAAGAAATCAGATTATCACCTAGAAACGTACAGTTGCCACTTGTGCTTTTTCTCTCTAATTTGTATCCAACATAATCAGAATCACAAAAACCGCTTAGTTTGTAAGATGGGGTTTTCTTGTAGAGCAAAGTAAGATGTGTGGTTCCTTTAAGGTATTTAAGGATTCTTTTGACAACAGTTAAGTGGGATTCCCTAGGGTCAGCTTGAAAACGAGCACAGACACAAACACTAAACAAAATGTCAGGTCTAGAGGCAGTTAGGTAAAGAAGGGATCCAATCATACCTCTGTATGTTTTCTGGTCTACCTTTTGGCTGGATTTATCTTTTTCAAGTGAGTAGGTGGGGTGCATAGGGGTGGCCATAGGCTTACAATCACTCATCTTGAAATTTTTGAGAAGTTCTTTAGTGTACTTAGATTGGTGAATGAGTGTACCTGTTTTTCCTTGCTGAAACTGAAATCCTAGGAAGAACTTAAGTTCTCCCATCATAATATGAAACTCTTGTTGCATCAAAGCAGAAAACTCTTGGCAGAGAGTGCCATTAGTGGATCAAAAGATAATATCATCAACATAAACTTGAATGATCAGAATATCATTTTTAATGGATTTTCTAAACCAAGTGTTATCTATTTGGCCTCTATCAAACTGATTTATAAGTAAGAAATTGCTAAGTCTGTCATACCATGCCCTATGTGCTTGTTTTAAACCATATAAAGATTTTTTAAGTTTAAAAATATGGTTTGGAAAATCAGAACTTTCAAAACCTGGGGGCTGTTTGACATAAACTTCCTCACTTATATAACCATTTAAGAAAGCACTTTTGACATCCATTTGATACAAAATAATATCATGATTTGCAGCAAAAGAGAGTAGGATACGAATTGCTTCTAACTTTGCCACTGGAGCAAAAGTCTCAGTGTAATCAATGCCTTTTTGCTGACTGTATCCTTGTGCCACAAGCCTAGCTTTATTCCTGACTACTTCACCTTTTTCGTTGAGTTTGTTCCTGAACACCCACTTGGTTCCAATGATATTTTTGTATGGTCTGGATGTGACACCCAAAATCCCAATTTATTTAAATTTTCTTTTTCTTTCAGATTTTAATTTAAAAGTTATAGCGTATAAATAAATAAATAAATAAAACTTTTGAACGATTTCTTTAAGGCAAAAGTATCACTTAATCCTGGACAATTCGTATTAATCCAAAGTTTCCATCAGCTTAACAATTCGATGGTCATAACAGTAATCAAATTAAATTCTTTTGAAGCACACATACATAAGTTACTGATAATTATAATTGTAGTCCCAACCCGATGTCACTATCAGAGCAAAATTTCCCAAAATTACAAATGTTCAAATATGAAATTAACAGAAGGAATATGATAAAAGTCTTCAAGATGAGACAACTTCTTACACCCTGGGAGTATTAATCTGCACCTGCAGCTTGCAGCTCGTCTGCGTCCATCGCAAACGCCAAACACAAACAACGAGGGGTGAGTATCGAAATTATGTAATAGTATAATGTAAATGAGAAGAACACGTAAGTAAGCAAATTAACACAAACATGAGAACATTCAAGAACATAACATCAAGGTTAATCTAATTCAATCACAATAAAACAGTCACAGGGAGAAAATGTTATGCATGTCCTATACTTTATACTTCTTTATCACTTGGTACCATTCTACTCTGAAGTACTTGGTTAGGAGGCCTGATACTATGCCACTACAAGAGTGGACGGACAATTCATGAATGGCCTCCTTTCTTCACTTATATACCTATCCATACGTACTAGTAGTATTAGGTATTTTATTAGGCTTATTATCAGACCTATACACTTAGCCCATGACCCTTATTATTATTAATATTATTATTATTATTATCATTATCATTATTATTATTATTATTGTTATTATTACTACAATCATAAACTCACTCTACTAATGCTTAAGTTAATGGACTAATGTAGCAACACACACGTTTACTTCTTATTTTCTTTTATATATATCTATATGTTTTAAAACATAATTGAATATTATTAATATTAATAATTTAAATAAATCATTAGGGCGAACACATAGGACAAACACGAAGGAAATTATCGCACATGTCAACATACGGATAATAATAGTTGTGTATTATATTTTATAATTAAAATATAATAATAGAAATTGGGGTGTTACATTTCTCCCCCTGTAAAAAAAAATTTCGTCCTCGAAATTTACCTGAGGAAAACAACTCTGGATACGAATCACGCACTTGAATTTTGACTTCCCACGTAGCAGTTTCACCAACAGCACCTCCCCAGACAACCTTAACCAATGAAATTGTCTTACCCCTTAATTCTTTGACTTTCTGGTCCTCAATCCGTAGCGGTAAGGTCTCAAAAGTTAGATTCTCTTTTATTTGGACTTTGTCTGACTCGATTATATGTAAAGGATCGAAAATGTACTTGCGAAGTTGAGACACGTGAAAGACACTATGAAGATTAGAAAGAGACGGAGGCAACGCGATTTGATATGCTACGTTACCGACACGTTTAAGAATTTGGTAGGGTCCTATAAACCGAGGAGTAAGCTTTCGCATTTCTAACGCCCGGCCAACCCCAGTTGTTGGAGTAACTCTCAGAAATACATGATCACCCTCTTGAAACTCGAGGTCTTTCCTTCTTTTATCATGGTAACTCTTTTGCCTACTATGAGACGCTCTCATCTTTTCTTGAATCATTTTTACTTTTTCAGTAGTCTGTTGGACAATCTCAGGTCCTAACACAAGGTTATCGCCCGTCTCAAACCAGCACAGAGGGGTTCTACACCTCCTTCCATACAACGCCTCAAAAGGGGCCATTCCAATGCTAGAGTGGAAACTATTGTTATAGGTAAACTCTATAAGTGGTAAAAAGCTATCCCAACTTCCACTTTGTTCCAACACACAAGCTCTCAATAAGTCTTCTAGGGATTGATTGGTTCTTTCAGTTTGACCATCTGTTTGTGGGTGATAGGCTGAACTCATCCTAAGGTTTGTACCCAAAGCGCTTCGTAAACCTTGCCAAAATTTAGAGGTAAATCTAGGGTCTCTATCTGACACTATACTCGATGGGATTCCATGCAACTTAACAATTTCCTTTATGTATAATTCAGCTAACTTTTCCATAGAATAAGTTATGTTTATCGGAATGAAATGAGCAGATTTGGTTAATCTATCCACAATAACCCAAATACTATCATACTTTTTTGGAGTTCGAGGTAAGCCTACAACAAAGTCCATAGAGATTCTATCCCACTTCCATTCAGGAATACTCAAAGGTTGCATCAAGCCTGAAGGTTTCTGGTGTTCTACCTTAGACTTTTGACAGGTCAAACAAGCATATACAAACTCAGCAACATCTTTTTTCATCCTAGGCTACCAAAATATTTTCTTGAGGTCCTTATACATCTTTGTGGCTCCAGGGTGAATACTTAAACAACTCCTATGTCCCTCCTCTAAGATTATCTTTCTTAACTCCTCTACATCGGGTATACAAATTCTATCCTTAAATCTCAAAATTCCATCGACACCCATTTTAAAATCAGGTTCTCTCCCCTGGTCAATCACCTGTAACTTATCCAAAAGGTATAAGTCCAACTTCTGACTCTTTTCAATCTCTTCTAATAGTCCACTAGTCACCTTTAACATTCCCAATTTAATACTTTATGGTGTCAATTCACAAACTAAGCTAAGGTCTCTAAACTGTTCCAGCAACTCGCTGTGCTTAACCATTAAAGCGAACACACTCAAATTCTTCCTACTCAAGGCATCAGCCACTACATTGGCCTTTCCAGGGTGATAGTTAAGTTCAAAGTCAAAATCCTTAAGAAATTCCATCCACCTACGTTGCCTCATATTCAGTTCCTTCTGGTCGAAAAAGTACCTAAGGCTCTTATGATCACTAAAAACCTCAAATCTAGATCCGTACAAATAGTGTCTCCACATCTTAAGTACAAAGACAACTGCTGCTAGTTCTAAATCGTGGGTAGGGTAGTTCCTCTCATGAATCTTCAGTTGTCTAGAAGCATATGCTACGACTTTTCCGTCCTGCATAAGCACTCCACCTAATCCTGAGCCACACGCGTCACAATATACTACAAAGGGTTCGCTCGGGTTAGGTAACACTAAGATCGGTGCAGAGGTCAATCGTTTCTTAAGCTCTTGGAAACTATTCTCACAATGGGTATCCCACACAAACAATTCCCCTTTCCGGGTCAACTTAGTCAAAGGTAAGGCCAACTTGGAGAATCCTTCTATGAATCTACGATAATAACCTGCCAGTCCTAGGAAACTCCTAATCTCAGTCACTGATTTTGGTGCTTTCCATTCTAAGACACTCTCTACCTTAGCAGGATCAACAACTAGTCCTCCTTTTGAAATTACATGTCCTAGGAAACTCACTTCCTTTAACCAAAATTCACACTTAGACAGCTTGGCAAATAATTGTTTTTCCTTAAGGGTTTGCAAGACTATCCTTAAATGTTCACCACGCTCTTCCTTAGTCTTAGAGTACACTAAGATATCATCTATAAACACAACCACAAATAAGTCTAGGTAAGGATGAAAGATTTGGTTCATGTAATCCATAAACACCGCTGGTGCATTAGTAACACCAAAAGGCATGACCAAGTACTCATAGTGGCCATAACGGGTCCTAAATGCGGTTTTCGAGACATTCGAAGACTTCACCCGAATCTGATGGTAACCTGATCTCAAATCAATCTTACTAAATACGCAGGATCCTCTCAATTGGTCCATAAGATCATCTATCCTAGGTAGTGGGTACTTATTCTTGATTGTCACTTTATTAAGTTGGCAGTAATCCACACACAACCTTATAGATCCATCGTTCTTTTTAACCAACAACGCGGGTGCACCCCATGGTGACACACTAGGTCTTATAAATTGTTTATCTAAAATCTCCTCCAATTGTTTCTTAAGTTCACACAATTCTAAGGGAGACATCCTATATGGTGCCATGGATATGGGTCCAGTACCTGGTACAAGGTCAATGTTAAACTCGACCTCACGCTCTGGTGGTAAACTATTGACATCTTTAGGGAATACTTCAGGGAATTCACGCACAATAGGAACATCTTGTACTACCACTTTTTCTTTAAGTTCCAACGAGGATAGGATCATGTATAACTGGGCATCATCTTTCAAGAGTGCCTTCACTTGGTTGGCGGATATATTGCTAGGCTTCTCTCTCTCTTCTGGTTCCATGAATTCAATAGTTTTACTAAAAAAATCTACGCGGACTCGATTAGCAGATAACCAATCCATACCGAGGATCACATCAACTAGACGTAAAGGTAAACATACTAAGTCAACTCGAAAGTCCTTTCCACACACATGGATAGAAATATTATGACAAACACTAGAGGTGTCAACAGAGTCACTAGTTGGGGTATTCACAATCAAATCATACTGCAAACGAGACACAGGTAGTCCTAAATGTCTAACACAATCAAGAGACACAAAGGAATGAGTAACACCACAATCAAATAGCACAAACAAAGGAGTATCACTTATGAGACACGTACCTTGGATCAAGTTATCTTTCTCAGTTACTCCTGCACCACTAAGGGCAAAGACTCTTCCATTAGACATAGGTCGGCTGGCTTGGGAACTCTGGTTTCTGGATTGGGGAGTCTTCTTTGGATAGGGGCATGTGGTGCTGATGTGGCCCTGTTGTTGACAATTAAAACAAGTAACTGCAGCATCTCTGCACTCAAATGCCATATGACCTTGCTTACCACACTTGTGACATCGAATAGGAGTAGCTGGATCACTGTTGTTACTACTGTTGTTGCTCGAGACTTGACTCCGGTTGTTGCTATTCACATAGCTAACTCCTCTTCCATTCAGGTTTCCTCTACCACCCCCATAACTATAATTGTTTTCATTTCCTTTTCCATTACCATTACCATTTCCTTTTCCGGCTGGAGAACCGTGTTGGTGATAATTCGAATGACTTTCAAATTTATTAGGAGGGAAAGAGTAAGGTTTTCCCCTATTATGATGCATAGGCCTCTTGTCCTTCATGGTTCCCGTGTTTCGATAATGTGCCTTTTCAGCACGACTATCCTCATCATAGATCCTACTCTTATTCACTAGGGTAGGGAAGTCACGGATCTCTTGCATTCCAACCTGGTTCTTGATCTCTGGTCTGAGTCCCATTTGAAACATAATGCACTTAGATTTTTCTCCTGCTTCTCCTACATAGAGTGGGTAGTACCTGGACAACTCCTCAAACTTAGCGGCATATTCTGCCACTGACATATTACCTTGTTCTAACTTGATAAATTCCATTTCCTTCCTATTGCGGATGTCTTCAGGAAAATACTTGACTAGGAACATGTTTCTGAATACTATCCAAGTAATTACAGTCCCTGCATTATCTAAACGCTGGTGCGAATTATCCCACCAATGTTCAGCTTCTTCTATCAACATAAAAGTTCCCAAATGCACTTTTTGGCCTTCGGGACATGCCACTCCTCTAAAAATTTTCTCAATCTCTTGCAACCACTTCTGGGCTCAATCTGGATTATAGTGACCTTCAAATGATGGAGGATTAGCCTTATGGAATCGATCCATTACCATGAACTCATTTATTTGCACATTTCCTTGATCACTAGTGTAACTATTAGCTTGAGCAACAGCTTGAGCAGCAACATGTGTAGCTTGAGCAGCAGCTTGTGCAGAGGCTTGCACAGTAGCTTGGGATTCAGCCAAAGCCTGTAGAGCCTGCATTGTAACTCCTGCAATGGACACCAGAGCCTTAGCAATTGCAGCGTCATTCCTCCCACTAGCCATCACTACCTGCATCAATCAAATAGGCCAATTGAATTAAGTGGGGTACTTAGGGAGAAAGGAAACTAACTTAGTTCTACATTACTAACACAATAACAATCATAGTAACAACACACACATAACAGAGCACACAAGGAAACATAGTGAACACATAACACACCTACGGTCTGATTGGACAGACCTGCTCTGATACCACATATGTGACACCCTAAATCCCAATTTATTTAAATTTTCTTTTTCTTTCAGATTTTAATTTAAAAGTAAAAGAGTATAAATAAATAAATAAATAAAACTTTTGAACGATTTCTTTAAGGCAAAAGTATCACTTAATCCTGGACAATTCGTATTAATCCAAAGTTTCCATCAGCTTAACAATTCAATGGTCATAACAGTAATCAAATTAAATTCTTTTGAAGCACACATACATAAGTTACTGATAATTATAATTGTAGTCCCAACCCGATGTCACTAGCAGAGCAAAATTTCCCAAAATTACATATGTTCAAATATGAAATTAACAGAAGGAATATGATAAAAGTCTTCAAGATGAGACAGCTTCCTACACCCTGGGAGTATTAATCTGCACCTGCAGCTTGCAGCTCGTCTGCGTCCATCGCAAACGCCAAACACAAACAACGAGGGGTGAGCATCGAAATTATGTAATAGTATAATGTAAACGAGAAGAACACGTAAGTAAGCAAATTAACACAAACATGAGAACATTCAAGAACATAACATCAAGGTTAATCTAATTCAATCACAATAAAACAGTCATAGGGAGAAAATGTTATGCATGTCCTATACTTTATACTTCTTCATCACTTGGTACCATTCTACTCTGAAGTACTTGGTTAGGAGGCCTGATACTATGCCACTACAAGAGGGGACGGATAATTCATGAATGGCCAAGTCCTCATAGATCCCCTCAACTCAACCCGAGACACATATACGCGACGTTCGGGGTACTCTTGTTTTGCACGGTAGCTCCCGACCTTAGGAAATAACCCACTAATCCACTTAGGAATTCCCAACTAGATGTACCCCCAAGGTTTATCAGTCTTACCTCACAGTTTGACTGTAGCCCTCCACGATCAGGCTCATTCAGTTGTACTTCCCCCGAATCACTAGGTTTGTCAAACCCTCCCTATATGATGACAAAATAATCCTTACTCCAAAACTACAACATCTATCTCATACGTACTCGATTGTCACAACTCAATAAATTTCAACTCAAAATATACATCAGAATTACATCATTACATATATATGTATATATATATAATTAGTCAATCATAATAAAATTCCAATTTTATCAATCACAGAATAAAGCAAACAGGCGGTGCATTTAATTAATATCACAGTTTTAAATCCAGTAAATTAGAGCACTCAAGTACATATCATTCACACAATAACAATCAACACAAGATTTCATAAAATTAAACAATATGCAGTCTTGATATAATTAAACTCACAACAATTCTATAGGTTACTAAAATACATTTTAGTCCTCACTATTACCATTTATATAATATTAATTAATTATTATTACTCAATAGGGTTCGACCGTACGTAGTAAGTAAACCAAACAGACTTGTTTCTTTAAGTGATGATCTGGTTTTCAATGGTTCAGTTGCGCTTCCAATAATCAGTGTTTCTGGATGTGAAGACTTGTACTTCTACCCATTCTTTCCTTCTGACTTGTGTTCAGGTTCAACATTATATTCAAATTTGCTTTCATCCTTTTCTTTCTCTGGTTCTGTTGTTTGATATGCTCCTGCTTCCTGTGCTTCTGGTAAACCTGCAATTTCCTCATTTTGCTTTGACTTTTCAGAGTCAAGCTATTTGTCATCAAACTTAATGTGTATGGACTCCTCCACAGTGTTAGTTTCTTTATTAAACACTCTATAAGCTTTTGATCTCTCAATGTAACCAATGAAGGTACACTTTTGAGATCTGGAATCAAATTTTGCAAGATTATCCTTAGTGTTTAACATATAACAAATGCATCCAAACAGTTTGAAATAGGAAATATCAGGTTTCTTACCTTTCCACTGTTCATATGGAGTTTTGTTTAGAATAGACCTGATGTAAACTCTGTTCTGGATGTAGCATGCAGTGTTGTCAGCTTCTGCCCATAGGTAGGTAGCAATATTCATGTCATTCAGCATGGTTCTGGCCATCTCCTGCAGTGACCTGTTCTTCCTTTCAACAACTCCATTTTGTTGAGGTGTTTTGGGGGATGAGAAGTTTTGAGAGATACCATTCTCATCACAAAATTCTTCAAAGTACTTGTTCTCAAACTCACCTCCATGATCACTTCTAATAGTTATGATTTTAAAACCTTTTTCATTCATAACTTGCTTGCAGAAAGAAATAAATACCTTATGGGATTCATCTTTGTTTCTCAGAAATTTTACCCAAGTCCATCTTGAGTAATCATCAACTATGACAAACCCATACTTCTTACCACTAAGGGATGCAGTTTGAACATGACCAAGCAGATCTAAATGAAGCAGTTCAAGAGGTTGTGAAGTAGAAATACAGTTTTTAGGTTTAAAAGAGCTTTTGGTCAGTTTACCTTTTTGACATGCTTCACACAGAATCTCAAATTTGGTACTTAGTTTGGGGAGACCTCTCACTAGCTGAAGTTTACTTAACTCATAAACTAGCCTAGGGTTTGCATGGCCTAACCTTTTGTGCCAAATCAAATTTTCCTCCCTAACAGATAAAAGACACTTAACTTTCTACTTAACTAGACTAAACAGATCTATCTTATAGACATTATTCTGCCTAACACCAGTGAACAAAACAGATCCATCTTTTTGACTAACAGCCTTGCAGGTTTTCAATTGTGCCTGTACTTATGATCTGACCTTTCTGGTTTCCTCCAAAGGAAACCTTGCCTCCTTTCTTTAGAGTCAGCTTCTGGAACATTGATGTGTCTCCAGTCATATGCTTGGAGCATCCTATGTTCAGATACCATGCTTTGTGTTGCAGATCAGACCTTTCTTCTTCTGATACTTCACCGTTAGAGTCAGAGTCAAACTCAGTGCTGTAATCAGATTATGTACGAGCCTTCAGAGCCAGTTCTGTTTCTGGCTTGTCCAGACTGGTTGAACTGTTCCCTTGATTCTGCTTCGGCTGATACACCATGTTCCTCTGGTGATTCTAGAACTTATGGTGATTCTGGTAATTCTACTTCTTCTGGTAATACTGAAGCTGATGTGTGTGATTCTACTGTTTGTGGATGGACCTCTGATTTTGATACTGATACGGGTTCTGGTTTGGGTTCTGGTTCTGATTCTGATTCTGGTGTGAATTGTACTGACCAGACCTTCTTTCATCAAACTCATTTTGCTTCTGTCTGGTGGAAACTGGAACATACACCTTTTTCTGTTTGTGCATTGCCAACATCCGTTGACCAGGCACCATGATTGGTGTTTCCTTCTGGTTGCTCAGAATATCTGCAACATAAACAATTTTGTTCTTTGGTACCCAAAACTGGTTGGGTCCAGGTTTGTTAGACTTAACAGGTCTCTTGTCTTTCCCATATTTTATCATAGGACAAGACAATTTAGAATGAACCTTTTTAGCATAAATAATACACAGAACATTAGAATGAGCAGATTTAATTTCAGCAACAGATTTAGTAAAACCTATTCCTCTCTTACCATTGTTACTGATTCCATAAATCATGGAAGCATACTTACTTCTTTCCATACCATTTGCAATAAAGTTTTGAAAAGCTTGTTCATGCATATCAGATTCACAAACAGTATTGGAAGTTGAGCAAATATTACTTTTGAGAGTTAGATTTTCAGAATTGAGTCTGGCAACTTCAGTTTTAAAATTAGTGTTTTCAGTTGCAAACTCAACATTATGATTCTTTAAAATTTGTACTTTTTTTGTTAGAATTTTCTTTTCTTCCCTAAGAGTTTTTAGTTTTAAAGACATCTTGTTGTACACATTTAGAAAGACTTTAAGAGCAGTAATTAATTCAGATTTAGTAAGATTAGAGAATACCTCTTTGTTTTCATCTTTTGAATCAGTTCCAGAGTTTGTGCTGGATCTAGAACTTGAGTTGGTATGTGCCATCAGAGCCAATACTGCTTCCTCTGATGTGCTTCCAGACTTGCCATAATGAATGATTTGTCCATTCTTCTTACCTTCTGCTTTTCTTCCAGAGCTAGTACCTTTATAGATTCGAGAGGCAAACTTGATGTGAGCCATCATAGCTGTTTTTGCCTCTTCATCATCAGATGATTCCTCTTCTGAGTCAGATGCATCCTATGCTGCCATCAGACCATTCTTCTTGAATCTGGAACCTTTCTTGTGATGCTTTCCTTTCTCCATGTTTGGACATTCTGACTTGATATGTCCAGGTTCATTGCATCCATAGCAGATAATGGTTTTCTTGTCAGCTTCTTCTTTTCCTCTGTTGGAGTATTTGCTATATTTTCTGGGAGCTTTCTTCTTTCTGTTTTGCCACATCTTTGCAATCTGCTTGGGTATGTAAGCAAGATCATCATCTTGACAATCACTATCCTCTGATTCTGATACAACCTTTGCAGCTTTCTTATGTTTTGACTTAAGGGCTAAAGTCTTCTTCTTCTTTGGTTCATCTGCATCCAACTCTATTTCATAAGACTTGAGGGAGATGATCAAATCTTCAAGCTTCAAGGTATTCGGATCTCTGGCTTCCTGTACTGCAGTAACCTTTGGTCTCCATTTGGCTGGTAAGCTTTTGAGGATCTTCTTTACATGATCTGCAGTGGTGTAGCTTTTCTTAAATACTTTTAAACCTGATACCAGAATCTGGAATCTACAGAACATTGCTTCAATGTCTTCATCCTTTTCCATCTTGAACAGCTCATACTGTTTGACCAGTATGTTTGCCCTTGCCTCTTGAACCTGTTGACTTCCTTCATAGGTCAGAACCAGACTGTCATAGATGCTTTTTGCTGTTTCCTTGTTAGTGCATCTGTCAAATTCTTTAAATGTGATAGCATTGATTATGATGGTTCTGGACTTGTGATGCAGTTTGTATAACTTCCTCTGGTTGGGATTCATATCTGCTACATCCATTTCTTGACCAGTTTCATCTCCTGGTATAGTGGGTGCAGTGTAGCCTTTGACTACCAAGATCCAGAGATCAGGATCTTGGGATATGAAGAAGCTTCTCATTCTGTCCTTCCAGTGTTCAAAGTGATCTCCATCAAACAGTGGTGGCCTGTTGATGTTGCCTCCAAATTCTTCTTTGGATTCTGACATGTTGAACCCCCTTGGACCTTTCCTCAAACATTGTTAAGCGCTCAGCCTTGAGACCGAGCTCTGATGCCAATGGAAGGTGCAAACACGAGAAGGGGGTTGAATTGTATTTGTAATACTTCAATTCTTTTTCTGTTTTTGATGATTATTTAAAATATGATATATAAGCAAGCAGAATTAGCAGTGGATAAAGTAAAACAATCAACACAAAGATTTATCCTGGTTCACCATTAACTAGGCTACATCCAGTCCCTTCACCTTGAAGGATTTTTCCACTAATTCAAAACCTCTGAATTACAACAGCACTACTGACCCTCCAAGTCAGTCTTCCCAAACAGTCTAACAATCCTAGACTTTTGAGGAACACAGCACCTTGACTTCACAAGTCAAGTCTTCTCCTACCAATCTGACAACCCCAGATTGCAGAAGGGATTTCAACACCTTCAATCTAATTGCTAAGTCACCTGCTACTTTTTATGACTCATCAGATTGTAGACTCTACTTCAACAATATAGATCTGACACAAGGGAACGAAAAATAAGAGTACTTGCTTCTGGAAAGCTGATACTCACAATTAACCTCACTGAAAACTCGAGTGTTTGCTTCTGGAAGTTTATGACTCTTTTACTGATTTTTGATTGCTAAGTCTTCTGCCTTGAGCCTTCTTTTATAGAAGAAAATTAGGGTATCTTCCATGATCAAATTCGAGTTGTATCTGTCCAGATTCTCTTGCAAAAATAACATCGCCAATCGGGTTTGAGCTTTATGATTGATCCGAACCTTTTTGCTTCAGATTTGTTGTGAAAATAACTTTGGCCAATCCTGTTCTTGTTTAATTCTGGACCGTATCTTTCTTCCCTCCAATTGCTTTTAAATTCCCTCCAAGACTTCAATTTATTTTTGTATCAAATCCCCTTAATACTTTGATCAAATTTCTATCAAAATTTAATCAAGTCTTTTTCGAATTTTAATCAAGTCTCCACTGATTTTCATCATGATTAAAATCTGGACCGTATGATCCTCTGATCTCGACCAACTCTAGACGATGTAATCTAATATGCGTCAATTATGTGATCCTCTGATCTCGGTCAACACTGGATCATGATACTTTAATCTTGACCATTGATCTTTTAATCTGAACATTTACCCTCTGATATGGACCAAGTCTGGACTGCGTCTGGATTGAATCTGAATTAAATCTAGACTTATGATATTTTAATATGGACCATTGATCTTTTAATCTGGACATTTATCCTCTGATCTGGATCAAGTCTAGATTAAATCTAGATCAAGTTTGAACTAAGTCTGGATTAAATCTGGACTAAGTCTTATGTTCTGGATAATCAAATCTTCTGATATGGACTGAGTTTTATGTTCTGGACCATGCTATCTTCTGGTCTAGACCAAGTCTGGATTAAGTCTGTATTAAATCTTATATTCACGACCAAGCTATCTTTTGGTAAGTATTAAGTCTAGACCAAGTTTGACTTATGTTTCCTTCTAGTCTAGACCAAGTCTCCCTTTGACAAGCTTCCATCTGGTTTGGACCAGGTCTCCTTCTGGACTCTGCTTCCTTCTGATTTGGACAGAGAAAGATATCCTCCGATGATGTTATTTGTCCTTTGATATTTTGCCTTTGATGACATCCTCTGATATCTTCTGGAGGTGTATCCTCTGGTGTCATTCTCTGATTTATCCTCTGGTGTCCTCATCTTATGCTTCTGATTTTATCTTCTGGTGACGTCATCTTCTGGTGGCATTTTTCATTATTATTCTAAGTCAAAAATAAGATTACATAAAAGTACTTTTGTAAACATCAAAATTCTAAGTATAGAACCAACTTGGTTCCAAAATTTTTGTGGTTGTACTTATTTTGTTTTGGGATGACTGTACCTTTGACGTTCTTTGATAGTTGACTTTAGTTGATGGGTCCATGATCTATTTTTTTTACGTGACCATGGGGGGATAACATTCTTGAAGCAGTACTTATGTGCAGGTGTCTGCCGAGAATACCCCAGGGGTATGAGCGATGTCTGATAGGTCTCATAACGCCGATGTATTTTCTATTTGTAGATTTTGGATTATTGTCCCAAAAACTATTTTAGCTTGTTTGTATATATGATGTAATTATTTATTACTCTTTTTGTTTTATGTTACGACATATTATTTTAGTAAGTGGTTTTAAAAAAAAAATACACCTGCGCTGTTAAAAATTGGGGTGTTACATTGTGGTATCAGAGCTTTGGTTAGATTGTAGGCTGACTTGTAGGTTGGGAGTCGTTATCTGATCATGCGTCGGGGTAAGTTGTTAGAGTGCCAAGTCTTGTGTAGTTGTGGTGTGCTGAAGTGATGATGTTGTTAGAGTTATATTTTGGAATTATTCTAAGTGGTGTGAGATTTCTACTTGATGATGGTTTTGTAGGGAACAATGCCTCCAAGAAGGGACGACACTGTAAAAGTCAACGTCAACCGGGATGATCGAATGGCTGAAGCAATGAATAACATGGCTGCTTTTGTTGCTGCAAAAATGGCTGCAAAGACTCTACATGATCTAGATAAGAGGGAAATAGAGATCTGTGCTGCTGAATCAAGGGGATTATAGGATTTCCGTCGTCACAATCCTCCAAAGTTCAAGGGTGATGAGAGTCTAGAAAAAGTCGACTAGTGGATCCAGAAAGTGGAAAAGATTTTCAAAATGATTAATTGTCAGGCAATGGTGAAGGTCAACTATGCTACGTATCTGCTACTAGGGGATGCTGAATATTGGTGGAGAAGTACAAGGCTTCTTATGGGATCAGCTCATGAGGAGGTGAACTGGGAGTCGTTCAAAAGGAAGTTTTTAGACAAATGCTTTCCAACGAGTACCAGGACTAAGCTGGGTGATGATTTTCTTAAATTGTACCAGGGAAATATGACGGTGGGTGAATATGCTGCTAAGTTTGAGTAATTGTCAAGGCATTTTAGGTTTTTCCGTGAAGAGATTGATGAACAATTTATGTGTCATCGTTTCCAAAATGAAACGAAGTACGAGATTCAAGACCCTGTCTTGCCATTGGGAATTCAACGGTTCCAAGCCTTAGTGGAGAAATGTAGAGAGGTTGAGGAAATCAAGAACAAGAGGGCCAACCTACGAGGGAACTTTAGTTTAGGGGGCTTAGACGGGTGAACCATCAGAACAACAAAGGAAAGCAAGTTGTTAAGCCATATAACCGACCACAGAACAACAATAGGGGTCATAATCGCCCGGGGAACCAGAACTTTGGAAGACAACAAGGACAAGTGATTAGATGTTTCCGATGTGGGGAAGAGGGACATTATGCTAATGCTTGTACCACTAAGAGTCTTCCATGCTACAATTGCCAGAAGCAAGGGCACTTTGCAAGGGATTGCAAGGCTCCGAAGGTGGAACCAACAGTGAATGCAACTAGGGCTACTCGTCTTACTACTAAGGGACGCGTTTATTGCATTGGTGCTGAAGCTTGAAATCAATCTCACAATTTAATCTAACGAGACTGCAAGATTGCAGGTAACACACTAACTGCACTTTTTGATTCAGGGGCAACCTATTCCTTCATTGCTAGGGATTGTGTGAATCATTTAAAGCTATCTATGTCTTCTATGCCTTTTGATTTGGTTGTTTCGACACCTGCTAAGACTTTGACCGTAAATACTACATGTTTACACTGTCATGTAACAATTTAGAATAAAGATTTCTTGATTAATTTGATTTGTTTACCCCTACAATCACTCGAGATCATTCTCGGCATGGATTGGATGTCGTATCATTATGTAATCTTGGATTGTGCTCGCAAATTAGTTCTTTTCCCTAAGCCTGGAGTCGTTCGGTATTTAGCTGCTAACAAACTCGGAGTGTCGCTGAGAAAAGGAACTCAAGAGTTTATATCATTGGCTAACATGGAGGCAAAGATAGATGTGAGCATAGAAGACGTGGTACATGTCAAGCAGTACCCATACATATTTCCAAATGAAATTCCAAGATTACCCCCAGTAAGAGAGATGGAGTTCTTCATTGATCTACACCATGGAACCGGACCTATTTCAATTGCACTGTTTCAGATGTCGCCATTGGAATTGAACGAGCTCAATGGCCAAATTGAAGATTTGTTAGAGAAAGGATTTATCAGACCATGTGTGTCACCACGGGGAGCTCTGGTATTGTTGGTTAAGAAGAAGGATGGAAGCTCGCACTTATATGTGGATTATAGGCAACTTAACAAGGCAACTATTCAGAATCGTTATCCTTTACCACGTATCAATGATTTCATGGAACAGTTGAAAGGAGCTGCAGTGTTTTCAAAGATTGATTTAAAGTCAGGTTACCATTAAATTCGGGTAAGAGAAGGAGATATTCAAAAGATTGCTTTCAAAACTCGTTACATACATTATGAATATCTTGTTATGCCATTTGGAGTTACAAATGCACCAGCAGTTTTTATGGATTACATGAATAGAATCTTTAGCCCATTTCTAGATAAATTCGTTGTGGTGTTCATCGATGATATATTGATTTATTCAAGGAATGAGGAAGAACATGTAGAGCATTTACGTCAAGTTCTTGAAGTTTTACTAGAGAAGCAATTGTATGCTAATCTATCGAGGTGCGAGTTTTGGTTAGAAAAAGTGAACTTCTTAGGACATGTGATAACCAAAGAAGAAATCGATGTGGATCCAACAAAGATTGAGACAGTCCTCGCTAGGAAACAGCCTCATACTATCACAAACATATGAAGTTTTGTCGGACTGGCAGGATACTACAAGAGGTTTATTGAAGGATTTGCTAAGATTGTAGCTCCATTAACACAACTCACTAGAAAGAATCAGCCGTTTGCATGGACAGAGAAGTGTAAGGAAAATTTTCAGATACTTAAGGGAAAGCTGACAACCTCACCAGTATTGGTTTTACCCCAACAAGAAGAACCATACGAAGTTTATTGTGATGCGTCTCACCAAGGTTTGGGATGTGTTCTAATGCAACACAAGAAGGTTGTAGCCCATGCCTCCAGACAATTGAAAACTCATGAACGAAACTATCCTACTCATGATTTAGAGCTTGCTGCTGTAATTTTTGCATTAAAGATCTGGAAGAACTACTTATATGGATGCACGTTCAAAGTGTTCAGTGACCATAAGAGTTTGAAATATTTGTTTGATCAGAAAGAATTGAACATGCGCCAGAGGAGATGGATGGAGACTCTTAAGGATTTTGATTTCACATTGTAGTACCACCTTGGGAAAGCCAATGTGGTGGCTGATGCGTTGAGTAGAAGGAGTGTGTCAGTATTTTCAACAATAATGGGTAGACAACAAGACTTGTGGGAAGCATTTAGAGATCTACACTTGGACGTAGAGTTTGCACCGGGAATTTTAAAATGTGGGATGATAAAAATTTTGAGTGGTCTACTTGAGGACATTGAGAATTTTCAAGATGATGCATTAATTCAAGAGAAGAGGAACCTAATAGTGCAAGGAAAGACGACTGAGTTCAAGATTGGACCAGATAATATTTTGAGATGTAATGGGAGGATTTGTGTACCGGTATTTGCAGATCTGACGAGAACAATTTTAGAAGAGGCTCATAAGAGCAAATTGAGTATCTATCCTAGAGCGACAAAGATGTATCAGGACTTAAGGCAAAAAATTTGGTGGCCAGGAATGAAGAGGCATGTAGCGGAGTATGTATCAACTTGTTTAACTTGTCAAAAAGTGATAGTGGAACATCAGCGACCTGCTGGAATGTTACAACCTTTAGATATACCTGAATGGAAGTGGGACAACATTTCCATGGACTTTATAACTAGATTGTCGAAGACAAGGAGAAAAAATGATTCTATTTGGGTGATAGTGGATCAATTAACTAAATCCCCACACTTTTTTACCAGTAAAGACCATCTATAAGGTAGATAAGCTTATAGAGATCTACATTGCTAAAATTGTGACACTACACGGAGTACCGTCGAGTATCGTACCGAACCGTGACCCGAAATTCACGTCTCACTTTTGGGGAGCGTTGCATGAAGTGTTGGGAACGAAACTGAGATTGAGTTCAGCATACCATCCACAAACAAGCAGACATACTGAGAGAACAAATCAGTTCTTGGAAGATTTATTGAGAGCATGTGTATTAGATGATAGATGGAGTTGGGATGATGTATTGCCGTTGATTGAGTTTACCTACAACAATAGTTTCCACGCAAGTATTGGAATGGCACCATATGAGGCTTTGTATCGACGCAAGTGCCAGACGCCTTTATGCTGGTATAAGAACGGAGAAAGTATGATTGTAGGACCTGATATGGTGCAACAGACTACAGAGAAGGTTAAAAGGATAAAAGAGAAAATGAAGATCTCGCAGGACCTTCAGAGGAGTTTTGCGGACATGTGTCGTAGACCTTTGGAGTTCGAGCAGGGTGATCATGTGTTTCTAAGAGTCATACCTACAACTGGAGTTGGTAGAGCCATTAAATAAAGAAAATTAACTCCAAAATTTATTGGACCATACCAAATTAGTGCACGAATTGGACCAGTGGCTTATCGAATTGTTTTGCCTCCAATAATGTCCAATATTCACGACATATTTCACGTGTCGCAATTAAGGAAATATATTTCAGATCCTTCACATGTGATCGAACCACACGCAACATGGGACCGTTGACTACTGAATCATTAAGTTTATGTAGTTAGCTCCTTGAGTCTCGAAAAAGAATCGAGACCGTTGACACCGACTTAGCGGTAGAGAGAACTCTGAGATATTAACGTTGTTGTGGTGAATAAAGAAAAATGATTTTTCATAGTGTATGTATTTCCATAGAGTAGTCGAAACTTTTCTTAAACCCTTTTCGATGTTGGCGGTGTATGGTGATATTTCTTCAAACTCAACTTACAATTTCTTGGTGTTAAATTATTGAAGATGATAGAAAATATTAATCTATGTGATATTGAGATAGTTTTGAAAACATAGAGGTTTTATGACAAGTATAAATTTTTATGCTCAGAAGTTTGATTTTATTTGTATTAAAAGTATTAATCTTTGTGTTAAATAAATTCCACCTTATATTGAAGTGTTTATCTATATGTAAAAGTTTAAATTTTTATAACAAGAATTAAAAGTTTCAAGCAATCTTTCCAAATTTATTGATTTTGAGGTTTGGTTTCATTTACCTTTTCTCCAATTTGGTAATTTTTGTGAATTTATTTTGAGATCAATTTTAAAATAAAAAATTGAGTTTGTTGTTCTTAAAATTGATTTTGAAACTATTTCAAAGAGTAGTTAGAACTTTGAAACTAGAAAAACATTTATTGATATTCTTGTGTTGGTTAAGTTGTTATGAGGTAAATACTTTGATTGAACCTTTAGTCTTTATAAATGTAGTTATTTGAAACACACACAAAAATTGAGTTCTATGGAAAATTTGAGAAAATTTTGTGGTTATGTGAAAAGTTTTGAGAAAAATAATTTACAACATTTCGAATGATTGTTAGTGAATGCTTTGAAAAATTGAAGGATATTGATTTCTAAAAAATATGTTCATACGTTGAAAGTGTGTATTGTGAATAGTAATATTATTAGTCCTTACTCGTTTTAAACTCTTTTAGTAAATATACTCTAAAGGGATTAGGAAAAAGAAATGGTTTGTAAGGTAGTTAAACTCTCAGGGATAGACTGCACTCTGGTAAATTGTGCTGATCTGTGATAGGTGGCACCTCGGTAATTAGTACTGGTCTGTGATAGGCGTTACATTTATGATTTACACCCCTCGAGGAGGATTTGGGAATTAAAAAATATGTGCACTAGCATATAAGCATTGTATTAGGGTGCTTGGCACGAGAGTCATGTTTGTTATGATATGATATATGTGTATACTTGTTCTGTCACTGTTTGTTACCTTGCTGAAATTGCTAAGTGTTTATTGTTTGTCTTTTTGACATAATTGTTAATTGTTAATTTCGGTTGATGACCCTTTACATTATTGTGGAAATTGGGTTTTGCCCTTAGATGATACCCGAGTTCGTTTCACCGATAGATACCCGAGTTCGTTAGACTTCCCTTATCGACATTCGTCGATTGCTTGGGTATACGACCCCATCTCAAGCAAAGCTACATATACGGGGAAAGTAGGAGAGTTAGGGTAGTGTCGCATGTAGAATTCACTCACGAGAGGATCGACTTCCCTGTACCTTCAGGATTAGTACTCGAGGCGAATGAAGTATAGGCAAATGCAGAGAGTCCTTCAGTCAGAGGTGGGACGAAGACCACCGTAGGTGTGGTGGTTCACTGTAGTAGCAGAGGATGTAGTGCTTGGACCAGGAACAGGTAAGAAGGGTAAGAGGCCGATACTAGCGGAAGAAGATATTCTAGGTCCGTCAAGACTGGTCGGGGACTAGGGTTGTGCTAATGGACCGCCAATCCCTTGGTTGGTGTCACCACAGATTGAGTCTGAGCTTCCACTCCTAGTAAACGATCCCCTACTGACTGTCACTGAAGTAGAGGACTGTTTTGAGATTCCAGGACCGCCAAAGCCACATATATCGTGGGTTGATCTGACTTTTGAGGAGACTGATCCTTGTATATATGATGTAATTATTTATTACTCTTGTCGTTTTGTGTTACAACATATTATTTTAGTAAGTGGTTTTAAAAATAATAAAAAATGCACCCGCGCTGTTATAAATCGGGGTGTTACACTAATGCTCTAGCTGTATCCCAATCAGAACTAGTTGGGGGACCAACTTCCCCAAAGAAATCCTTATAATTTGACTCCTCAAGCTTCCCAAAAGCTACTTGAAACTTCTCCGCAGCCTCCAGCATCAAGTAGGTTGAGTTCCAATGAGTTGAAACATCAAGAGATAGCAATTTTTTAAAAGATATTCCAGCTAATTGAACACATTCCTTAAACTTTCCAACTCTATGAGGTGAAGATTTTACAAATCTAACAGCATTTCTAATGCTAGATATTGCCAAAAAAGTTTCTTTCAAGCCATCAATTACAACTAAATTCAGAATATGAGCAACACACCTCATGTGAAAGTGTTCCCCATCCCCACCAAACCATCCATATTATTTATCTTTTTTTTCAAAAAAACTACGACTAAATTATTGGATGATCCATTATCAACGGTTATAGTTGACATTTTTCGAATCCCTCAATCCTTTAAAACCTCTTCAATCTTCTTACTAATTGTGTCACCCCTATGATTTGGGATTACTGTGAAACTAATAATCATTTTTTGATAATTTCAATCACTATCAACAAAGTGTGCCGTAAGGGTCAAGTAGTTAAGGTTTTGGATTGAAGTCCAACAATCTGTTGTAAGAGCTACCTTATTGCAATCGAACTTAAAAAAAAGCTTTCAACCTTACTTTTTCCTCCAAAAAAAACTTAAAACTATCCCTATCTATTGTTCGCCTAGATGGTATTGTAAATTGAGGTTGCAATGTTCTCAACATATACTTTTTCCTCCAAAAAAAACCGAAAACTATCCCTATTTGTAGATTGTACATCAACTTCACTAGAAGGAATTTTGTTAAAATGTTCCCAACATTTAGCAGACTGTGTAGGACCAGTTGCATTAGCTCTTCTCTTCTTTTTAGCTTGATTTTTAGCCAATTCAAGTCCAGCAACATTCAATTACCAACCACATTGAATAACCAAATACCAACCACATTGAATTATTTATTTTAAGTTTATTGACTTTTAAAGGGCTGTAATAAGTTTTTAAGGGAATGTATTAAAATTTTAAGTGAATTTAATTTAACATTCAAGGATTGTATTACTCTATTAGTTAAGTGGTTGTAATTGAACATTTAAAAGTTATAAATATTTAAGGGATTTTAATTTAACCTATAAGGGAGTTGAATTCTTATGTAAGTGGCTATAATTCAACAGTTTAGTGTGTTTCACACACACTAGACTTATTCAACTCATTGAGGGTAAATATAATACAATGTCTAGTGTGTAACTAGAACATTGTACTCATTAAACAATAGTAAAATAATATTGAAAAAAAGATCCATTAAAAAAAGGCTAAATAGCACTTGTGGTCCCTTAACTTAATTTCAATTAACGTTTTAGTCCTTTATCTTTTTTTTCTTCCCGATTTGGTCCTTTATTTTAATTTTAAGTGACAATTTAATCTTTTATGTTTTAAAATGTCAACACTATTATCCTTTTTTTTACAATAAATTAAAAAATTCATCAAAATTTTCAATCAAAACCCATAAATTTAATTATATTCTTTAATATAATACAAATTTTATCAAATTCGTAACTCAAATCTTCAAATAAACTCATATTTTCATTTTTTTTATTTGATGTTGTTAGAGAAGGAATTTTAAAAATCAAATAAAGAATAAAAATATGAGTTTATTTGAATATTTGAGTTACGAATTTGATGAAATTTGTATTATATTAAAGAATATAATTAATTTTATGGATTTTGGTT
>JBBPBO010001984.1:53549394-53569515 GCA_037974295.1 Cicer cuneatum
AAATTAAAATTAAAATTAAAATTAAAATTAAAATTAAAATTAAAATTAAAATTAAAATTAAAATTAAAATTAAAATTAAAATTAAAATTAAAATTAAAATTAAAATTAAAATTAAAATTAAAATTAAAATTAAAATTAAAATTAAAATTAAAATTAAAATTAAAATTAAAATTAAAATTAAAATTAAAATTAAAATTAAAATTAAAATTAAAATTAAAATTAAAATTAAAATTAAAATTAAAATTAAAATTAAAATTAAAATTAAAATAAAGGACCAAATCGAGAAGAAAATAAAGATAAAGGACTAAAACGTTAACTGGAATTAAGTTAAGGTACCACGAGTGCTATTTAACCTTAAAAAAAAGCATATAATAAACAGAAACATATATTGGAAAAACAGACATCAACAAAAACTTAAACATGCATATAATACATTTAAAATTTTAAAAGTATGTATAAGAAAAAAAATTAACATACATTACAAGCTATAGATAAACAATCCAAATAAATTTAAAAGGGTGTATAAGAAAAAAATTACGCATATATTAGAATAATTGAAGCATTACAAATAAATAGAAGTATGCATTAAGAAATATTGAAGCACTAGTTACATTTAACAAAAAAGAAGCACTAGTTACATTTAGAAAAAAAAAAGCATACTTTCAATAGACACTTGAATTAAACAACCATAATTACACTTACATTTTACAAGTTTTGATATTCTTTTTATTTATCAAGAGTTTTCATATTCTTTAATTTAGATGACTAATTTTTTATTTTGAAAATTTGTGGGCTAAATTGACTTACATCTAAATTTTTAAGGACTAAAAATCACTATTTACTCCATAATTTATTATTGTTTCAACAAAATTTGTTGTATTGAATACTTCTACCTCTAATCAATATAAATTTGTGCGCATTAACCATGTACAAACTAATGTAACTTTATTTTATGGGGGCTTCTACGGTTCATTTGTAAATTGACAAGTTTTTGTACTATCAAATTAATTGATCAGTAGTTGAATAGTATTGCTTTGTCAATGAGTACTAATGATTTAGTCAACTTTTAATATAGAACATATGAATGCTAACATGGATGAGTTAGTGATAAACTTACTCAATTATTGGTTACAATTTTGATAATACAGGTACACTTTTTTTTCTTCTCTATAGCACCGTATAAATTGTCTTATTTTATGAATTAAAAAGGAGAACTCCAACATCTATTAATGTTGATATTGCTTTTAATAGAAAACAATCAAAAACATCAATTAATAAACATCAAAAAGACATGTAAATATTTCAAGGATGAAGAAAGTTTGACATTCAAGTTTCATATCATTTTCATAAAGAAACCATTATGTCGAAACATACACGGTTCAAATAAATAATAAAAAGTTGTTAACGGAAGAAAATGACAAGTTAATACATGTAAATTACAGAAAAATAAAATTTAAGCAAACACTTTGATCATTGAAAACTTAAAAACATAAACATAAGTATGAATAATTATAAATGTGTTAAGGTTAAAGAATAAAAACTAAAATGCAAGATTGAAAAATGCTAAAAAATTAAGGCATAAAAGTACAAAAAATACAACGACTTGATAAATCAAACTAGTATCCAAGAACAATATAAAAGTTAAATAACTTAGACTAAGATTTGTCTAATACGGATCTCTTAAAGACACCAACTTCATTTTGTGACAAACTCAATGCAATACAAATTGCAGACAATTTAGTTTTTCATGAAAAGACAAATTAAATAGACATTGATTGTCATATTATTACAGAGAAGGCTCAAAATGGAATTTTATAACTACTACCAATTAAAGAACTCAACCAACTAGTTGATTTATTCACTGAAGGATTGTTGGCAAATATTTTTCAGATAATTTATTAGCAAGTTTGGATTGTTCAATTTATTCCAATCCAAAGCTATTTGGGGAATGTTTGAAGACAAAGGGTGCAGCTTGTTGTCCATGTTTGCAAGCTAATTAGCTCTGACAAACTAGGAGTTGATGAAGTTGGTTGAAGACTCACAAACAAACTGGCTGGGAGCTAGATGATAGGTTTATGTGCACTATGATTGGTAGACTGGTTGAGAGCTAGATGATAGACTTGAAGGTGCAAACACGAGAAGGGGGAGTTGAATTGTGTTTGACTAACTTGAATATTTTTCCTGTTTTTACACTTTTAAAACAAAACTTGATGTATGAATAAAAACAGAGTTAGCAGCAGATATAAAGTAAAAATAAAACACATAATTTTTATACTGGTTCACCGTTAACGAGGCTACGTCCAGTCCCTTCACCTTGAAGGATTTCACTAATTCAAACCTTGAATTACAACAGTTCCACTGACCCTCCAAGTCAGTCTTCTCAAACAGTCTAACAATCCTAGACTCTTAAGGAATACACCACATTGACTTCCTAAGTCAAGTCTTCTCCTGCCAATCTGACAACCCCAGATTGTAGAAGGAATTACAATGCCTTGAATCTAATTGCCAAGTAATCTGCTACCTCTTCTGACTCCCTCAGATTGTAGACTCTACTTCAACAACTTAGATATAACACAAGGGAAAGAAAATAACACGAGTGCTTGCTTCTTGAAAGCTGGAACTCACAATTAGCCTCACTGAAAACTTGAGTGTTTGCTTTGGAAGTGTATGACTCTTTTGTGATTTTCTATGTTAAGTATTCTGCCTTGAGCCTCCTTTTATAGATGCAGATTAGGGCATCTTCCAAGCTTTAATTTCGAGCTGAATCTTGCTAGATTCTCTTGCAAAAATATCTTGACCAATTGGGCTTCATTTAAATAAAAAACATATCTTTTTTAAGCTTCAGATTTTCTTTCAAAAATAACTGGCCAATCATATCTTTAGTTTCTTCCCGCCAACAGCTCCTGAATTCCACAATACTTCACTTTATTTTTGTAACAAATCTTTTTAATACTTTGATCAAATTTAATTAAAACTCCACCATTAATCCTTATGATTAAATCTGGACCGTTTGATCTTCTGCGCTAGTCTACATCTGGACCTTACTAAGCGATCTGATGTGATCCTCTGATTACGGCCAACCCTGGACCACACTTTCTGATCTTTTGATCTTCTGGTCTCGGCCATCCTGGACTTGCAAACTGATTTGCTGTGATCCTCTGATCTCGGCCATTGTTGGACCACACATCCTGACCTTCTGATTTCGACCAACACTGGGCCATGGTCTGATCTTCTAATCTCGGCCAACACTGGGCCAAATACTTAAATCTGAACCATTGATCTGAAAATCTTCCATCTGATCTGGACCAATTCTGGACTTGGTCTGAATTAAACTGAAATTAAATCTGGACAAATAAGTTTTCAGTCTGGACATTTTACCTTCTGTTTTGGATCAGTTCTGGATCAAATCTGGAGATCATTTCTTCTGGTATGGACTTAGTTTCATACCCTGAACCATGATATCTTCTGGTCTGGGTCAAATCTGGATTAATTCCTTTGTTCTGGACCCATTAATTTACCCTCTGATTAAGTCTGGATCTGTAAGAACAGAGTTGCACCTAAGAGGGGGTGAATTAGGTGTTGGACAATTTTCCTTTTTTTAGAGTTTTGGAGATTGTCTAAGTGACTGTTTAAAATTTGTTTAATCTTGTTGTGTTAGTAAATGAAAACTGTAAATGACAGAAAGTAAAAACACACATAAATTTATCATGGTTCCCCTTACAACCAAGGGTACATCCAGTCCTCTTGCACACCACAAGAGATTTTCCACTTTGTTCGAATATGTTACAAGGCTAACCCTAAGACTTAACTTACAAATTCTTTAACACTTAACAGAAGATAGTACACCACTATTTCTGTTAACAAAACTTGAAGAATCTACGATAAATTCTTCAAGTGATACAATATTTTTTATGATTTTGTAATGATGTTCTGACTAAGAACAAGGTTATAACACTAAGTATTTGATACTTAATCAATCACACTTCCAAGTACAACTGAGAACCTTTCTTAATGATATGAAAATGAAAAGCATGTACTTGAAAATATGAAAATTAAGTTTTGAAGTGTTTGATGTTTCAGAAAATTGATTCTAAAAAGTCAGTCGAAAGTTGTAAGTTTTAAACAGAAACTTTGAAGTATTTATATTCCAAGGTAACACTTCAAATCAATGGCAATGATTCCCAAACGTTTTGATGAACTTGTGCAATGTTTCAAAACTGAAAAGTTGCATTGTTTCGAAGTTGTATCCGAATACAGTCTTAGTGTATTCGAATACACTTCTATAACGTTCTATTTGTATTTAAAATTTGAATTTTGTAGTCGAATACAATATCTTGTAGTCGAATACAAGTACGCGATTTTTGCCACTGACTTGAGTTGTATACGAATACACAAAGCTGTAGTCGAATACAAATGTTTAAATTTAGCTACTGACTTGAAATCTGTATTCGACTACGACACTTCGTATTCGAATACAGATATTCAGTTTTAGCTTCTGTTTATAGTCTGTATTCGACTACAACACATCGTATTCGAATACACATTTCCAGTTTTGTAAAAACTTTATTTTCAAACAATGTTTATGTTATTAAATATTTTCATAAAATATTTAATTGCATATGTTATCAAGATGTTCTCATAATATTGTACTTTAAAATGTATTTTGATTTTAATCTCAAATACTTTACCTAAAAAAATAAATGAAAGATGAGTTGCTTAAAATCCTTTTGCTTTTTGATCAATGATCTTTTTGTCTTCATAAAAAATGTAGATCTTTAATTTTCATTCTCCCCTTTTTTTGATGATGACAAAAATCTTATTGCTTGGATTTCAAACGTCTTGATTTCTCCCCCTAGATGTGTGCTTACTCCCCCTTGATATATGTTTTTCTCCTTCTTAAGTGTTTGGAGGATCTGTACAGAATAACTAGCAACAACAATATAAATACACTGGATCAAGTATGGGTTGTTTATCATTTCATTGCCAATCCATCTTCTGGTCAGAATAACTTCTGGAATAAGTCTGACAAATGATTCCTTCTGGTCTAGATCAAGTCTCCCTTTGGCAGGCTTCCTTCTGGTCTGGTCCAAGTCTCCTTCTGACTTTGCTTCCTTCTGATCTGGGCCAGCAAAGATATCTTCTGGTGATGTTTTGATATCCTGGAGTATCTTCTGGTACCTTCAGGATTCAATCTCTGAAACCCTTTTGATTTTCTGCTTCTGATTACTTCAGCTTCTGGTGGCATTTGATTTAATAATTCAAGGTTCAAAATAAGATTACATGGAGTGCTTTTGTAAACATCAAAATCCTAAGTACTTAGAACCAACTTGGTTCCAACAATCTCCCCTTTTTTGATGATGACAAAACCTTAACTTATTTTGCTAGTTTATAACTCGAAGACTTGAATTACTCCCCCTCAGACCAATCTCTCCCCTAAGTCTGATACGGACTTTTTCTTCTCCTATTCAACTACTTCTCTTTTCACTCTTTCTTTTCTTCTCTTCTCCTCTCCTTTTCAACTCCTTCTTTATTCTCTCTTTCTTTTCTCCCTTCACATAGCCTCTCCTTTTCAACTCCTTCTTTTTTTTTCACTCATTCTTTTTCTCTCTTTATTTTTCTCTCTCCCTGTTTCCTTTCCTTTTCAACTTCTTCTCTTTTTCACTCTTTCTTTTTCTCTCTCCCTGATTCTAATCCTTTTCAACTCCTTCTCTTTTCATCTCTTTCTTTTTATCTCTCATTTTCTACTTATTTCTCCTTTTTCTCTCTCCCCCTTTTTGTCATCAGCCAAAAAGAGGTCCTATTTTTGTATTTTTTGTTTTTCTCTTTACAAATTACAGAAAGTAAAACAGAAAATAAAAGACATAAAATAAAATTACAAGAAATTTAAAAACCCCTAAGATGACTACTTGAGCTAGTCAGATATGGAGGTAATGCTGAGATGCTTCTTGATGAACTCGAACCTATCTTCAGGTAATGCTTTGGTGAAGATGTCAGCCCATTGATGATCAGTGTCCACAAACTGGATGCTTAAAGTCCGTTTTTGAACATGGTCCCTAATGAAATGGTGTTTTATTTCAATGTGTTTGGCTCTAGCGTGTAAGATAGGGTTCTTGGTTAAGTTTATGGCTGAAGTGTTATCACAGAACAAAGGGATATTGGTTTCAAAGATGTTGTAATCTTCAAGTTGATGTTTCATCCAGAGTAACTGTGAACTGCATCCTGCTGCTGATATATACTCAGCTTCAGCTATTGACATGGCAATGGGGCTTTGTCTTTTGCTTGACCAAGAGATCAAATTATCACCTAACAAGGTGCAGTTGCCACTTGTACTTTTCCTTTCCAGCTTGTCTCCAGCATAGTCGGAATCACAAAAACCTTTTAGTTTGTAGGTTGGGGTTTTCTTGTAAAACAGGGTAAGGTTGGTGGTTCCTTTAAGGTATCTCAGAATTCGTTTGACAGCAGTTAAATGGGATTCCCTAGGGTCAGCTTGAAAACGGGCACAGACACAAACACTAAATAAGATGTCAGGTCTAGAAGCAGTTAAATAAAGAATGGATCCAATCATACCTCTATATGTTTTCTGGTCTACCTTTTGGCTGGTTTCATCTTTCTCAGGTGAGCAGGTTGGGTGCATGGGGGTGGCCATAGGCTTACATTCACTCATTTTGAACTTTTTAAGAAGTTCTTTAGTGTATTTAGATTGGTGAATGAGTATACCTGATTTACCTTGGTGAATCTGAATTCCCAAGAAGAATTTAAGTTCTCCCATAATGCTCATTTGGAACTCTTTCTGCATTAGGTCAGAAAACTCTTTGCACAAATGCCATTAGTCGATCCAAATAGGATATCATCAACATAAACTTGAATAATCAAAATATCATTTTTAATGGATTTCCGAAATAGAGTATTATCAATCTGGCCTCTATTAAATTCACTCTTAAGCAGAAAGTTACTAAGTCTGTCATACCATGCCCTTGGTGCTTGTTTTAAACCGTATAAGGATTTTTTAAGTTTAAAAACATGGTCTGGAAAATCAGAATTTTCAAATCCAGGGGGTTGTTTGACATAGACTTCCTCACTTATATAGCCATTTAAGAATGCACTTTTAACATCCATTTGATACAGCATTATATCATGATTAGCAGCAAATGATAAAAGAATTCTAATTGCTTCTAACCTAGCCACTGGAGCAAAAGTCTTAGTGTAGTCTATACCTTCCTGTTGATTGTATCCTTGAGCTACAAGCCTGGCTTTGTTCCTTACCACTTCACCTTTTTCATTTAGTTTATTTCTGAACACCCACTTGGTTCTAATAATGTTTTTCTTTGGTCTGGGTACCAAATCCCAATCATCATTCCTTTGGAATTCATTCAGCTCTTCTAGCATTGCAAGTATCCAACCTTCCCCTGCCAAAGCTTCATCAACATTGGTTGGTTTGCATCAGCTTCTGGTTCTGGAAGATCTGTAACAGCTTCTGATTCTAATAAATCAGTTTCTGGTTCTGGTGAATCTGTAACAGCTTCTGATTCTGATAAATCAGTTTCTGGTTCTGGTAAATATCCAGATTTCTCTTAAGATTTATCTTTTGAAGATTTGTCATGTGTAGCTGACTTGCTTGTATCCTCTACCTATCTAGGTACTTCTATTTCTTCTGCTTCTGCTCCCTTTGGTTCTGGTGAACCTGCACTATCTTTATCTTGCTTTGATTTGTCAAGATCAAGCAGTTTGTCATATAACATAATATAAATCAATTAATTTAAAAATGAACTCAATACAGCCAAACCATTAATTCTGCTTCTGGTGGTTTCTGCTTGTTTTTGAAACCACTGGAATGTTGTTTCTGCTGAGGTGTTCAATTCATGTGAATCACCTGGTTCCTCTAACAGTTTGAAAACCTGCAGAATACTTATCTAGCTTTGATTTGTTAAGATCAAGCTTCTTGTTATCACATTAAACATAAATATCAAGTAATAATAGTATTTACAGCAAGATGTAACCTCTATGTCAGCAGTTTCAGTCTTACTCTGAAAATCCTCTTGCTTCTGAGTTTCAGATTTCGAATCTGTATGTTCTGTGATTACATGGTTTGGATGAGGGGATTTGAATTCCCTTCCAGGTTTGTAGTCTTGATGAATCTCACTGGAGTGTTTGAAGAAATCTCCTGATTCTGATTCCTCTCTTTCTGCTTTGGCTGATACACCATGTTCCTCTAGTGATTCTGGAACTTATGGTGATTCTGGTGATTATACTGATTCTGGTAATTATGCTGGTTCTGGTTCGGGTTCTGGTACTGATTCAGATTCTGGTTCCAGTTCTTGTGCCTCTGATACTGGTTCCAGTTCTGATTTTTGTTCCAGTTCCTGTTCCTCTGATATTGGTTCCAGTTCTGATTCTGGTTCCAGTTCCTGTTCTGATTCGTGTGATATCTTCTGATCTCGGCCATCCTGGACTTGCAAACTGATTTGCTGTGATCCTCTGATCACGGCCATTGTTGGACCACACATCCTGACTTTCTGATTTCGGCCAACACTCGGCCATGTTTTTGATCTTCTGATCTCGACCAACACTGGGCCAAATACTTAAATCTGAACCATTGATCTGAAAATCTTCCCACTGATCTGGACCAATTCTGGACTTGGTCTGAATTAAACTGAAATTAAATCTGGACAAATAATATTTCAGTATGGACATTTTACCTTCTGTTTTGGATCAGTTCTGGATCAAATCTGGAGATCATTTCTTCTGGTATGGACTTAGTTTCATACCCTGAACCATGATATCTTCTGGTCTCGATCAAATCTGGATTAATTCCTTTGTTCTGGACCCATTAATTTACCCTCTAATTAAGTCTGGATCAAGTCTGGGCTATTTATCATTTCACTACCAGGCCATCTTCTGGTCAGAATAACTTCTGGAATAAGTCTGACAAATGATTCCATCTGATCTGGATCAAGTCTCCCTCTGGCAGGCTTCCTTCTGGTCTGGTCCAGGTCTCCTTCTAACTTTGCTTCCTTCTGATTTGGGCTAGCAAAGATATCTTCTGGTGATGTTTTGACATCCTGGAGTATCTTCTAGTACCTTTAGGATTCAATCTCTGGAACCCTTTTGATTTTCTGCTTCTGATTACTTCAGCTTCTGGTGGCATTTGATTGAATAATTCAAGGTTCAAAATAAGATAACATGGAGTGCTTTTGTAAACATCAAAATCCTAAGTACTTAGAACCAACTTGGTTCCAACAAGACTTATGTGCATGATGACTAACATAACAACCAGGAGCTGGTTCACTAGATCTTGTCCCAAATAGTTTGTTGTCAACTAAATCCTTTTGTATTTGTATTTTTCTGTTATAAGTTTGTTACTTCTTATTAGTTAGTTTGATAGGAAGTTGAGCTAGTCTTTTGCTTGCTAGTCAAGCTAACATCCTTGTATATAAAATAGGTGTTAGCTCCCTTTGTCAATCATTTGATTCATTTTTTTCAATCAGTTCATACTAGTTCATACATTCTAAGAGTTTATATACAAAGTAAAATTAGAAACACAATATGGAGGGAAAATTTGAGGATTAAAGTAGCAACATAATCACAAAGCACACCACTTTAAATATGCAACTTGATAATACATCTTTTACAATAACTATTTATGAATTTCTTAGTTATTATGTAGATCACAAGACACTTAATAGAAGAAACCTTATTTCGAGACTAGCCTCCATACAATAAGCATATCTTTGTTAAAAAATAACATAAAAAGAGTTCTAATAACAATACTTTAGGAATGTAATTAATTAATACAAATTTTAATCGCATAAGTTCTTGTCATCCCCTTCACCATCGTCAGAAATAGTAAAATCAGCTATTGAAGTTAAATGTGATACGAGGGTTCTTATAGTTATATAAGGTGACATATTCTGGTATCCAACCATCTGATCCACTCCTATATAAGTACACTTGGCAGATTTTGCCAATACATGGTCCATGAATCATTATATTATCTATCTTGTCCCGCTTGAACTCCCCAAGTTGATCTATTCCCGTATTAATAACCTGCTATTAAATTAAAATATATATATATATGTGTACTTTTATAAACAATACATTAGTACTTATTTATTCTAGAAAAAAAATTAAATATTGATATTGAGTACATCATAAAAAATTGAAAATCATAGATAATTTGATTTCTTTTCCAAAAACAAGAAACAAAGTCGCAAAATTTTGTAATTGGGTTAATATTATTTGTGCAATAAATTAAATTTTGAAGAGAAATTTGAGAAATATGTATATATAGTTATATATATATATAGTTAATTACCTTTTGGTTATTAGCGTCTCTAAATAAAATACCGATCGTGTCATTTGTTTTACGTGGAGAACGAGAACCTGTCTTTATGATAGCATTGTATTTGCATCCCGATTTTTCAACCTTGTGAAACATGCATATATACAAATCATATACATAGCCTCTTATTTAATATGCAATCGACCATGAAATTAATTTGAATAAATAAAACTTTCATGTATAAAATGTATAGTTACTACACTTTAAAAGGGTATTTATGAAATTGAAGCAGCATTTTCTAACCTTAAATTTTTGTAGAAAAAAAAGGCACCAATAAAAAAGTACTACTAAATAAGTTATCAGTTTTAAAATAAATTATTTTCATAACTTATTCTCGATAGTTTACAAAAATATAATAAAATTTCCATATGGAAATGCTATAAATTGTTTTTAGAAGTTCCACCAAATAGTTTATGTATTAATTCTCCAACTAACAACTACTCCAAAGTTGAGTTCGAGTGAATTAAAAGGGTATTTTTATAGTTAATATTTCAAAAATAAATAAATTAGTAAATAAATAAAGTCAAGAGTATATATAAAATTGAATTACCCGTGGTCGGGCATCGTCCAACGCAGATGTTTGGTTCATTTGAAGTTGAAATTGAGTTAACAATGTTGATGTTGTATGTGAGAAAACAACAATTATGGAGAATGTGAGAATTAAGGTAAGAGCTTTCATGATTTTATTAATCTCTTTTCTTTGCATTAAAGAGAAGAAAAAGAGGAACACCTAATAGATTTTAGACATTGTTGAGTTATATAATGAAATGTCAGGGGTGATACTTAAAGACATAATGAAATGCTTAAAATACTCTTCTTCTTTTTTAATATTGTGTAAACCACCCAATTAGGACATAATTTTGTAGAATATTCTAACATGTCTACAAAAAGATTTATATGAGTAGTTTTTGATAAAACTAGATATATTTTTTAAATATTTATAATCTTATAGATTTATTTTTACTTCTTTTATATTTTATTATTCTCTTTGTACTACGTTGAGTAACTCATTTAAAAATAATAATTCAAAATTATATGACTTTTAATTTTCAATTCAGTATTTATTATTATTTATTCAATTCTACAATCTAATTATACTATTAACCTCACTCTTAAGAGTTAATCAATATTTTTCACTTTACATTTGTACTAATGATATATCGATATTTAATAAAAGTAGTTTAAAAAAATATTATGATATCTTTTTCATTTTTCTTAATGAATTATATATATATATATATATAAATTATACATTTTTATTAATATTAGTAAACTTATATATCTATAATAATAAGACCATATTTGTTGACATTAATATTTTGAAAATTATTCAAGTATTTGTTTAGGATGAATAACTTTAATCTCAGAATTTCCATTTAAAGAACACAATCCCAATAAATTGTTCAATTTTCTTTTGTATGTTCAAGATGGTTTATCCAATAGTTTAATCTACTAAATTTTTAATTTAATTATAGATATTATAACTAAACTATATAATTTTCGAATTAGACTTAAAATGGATTCATTGCTCAACTGTTCAATTCCCTCTTTCAGTTTGGTTTCCATATATATATATATATATATATATATATATATATATATATATATATATATATATATATATATATATATATATATATATATATATATATATATATATATATATATATATATACTAATATATATATATATATATTAGTATTACCTTTAATATGTCATGAAAAGTAATTTTCTTTAGGTAAAAAGTAATTAATAGAAGAAAAAACAAATTATACATCTTTGTAAACCTAAAGGGATCCAAGAAAGAACAAAATGGTGTGTAATGTAATAATTCACTAATTCTTTTGCTTTTGTGAAAGATCATTTATTATTTGTTGATTTGGCCCTTTCATTATAAGTTGTTTCGGTAACGAGTACACACACATTACAATATTTTATATTTTAATGTGATTTATTTATATATTCAAAAGCAATTTATGATAAATTAAGGTTAATTGCAGTTTTAGTTATTCTATTTTTACAATTTTATGTATTTAATTCTCTTATTTTAAAATTGGACGGTTTTTGTCCCTCTTCCATATATTTGAACTAAAAAATAATGACGTGATATATTTCAAATAATGTGTGATACAATCTCATGATGTAGAAACATCCAGATGTCTTAATTATTCATATGTTATTAATTTAACTAAATCGTATATTGTGCGGTGCACGAGAAGAATAATATGAGATTAGTATTTTTATTTTATTTTAAGGAATAAATGTTATTGGCAATAAAATTTAATAATTAGTTGAAATAATTTTTTTAATATTAAATTTAAAAATATATGAAAAATATTACGTCAAAAAGTTTACACTTATATTTCATATATTCACTAGATATGCATCATCAACATAATATAAATTGATATTAATTTTAAAAGGTTGAATATTTGGTTTGTACTTATAAGTCTGCGCCTTTATGCGGTCCTTATATGTTTTTTTTTTTCGATTTAGTTTTAAAATCATCGCAGTTGTTAGTAGTTATTAAAAAATAAAGCTTTTGTGGTGAACAGAGAAGTGACGTGGTAGTCTTTGACATGACAATAGTTATATGTCAAATATTTGACAACTAGGTATATTTTTTAGGACTAAATCATAAATTCCTACATTTGAAAAACCTAAAATCTAAAATCCCCTTTCTTCTTCTTTTCCTTCGTGCAACCTAAAATCCCAACTATTGTCAAATTATCATATGCTTCTTCTTCGTTCAACCATGACATCAGTTTCGTCTACAAAAAATTCAACTCGTTTCAATTGTCTGAATGTGGGTGTAGGAAAACAATGCATATATTCGTCTTTAACACAAATGAAAATCTTAAACAACGATTTTGGAGATGTCATCATTGGAATGTGAGTAATTTTTCCTAAATATGTTATCTTTATGTTAATTCTTTGTAATTATAGTTTACATTTACTAAGTTTAATGTTTAATTTTTTTGTTTTTTTTTTTTTTTGTAGAACAAGGAGAAATAGAGAAAGGAGGAGAGGAACGAGTGAGAAGTCTAATCCCCAAATCTAGTTTCTGATTTTGGATGGAAGGATTAAAATATAGCACTTTCAACTTAATTTCATTATTTTTTAATTAATTTAATTACTTCATTGAATTTTTTAATTTATTTAATTATTAATTATTTCATTAATAATAATCATCTACCAATTGTCACGTCACTCCTCTATTTATGACATAAACTTTTTTTTTACAGCAACAAATAGCGTAGATGAATTTTAAACTATATTGAACATATAGAGTTTAAATTAAAAATAAATAAATTATAAAGACGAAAATTAGAAAAGGCGCAAACTTACATGGACGTTGTCCTTGTAGTTGACTTTAACGGCCATGTACCAACGGTTATGCCATAACCCTTTGTAGATATGGTAAGAAACCTTAGATAGATTTGTTTGGAACATAGTAATTTAGCTCTTAAATAAAATATATCGATCAATTTTGTCATTTTTTCACCACAATTTTAATATTTTTATGCTTGTTCTGATGTATAATTTTTACCGGTTTGTATATATATATATATATATATATATATATATATATATATATATATATATATATATATATATATATATATATATTATCAATAGTTTTCATATTCTTTAATTTAGATGAGTAATTTATTATTTTTAAAATTTGTGGACTAAATTGACTTACATCTAATATGGTGAGGACAAGTAGGAGAGTTGGGGCAGTGTCGCATGTAGAATTCACTCACGAGAGGATCGACTTCCCTGTACCTTTAGGATTAGTACTCGAGGCGAATGAAGTATGAGCAAATGAAGAGAGTCCTTCAGTCAGAGGTGGGACGGAGACCACCGTAGTGTGGTGACTCCCACTGTAGTAGCAGGGGACGTAGTGCTTGGACCAGGAACAGGTGAGAAGGGTAAGAGATCGATGCCAACGGGAGAAGATATTCTAGGTCCGTCTAGGTTGGTCGGGGACCAGGGTTGTGTTGAGAAAAAATCTCTGTTAATGATAACAAAATTATCTTAAGATTATGATTACACTCATGCGTGCATTTAAGTATTGTACTAAGAAAGGAACAGGATCCAAAGATCGCAACCTCCTGTCCAGAAGAATGAACGTATGTAGGAAACAAAGTCATTAATTCTTGAAGCAGAAAATCTGAAGTTAAAACACCAGAAGCAGAACATCTGGAAACAGAAGCAAAACATCTGGAACAAAAAACCAGAAGCAAAACATCTAGAATAGAAAACCAGAAGCAGAACACCAGAAGCAGAAAAACTAAATGTTGAACACCAGAAGTAGAACATCTGAAACAGAAAATCAGAAGCAAAACATTAGAATGTTAAAACCAGAAGTAGAACACTAGAATACTAAAATTAGAAGCAAAACACCAGAAGCAGAAAACCAGAAGCAGAAAACCAGAAGCAGAAAACCAGAAGCAGAACACCAGAAGCAGAAATCCAGAAGCAGAAAACAAGAAGTAGAAAACTAGAAATATAAAAGCCTGAAGTTGAACACCTGAAGTAAAAGTTGAACACCTGAAGCAGAACTTCAGAAGATGAACCTCATAAGATATACATAAGAAGATGAATATCAGAAGATGAACAACAAAAGATAAGAAATGAATATTAGAAGATGAACATCAGAAGATATACATCATAAGATGAACACCAGAAGATAAACATCAGAAGATGAACACCAGAAGGTAAACATCAGAAGATGAACACCAGAAAGTGAACATCAGAAGATATACATCAGAAAATGAACATCAGAAGATGAACACCAGAATGTAAACATCAGAAGATGAACACCAGAAAGTAAACATCAGAAGATGAACACCAGAAGGTAAAACATCAGAAGATGAACATCAGAAAGTAAACATCTGAAGATGAAACACCAGAAGGTAAATATCAGAAGATGAATACCGTAAGGTGATCACCAGAGGATGAACTCTAGCTACTTCTTCATCCTCCTACAAAAACAACTAACAGTTCCAAAGTATCAAAAGCTGCATCATTCGCGAACAGACAAGGGTCGTGTCTTGGAACAATAAAAGAGCACTTACCAGTTGTCAAAACATATGGAATGATCTAACCTCCAGGAAAGCTATGTAAAGAAGTAACCTCCCAAGTGCCAGGCTGTAAAAGGACCGAATGGCAAGGCTGTAAATTCAAAACAAAACTAAGGATCATTACAACTTGGGAAAACGGTCAGAAAGGAAAATTTTCTTAAAGAGAAAGTTTCCTTCTCTCTATAAAAGGAAGGTTGTTCTTCTTCAGATTCACACACAACTACATGAGCAAAAAGAAAATATCAAGAGGCTATCAAGAGCATTTTCAATCTCCCCTCAAGTTTTCTATAATCTTACACTAGATATTTGATTCATCTTTCTAGAAAGTAATACCAATCAAACTTTTTCATATCATCTTTAGAACTTCAAGTGAGTTACACTTGAGAGAAATCAGAAAGAAAGAATTGTAAGCTTGGTGAAGCTATAGAATACACGATTTGTAATCAACCTCAGTAAGAGGCTGATAGCTTTTGATACTTAGTAAAAACTCACAAGTGTGTGAGAAATGGACGTAGCCTTCATTGGGTGAACCAGTATAAAAATTTGTGTCTCATTATTCTCTCTCTTTATTTCAACGTCTGATAATCATCCTCTGAAAGAGGACAGTGGTTTAAAACTAAAACATAATTTTTAAAAACCTAGAATATCTCTATTCAACCCCCCTTCTAGTGATATTCTAGCCACTTCAGGTTGTGCTAATGGACTGCCAGTACCTTGGTTGGTGTCACTGCATATTGAGTCTGAGCTTCCACTCCTGGTGAACGATCCTCTACCAACTGTCACTGAAGTAGAGGATTGTTTTGAGATTCCAGCACCGTCGAAGCCACCTATATCGTGAGTGGATCTCACTTCTGAGGAAACTGGTCCTTTTATGGCTGATGAGAAGGAGGAAGTCACTTCGAGGAGAGATACTGCATCAGATGGGACTTGTGCAGAGTGTGGAGGTCACCCTTGTTACTGTAGTTGTTAGTGGATGATCAGATTAGTTTTTTTTTGTATAGGACCTTAGTGTCTTTTTGTGGTTGTACTTATTTTGTTTTGGGATGATTGTACATATGACGTTCTTTGATAGTTGACTTTTGTAGGTGGGTCCATGTTCCATTTTTTTTTACGTGACCATGCGGAGATAGCATTCTTGGAGCAGTACTTCTATGCAGGTGTCAGCCGAGGATACCTCAGGGGCATGAGCGATGTCTGATAGGTCTCATAGTCCCGGTGTATTTTCTATTTGTATATTTTGGATTATTGTCCCAAAAACTATTTTAGTTTGTTTGTATCTATGATTAATTATTTATTACTCTTGTCGTTTTGTGTTACGACATATTATTTTAGTAAGTAGTTTTAAAAATAAATAAAAAATGCACTCGCACTGTTATAAATCAGGGTGTTACACAAATGCTCTAGTTGTATCCCAATCAAAACTAGTTGGGGGACCAACTTCCCAAAAGAAATCCTTATAATTTGACTCCTCAAGCTTCCCAAAAGCTACTTGAAACTTCTCTGCATCCTCCAACATCAAGTAGGTTGAGTTCCAATTAGTTGAAACATCAAGAGATAGCAATTTTTTACAAGATATTCCAGCTAACGGAACACATTCCTTAAACTTTCCAGCTATGAGGTGAAATTTTGCCAAAAAAGTTTCTTTCAAGCCATCAATTACAACTAAATTCAGAATATGAGCAACACACCTCATGTGAAAGAGTTCCCCATCCCCCACAAAACCATCCATATTATTTATCTTTTTTTTTTCAAAAAAACTACGGCTACATTACTGAATGATCCATTATCAACGGTTATAGTTGACATATTTCGAATCCCTCAATCCTTTAAAACCTCTTCAATCTTCTTACTAATTGTGTCACCCCTATGATTTGGGATTAATGTGAAACTAATAATCGTTTTTTGATAATTCCAATCACTATCAACAAAGTATGCTGTAAGGGTCAAGTAGTTAAGGTTTTGGATTGAAATCCAACAATCTGTTGTAAGAGCTACCTTACTGCAATCAGACTTAAAAAAAAGCATTCAACCTTACTTTTTCCTGCAAAAACAACTGAAAACTATCCCTAGCTATTGTTCGCCTAGATGGTATTGTAAATTGAGGTTGCAATGTTCTCAACATATATTTAAATCCTTCACATTCCATAACCTTTGAATGGTTGTTCATCCAAAACTACAAAAATAGACAATGTCCTACGACAGACTTGAAAGTTAAATTTACTACTTCTTCAAACCAAACCAGATCCTTCTACAATATGAAATGTACGAATAGTTTAGGTGGGGTCATCAGATACAACATGTTTTTTGGCACATTTGGTAAGGTGGTAGTTGAGGTTAGAGGTGTCGTGAGTTCGAGAGTCACACAAGTATATTTTGTTGCAGTATTTACACGTGGTAGATTGTACACCAACTTCACTAGAAGGAATTTTGTTAAAATGTTCCTAACATTTAGCAGACTGTGTAGGACCACTTGCATTAGCTTTTCTCTTCTTTTTCGCTTGATTGTTAGCCAATTCAAGTCCAGCAATGTAAGACCCTTAAATTTAATATTAATTTTGGAATTAATATTAAGGGTATTTTGGGGATATTTGTAAAATATTTAATATATGTATGTTTTGAGTGAATATATATATATATATATATATATATATAAATATTTATTTTAGAAGATGAATTAAAATTATTGGATAAAGAATAAATTAATTTAATTACGAGTAATTAAATTAATCGGACAGTTAATTAAGGATTAGCGGCTAATTGCAAAACGTTTAAGTGCTGGAGGATCCAACAATATTTTAACATTAATTGTGATGAGGTGGCACATGGAGGTGCCTATATATGGACTGCAAAGGACAGAGCAAAGACAGAAACCTTTCTCTCCTCCATACTGCATGTAACAGTATCCTTCTCTCCCATTCTGTTCTGCTTACCAGTTCACGATTTCAAAAGAAAGGATAAAGAGAGTTCCTCAAAAGTGTCATTACTTGGAAATCCAAGCACCGAAACACAAAACCCCCAGTACAAAATTTGTTCCCCACATCATTACGGAGCTAAAGAACCCAGTTTCGTAGCAGCAAACGCATGCGGGAGTTTCGCCGTTTTTGACGCATAAATGTGAGCAGAAGCAGAAAACGCAATAAGGGTAAGGGCACCTTCCACTTTCTAGTTGCATTTTAGGACTGTAACTGTATGTTTGAGGTGTGATTATATTTGAGTTTGTGTTTGAAAAAGAAACTGTTTTACATGACATTTTGAAAGATGAAAGAAAACGCATTCGGTGGAGGTTTTTAAAAATCTGCAACATGCTATTTTGGGTGATTATTCCAATATTGTTTTGTTTATGGGGAAAGCTGAAAAATGAATTGCATGTTATTTTGAAGAGGAGTAAAAACTGTTTTGAATATTGCAAAAATGCATTCTATTGGTATTTTGCTGCTATGTGATGCTTGCTGTTTGACTGAATGTGTTAATGTTGTTCTGATGTTTGAGAAAGCTGAAATGTTTGTATGTTGTTCTGATGTTTGAGAAAGCTGAAATGCTTTGCATGTTGTCCTGATGTTTGAGAAAAGCTGAATGTTTTGCATGTTGTTCTATTGTTTGAAAAAGCTGAAATGCTTGCATGATGTTCTGATGGTTTGAGAAAGCTGAAATGCTTGCATGCTGTTCTGTTAATGAAAATTTGGTGCTACTGATGATTTCAAAATAAAAAGGGTTTAAAACTGATGAAAGTGTTTTCTTCTGGAAAATCTGATTTGATGTAAAAGTTTGAGTTTTGTGGTTTAAAAGAGTGATAAAACTGTTTTGGAGTTGTGCTGATTTTTCAAAAGAAACAGTTTGAAATGAGTTGAAGTCTTAGTAAAATTTCACTGATTTCGAAGGTGTATTCGAATACAACATGTGTGTATTCGAATACAGCCTGTCAAGCTTCTGTTTTACTTAAGTTTTCAAACTTGTATTCGAATACGAGCCCCTGTATTCGAATACAGAGGAAGGATTTTTGCTTCTGATGATAATCATTCTATTTCTGCTTCTGATGATTTTGATGTTAATCATCCTGTTTCTACTTCTGATGATTCTGATGTTAATCATCCTATTTCTGCTTCTGATGATTATGATGTTAATCATTCTGTTTCTGCTTCTAATGATTCTGATGTTAATCATCATATTTCTGCTTCTGTTGATTTTGATGTTAATCATTCTATTACTGCTTCTGATGATTTTGATGTTAATCATCCTATTTCTGCTTCTGATGATTTTGATGTTAATCATTCTGTTTCTGCTTCTAATGATTCTGATAATCATCCTATTTCTGCTTCTGATGGTTCTGATGTTAATCATCCTGTTTCTGCTTCTGATGGTTCTGATGTTAATCATCTTGTTTCTGCTTCTGATGATTCTGATGTTAATCATCCTATTTCTGCTTCTGATGATTTTGATGTTAATCATTCTGTTTTTGCTTCTGATGATTCTGATAATCATCCTATTTCTGCTTCTGATGATTTTGATGTTAATCATTCTGTTTTGGCTTCTGATGATTCTGATAATCATCCTATTTTTGCTTCTGATGGTTCTGATGTTAATCATCATATTTCTGCTTCTGATGATTTTGATGTTAATCATTATGTTTCTGCTTCTGATGATTCTGATAATCATCCTATTTCTGCTTCTGATGATTTTGATGTTAATCATTCT
>JBBPBO010001984.1:53569826-53697126 GCA_037974295.1 Cicer cuneatum
TGTGAATCATTCTGTTTTGCTTCTGATGATTCTGGTGTGAATCATTCTGTTTTGCTTCTGATGATTCTGGTGTGAATCATTCTGTTTTGCTTCTGATTATTCTGGTGTGAATCATTCTGTTTTGCTTCTGATGATTCTCAAGTGGATCATTCTGTTTTGCTTCTGATGATTCTGGTGCGAATCATTCTGTTTTGCTTCTGATGATTATGGTGTTAATCATTCTGTTTTGCTTCTGATGATTCTCGTGTTAATCATTCTGTTTTGCTTCTGATGATTCTGGTGTTAATCATTTTGTTTTGCTTCTGATGATTCTGGTGTGAATCATTCTGTTTTGCTTCTGATGATTCTGGTATTAATCATTCTGATTCTGGTTCTGTTTCCGATGTTCTGGTGTTGATGATTCTGATTCTGATTCTGGTTCTGTTCCTGATGTTCTGATGTTAATCATTCTGATTTTGGTTCTGTTTCTGATGTTCTGGTGTTGATGATTCTAATTCTGGTTATGTTCCTGATGTTCTGATGTTGATCATTCTGATACTATTTTTAGCTTCTGTATTCGAATACAGATTTGTGTTTTTCCAAAAGCTCAGTTTTTAGCTTCTGTATTCGAATACAAGGAAGCTGTATTCGACTACAGATTCGTGTTTTCCAGAAAATCAAGTCTTAAACTCTACCCTGTGAATTCTAAAGTGTTGGGAAACCTTGAGAAGAGTTAAAGTGATTTTAAATGGAGTTCTTGAAATATTTTTGAAGAGGAGAGGATGATGTTTTGAAAACCTTTAATGACCTAGGAGAAAATGTTGAATTTTTTTAGGTTTGGTCTTCTGTATTCGACTATAGGCATGCTGTATTCGAATACAGAATGTTAAAATTGCAGTTTTTGGCTTCTGTATTCGAATACAATGGGTCTGTATTCGAATACAGATTCGTGTTTTCAGAAATTCCAAGTTTTTAAGAGTGTTTTGTAAACCCTGAGTGTTTGAGGGATATTGGGAATGTTGTGGTGAATTAAAATGGAACTTTTGGTGATATTTTGAAGTGGTGGTGATGAAGTTTTTAAGACTTTACTGATGTAATGAAAGATGTTGTTTTGTGCACTGAGACTGCCTCTGTATTCGAATACAGAGAAGCTGTATTCGAATACATTCTCTGTATTCGAATACAGATTCGTAAAATTCCAGAAATCCCAGTTTTAAACACTGCATTTGTATTTTAAGAATTTGGGAAAACATTTCAAAATGTTAATGAATACTTGTTGTTTAGTCATGTTTGTGATGATGATAATCCTGATTGTGCTGAGATATTTTAAACATGATGGAAAGGCATGAATTTTCTGATTTTGCATACTGTTTCCAGAGAAGTGAAACACTGCATATTCATGCATTGCATAGTCAAGTGGTACCCGCGATGGGCCACAGAGTAATGCGCAACCACGTGTTGATCTGTTGAGCGATTGCACGAGTGCTGGTCTGTTGAGCGACTGCACTAAGTACTGATCTGTTGAGCGATTGTACTTTGGTATATAGGTGTTGGTCTATTGAGCGACTGCACTGGTACTGGACTGTTGAGCGTCTGTACCCTAAAATGCGCAGCCACGTGCTGATCTGTTGAGCGATTGCACGAGTGCTGGTCTGTTGAGCTACTGCACTAGGTACTGATCTGTTGAGCGATTGTACCTTGGTATATGTCAAACGTGCTGGTCTGTTGAGCGACTGCACTAGGTGCTGATCTGTTGAGCGATTGCACCTTGGTCTTGAGGGCCGTTAAAGTCTATCATACATATAAATTGTGCTGGTCTGTTGAGCGACTGCACCTTGGTGATTCCAAGAAATTGTATACATGAGCATATACATATTGCATCGAGGGGTTGATCGGTGGGTCACGATTGGATTATGATGAATGGTTGGAGATTGATGTGTATGAGTACTGTGCAGAATCTGAATTTCTGATTTAAATGAATGTGATTTGCTGAGGTGTTGTTTGTACTTACCACATACTTCATAATAATTGGCTGCTGTTTTTGAAAAGGCATATATGTCATTAAATTTCAAATGAGCATTATTATTTTCCTCATTGTCATATGTTATACCATGGATATATATTTGTTGCTGTGAAATATATGCTATGTGATTATTTGTTAATTTCGGTCGGTGACCCTTGCCATTATATTGTGAAAATTGGGCTTTGCCCTCAGATGTTACCTGAACCCGTCCTACCGACGGATACACTAACGACGGAAATGTCGTTAGTTTTCCCTGATCTTTACGTACGGAGTCTACGTGGACAATGCAGAGGGACGGACAGCTGGTTGAAGACGAGACTTATAGAGAATATGGTGGAGACCGTGCTACTGTAGCTTAGTGCATGATCAGACTAGACTTTTGTATAGGGTCTTGAGTTTTGGGAAATGTAATTTATTTTGGGAATTAATGTACGACTTTTCCGCTGTATTTTCCGCACTCTGATACTGTTTAGTGGCCACAGGCCGGGTGTTCTCTTTTGAAATGAACTGATGAAAATTTTATTTTAATTCCATTGAATTAATTCGGAAAATTCTTTTATTGATTTATTTTATGTGAAAAGAAAAAAAAATACATTCACGCTGTGTTTTAAACTCGGGGTGTTACAAGCAACATTCAATTACCAACCACATTGAATAACCAAATACCAACCACATTGAATTATTTATTTTAAGTTTATTGACTTTTAAAGCGTTGTAATAAGTTTTTAAGGGAATGTATTAAAAATTTAAGTGAATTTAATTTAACATTCAAGGATTGTATTACTCTATTATTTATGTGGTTGTAATTGAACATTTAAGAGTTATAAATATTTAAGGGACTTTAATTTAACCTATAAAGGAGTTGAATTCTTATGTAAGTGGCTATAATTCAACAGTTTAGTGTGTTTCACACACACTAGATTTATTCAACTCATTGAGGGTAAATATAATACAATGTCTAGTGTGTAACTAGAACACTATACTTATTAAACAATAGTAAAATAATATTAAAAAAAATCTATTAAAAAAAAGCATATAATAAACAGAAACATATATTGAAAAAACAGACATCAACAAAAACTTAAGCATGCATATAATACATTTAAAATTTTAAAAGTATGTATAAGAAAAAAAAAATTAACGTACATTACAAGCTATAGATAAACAATCCAAATAAATTTAAAAGGGTGTATAAGAAAAAAAATTACGCATACATTAGAAAAATTGAAGCATTACAAATTAACAAAAGTATGCATTAAGAAAAATTGAAGCACTAGTTACATTTAGCAAAAAAGAAGCACTAGTTACATTCGGAAAAAGAAGCATACTTTCAACATACACTTGAATTAAACAACCAGAAACTTGAAAAAAGAAGCATACAAGTTAAAATGGAAGCATACACTTAAATTAAATAATCAGACACATGAAAGAAGCATAAAAATTTGAAAGATTCATAAACATAAAATAGAAACATAAAAGTGATTTATTAGCCAAAAATACATTTACAAAAAATAAGCATGCATTAAGAAAAACAGGAAAAAAAAATGATAGCATACTTTTGAGATATATATATATATACACACACACACATTAAAGAGAAGCATAAAAAAGATATATAAGCATCAAATTAAAGAAAAAAATAGAAGTACAAACTTATAGTGCTTTTGCTCTACAATCACCCCTTCCTTGCTATTGTTACTGGCTCGTTGATTCATCTTTCCTAGCCACAATCCAAGAACATCAAGAACAGTGGTTGGAAATTATTAATTATCATTATGCATCGAAAATATTATAAAAAAAACAAACCAATAAATATTATAACATAAATAAAAAATATTACCTTGTAGATATGAAAACCAATAAGCAAATAAAATCAAACAAAAAATAAATTAGTTATACGAAAACATATCAACAAATCTAAAAACCAACAAAAATAAATAAATTTAATAACATATTTTACCTTTTAAATTTGGAAAATGTAGAGATAAATTTGTGCAAACCAATAGGCAGAGTCGCATAGATAATGAAGCAAAAAACAGTTTTAAGTTAGTCATATAAAAAAAATCAGTAGATAAAAAAAGTAAATAAATATAAATTTTTTAATAACAATCCTAAACCATCAAATTGAAAAAAATTTAAACACGAGATTGAAAAGTTTAGAACAATAGTAATCATCAAACTAAATCAGCAGATAAAAAAAGTAAATAAATATAAATTTTTTTCACAACAATCCTAAATCATCAAACTGAATTAGAATATTTATAACAAAGATGAAGAAAAAAAAGATGAAAACATGACCCTAGTCATGCAAAAAAAAAGTTAAATCAAAATCCTAATACAGAAAACAACATGCAAAACAAAATCAAACTCTACAAAACTAAGAAGCAGAAACAATAGCTAAAGCAAAACTCTAATCATGATAAAAAGAAATGACAATTCAAATACAAAAATAAGAACGAATGTGAGGTAGATTAGAAAAAGATTAACAGATCTAAAACAACAAAGACGAAAAAACATAGTTTTTAAACACGAGATTGAAACTTTTAGAACAATCTTAATCATTAAACTGAATTAGAAGATAAAAAATGTAAATAAATTTAGTTTTTTTAACAACAATATTAAATCATCAATATGAATCAGAGATTATAACAAAGATGGAAAAAAAGGAGATAAAAACACAATCCTAGTCATAAAAAAAATTAAATCAAAATCCTAATATAGAAAACAACATGCAAAAAAAATTCAAACTCTAGAAAAATCAGAAGCAGAAACAACAACTAAATAAAAACCCTAATCGTGATAAAAAGAAATAAAAACCTTAATACAAATATAAGAACAAGATTAACATATTTAAAACGATAGAGAAGAAAAAAAATGCAGTTTTTAAACACTAGATTGAAAACTTTAGAACAAGAAATTAGAGACTTGAAAACTTTAGAACGAGAAACTAGATTATCTAGAGTGGACGTTGGTCACCGTTGAAACTTGACAAAATTAGGGTTCGAGAGGATGACTGATGAGAGAATGAGATTAGGATTGTGACTTGTGAGATTGTGTGTGACTCTGCCTGAAAGTTAGAAATTTGGGTTGGGTTATTTTTGTGGGTTGGATCAAATTGGGCTTGGCAAGAATTCAGTCCAACACTTAAAATTATAATTAATAATAATAATAACAAATATTATAAACTGTACTGGACGGATTGATCACTGACGGTCCAAAATCCATGACCCGAACCCGCCTGCGCCTACCCTTTTGAACCCTCTAATACTACCTATCTGACCCGTTGGACCCGGTTCAACCCGCCCAATTCACCTCACCTGTAATGGATCGGGCGGTACTGGGTGAGTCTGTCACATCTATCCAGCCCTAAGTATAATACTCTATCTAGACCTTCCCATTGTCATGTATTCTCTATCAATTACCATCCTCTTATACATCCCTTCAATTTTTCATTATCTCCTCTCAATGTCTCTTGTCTCAGAAAATCACCACAATATTCTTCTTCTATCATAGCATAACACAAATATAAGACAAAACAACAACACAAATGATGAAACACATAGAGGAGCAACCACGCAAAAAAGTTGTTGATGTATAGATTCAATTTACTCTCTTGATTTTAAAATATAAATAAAAATAGATAAAAATTTTGATATATTTAAATTAAATTTTACATCAAAAATATCAATTTTTTTTACTAATTTTTATTATAATATTTTGGACCGGAATAGTATCTGCATAGATCCAACAATCCAGTCAAGTCTTTTTTTTCAAAATAAATACTCCTTTTACATCACAATTAAGAAATGAATATATATACTACAGAGAGAGAATAATAAATTTCCCAAATTATCTTTAAAATTAGTATATCTTACACTATCATAATTATAAAATGAAATATAATATTCTAGAAATATTGTACATTGTATTAATTAGAAAGTCCAGTTAAAAAGAAAAAAAAATTAATTTAACATTAAAAATTAAAAGACATTTATTTTGAATTGAACTATTATTTGCTAAACTGATACCCGTGGTGAAGTAGTGAGTGAGATAGAAGGAGCATTGAAAATTGTACTCTATTAAGGAAGAATGAGCACACATTTTCAACCATTCGTTCATCCTCAAATGTAGAACGAACCTCAACAAAATCCAAAGATAAAGCATGCTAAACTCAGATAAAAACAGTAAACAGAAAAGTGAATACCCTCACAAGTTTAGGGAATACATAAGAAACATATATACAAATTGACAGTTCTAAAACGTGTCAACAACAAAAAAGATAAAATTACGCAGCAGGTTCAATACACAACTTATTCTTCACTAGTGTTGCTTTGAGTTTTCATTCAGCATGCTAAATTGTCAACTTGTTTCTCAGCAAAGTTTGCACATATCCCCAATAGCCCATACATTTTTCCAACAGAACAGTTCTTTCACAGATACTATGTGAGTACAACCCACCCACACCCTTCTATATATAATAATAAGAAAGGAAACATGGGAGCCATATATTGCCTAAAAACCTGTACATACTAACTACTGTGTTCCTACCAGCCACACATAGTAACAAAATAAGCTCCCTTGTCAAGAGAAAAATAAAAGACAAGAGGAACAAATCAAGCCAAGTGCATCATATTGAGGGTCTGATTGCAAATTTGTTTCACAATTCTGCACATCTTTTTCTGCATCATGACAACTAGTAGATAATTGTGGATGAGGAAGAAGCCTCCATCCATTATCATATAGATACAACTCACTTCCATTTAAGATTGCTCCAGAAGTACTTGAGCACTTAATGTATTTGAACAATGCAGGGTTTACGACATTTGACGCGACTTTTCAACCCAAAAAACCATTATCAGTAGGAGTGATTCTCTTCCAGTTATCTTTCAACTTAGGACTGTCTCTGAATTCACAAGACCTCCACTGCCCCCGGCATTACTGTTAAATCCAACCACAGGAACAGAGCGCTGAGCAAAATCCAGTAATAACTTCCTTTGACGGTCATCAGTGTGGGGGAGACTTGCACGCAAGAGTTCAACAGGCATTTCCTTACTAATAGCATTAGCAGCATCTGGTCCAACGTCATCTACATTTGTTGTGCTTTGTATAAGCAGGGACTGCATGATACTATGGTATTTATTCATACAATATTTTGTAAGAAGGTCAAAGAACTCATCAAATGAGGCCTGCCAAAATGACCGATTACCCATATTATAATTGCAAGCTGCATGTGGATCGGTTAGAAGTTTGGCAGCCCTCTCGAGAACAGATACCAAAATAAGGGAAGCACCATCTCCAGCAGTACTTCCAACAGGGCGTAGAGGAGGATGCTCTGCAGAACAAACAACTGCAGCAAGACAGGCACTAAGAGCGCCGAGGTCCATACCTCGAATGCATTGGCAAACAACCTTGGCAAGGCTGCTTGTAGTCTCTGCAGCGGCTGGATCTGAGGGGAGACCACCAAATAAGAATCTTAAATGCCGAAAGACAGTCATGCATACTATCCGCATAAGCTCACTACCGGGAAGAAGCAACTGAAGATACTTTGTGAGGAGCTTGCGTCCCTTGGGGAGAGATACAATCCGTAAGAAAACAAGGTCATCCTTAGCTGCAAGTCCAACCTTGTGCCCATTCTTTCCAAGTGGGTCAACCAGTTGAAGTGAAGTAGCTAATCCTTCTAACAGGACCTGCCTTCTTCGTCTTAATTGGGTTCCACCATCTTGTGGCTGATTAGACTGTAGGAAACGATCAATATCATCTACATCAAGAAGAAGACAGAGACCATCTTCAATTGTGACTCTGGCAGCAAATGTAGGCTCCTGTTCAAGTGGCTTCTCTGAAATCTTAAGCTCAGAGCTACCAGGGACAGAAGATTTTGGAGGATCGACCTCAAGAAGAGGGCGAGGCCGACGAATAGACGAAAATGAAACCCTCCCTAGAGCATCAACTTGAAGAAATGCATGTGGATCAGAATTAGAACGAGTTCGTGAAGGAAGTTCCTTTATTTGGGTTGGGAAGAACAGATGTTTTAACTTAGAGACAGAAGGTTTTTTCGCAAGACGGCCTTGGTGGTAATAGTCATCTATGTATGGATCATTACTATGAGTCACAGCAAGTTGCATTCTAAGAATACTCTCAATTTCATCACTTGTCATATACTTGGACCGAAACTGTAATGAGCTGCTATCACTCTTCTGGCTACTGGCATCAGAACCCTGATGGGATAAACGGTGACTGTGTTTACCTTTTTGACTTGATTTCGGCCTATGATCATACTTGCTATTGACAGATGAGCCAGAGGAGGAAAGATGGGGATTATATAAATGGGATTGGAAGCCTGACAAATAGCCTGCAGATTGCTGAACAGGATGATGCAATCTATGCTGCTGCTGTTGCAATTGAGCCATCAAGTGAGGAGAAACTGATCCATTATGAAGGTTTAATTGTTGCTGCAACATATTACTAAGTAGGTTGGAACGCTCTCCTGGATATAACGCTGCTTGGTTGACCAATTGGTTCTGTATTCGTTGAGTAAGAGAGGAACCGGGAGAAAATTGACGCATGTTTCCACCAAAATGTGACCCAAGGTTTAAACCACTCAATTGTAATGCAGAATTGGAGAAATGCGAACGGTTCTGAGACGACAGTGCCATCTGAGCTGCTGCTCCGGTGTGATAAGGAATGTTTAAGTGGCCTGTACTATGACTTGGAGAAGCTTGCGGAGATCGACCACCAGGCGGAGGATAAGAAGTGAATGAAGACTTTGGTAGCAATATCGGCTCACTAGAAAAACGAGTAAGCTCCTGTTGTTTTTCAGGATATGAAGATGTTCTGTACAAAGGTGATTCTTGTAACTGTGGAATGCCGGAATGTGGCTGAGATGACCATCGTTTGCCATCATAAGTTGTTTCAGTATCATAAATGTGCTGATCAAGCCAGTTATGAACCGGCTCACTAGAGCAATGTTGGAGGTGGTAGTTTTGCTCCTGCCTTTGCTGCTCAGGATATGAAGATGTTCTGTACAAGGGCTTTGAATTCTGTAAATGGGCAAGAGAAGATTGAGGCTGTGATGACCATCTTTTGCCATCAATTGAGCCTTCACTATCATAAGCATTCTGATCATACCAGTTATGTACTTCGTCTCTTTGTGGAAAATCAGATGCAGAGTCTGAATACAATACAAAAGAATATACAAATCAGTCAAATTGGAAGGAAAAAAATTGTCTACTGTGAAACAGGGATGGAGGGGGGAAATAAAGCTGCTAAAACCCAGAAAGACATAGTCCCTTTGAACACAAGAGACACATAAGGGTCATAAACTCCTCATCTTAAAATGTTCTGATATGGAATTTAAACAGACATGACCAGACCTGAAAAATCATTATACTGGAGGTAACCCCTCAGATGAAATATCTAAAATAGCTTAAAACTAGTGCCTTTTCTCAATCATTGTCCATTAGTTTTATGACTACACAGCACAAGAAAATAATGTATGGATTCAATACATTTAAGTTATCATCACTTTTATCAAACTCCTTTTCATGAATAGAGGATCAAGTTAAGAATAAACTTGTAGCAAAAACCCCATCTCCGGCAAAGAAGAGTTGCAGGAATGCAATTAGAAGTTGTAAACCCATGCTCATACACAATTTTATAAATCTAAAATACATAACCAAATTCAGAGAGACCATTTTGACTGATACATTACAATTTCACTGATATATTTGTCATTTCGTTAAATTCAGGAGACATTTTTGACAGATAATCAATTTCGAGGACCAATTTGCTTAATCACTCGAAAAGTTAAATAAATAAACAAAAAAAATTTGAAAAGCCTGGCATCATTTGTTTGGATAAAGGAAAAGGCAAATTGGTAGTTAAATACAATTGCTTTACTCACTTTCTCTTGATCCCCGTTCTCCAATAACACCTGGGTTTCTTGGTCCGCTGACGACCTTGTTCAACTGAAATTAAATTTTAAATAAAAAAGAAGCTTAATATGCAGATCGATATGAGTAAAGCAGAAGTGATGACACTATTTACAGAGACAAAGAGACAAGTATGATCAAAATCATAGCAGCAACAAAATGATTCACAAAAATTGAACATATAGGCAACACAAATATCAAGATTATATGAAACGACTAACATTTGTAGAGTCCGAACTAGCTAGTTGATGCCCATAACATTCAAATATGTTTGAAATGCTTAAGAAAGCATGCTAATGAGATTAACCTTTTATTTACTAACTCTTCCAGTTCAATGATTTTATGAATGAGATAATAGCTAATTGTCAAAACTAAAGGACTTACCAACTATAGGAATTAAGCTCCCAGGAATGGAAAAAGGGAAAAGGACAGAAAATATTTGATGAAGCAGTATATTAACAATGTCAAACAATGCAGTGTCAGAAATGCCTTTTACCAACTTTCTTTTAAAATTAAAAGTCCCAAAAGGTTAAAATCGTAATTGAAATATTTGCAATCTTAGTTTTTTCCATCTTCTCAGAATTACAAGCAGCATGACTGACATTCTCGTTTAGAATATAGGATAGGGATGAGTTTGTTAGAATATGGAATGAGGAGGAATTAATTACAATATATAGGATAAAGAGCAGTTATCAGGGAAGTTATTAGTTGACGAGGTTGTTATAGGGTGTAATAATGTATAAATAAAAAGACATTTGTCAAGAGGGGAGAATATTCAGATTTGTATACTTGTGTGAATCGAGAAGTGGCTCTGTTGTAAAAGGGGAAACCCTTGGGAGGAGAGTTTTTTTTCTTATTCATCTTACTTTCTCCATAAAAGTGTTCTTCTATTCAATGCAATTTCTTGGTTCCTAATATCCTCGGTCCATACTAACTCCCAAAGAAACATAGAAGCAACAACTTAAAAAGAGAGAACAATTTTGCACACAAAACATATGATGAAAACCAGCCAAAGGAAGAAAAACTACGTAACAGGTCATATTTCGGCAAAGATTTTAAAATTGCATGATCCACACAATATTGATTCAAAGGAATAACAAAGGGTTTGGGTTTAAGCTCAGAAGATGCATTGGCCTATCACTAATAATTCTTTTTTTCATTTGTCAAGTAAAGCTTGTCGTATCCAGGAAACAGAATACAGGGACAAGAAAAATAAATCCGTAACAACATTCAACATTGTCAACCAACTACCAACAGCAAACTTAGGCCTAAATCGACAGGGAAAAATAAAGAGAATGACTGTGATCGACAAAGATTATCGGGCAGCCTCTTAATACAAGAAACACGAGATAATCTAAGGATGGTTACCCAAACAAAGTAATTAGGTGCTTACCAAATGGTATTAGAGATGGTTACCAGAGTCTCATAAAGGGTTACATATGCAGAGGCTCCCCAAACCACCATCCAAATATTAATACCTATATTGTCAATAGCAGCAATTAGTGCTACGATTAAGGAGGAGTGGCACATAATAGTGGCTGTCCGCAGAAGTGGGGGTAGGTATGACACTGATTAAGATGTGGGAAGAGTGCCGGAGTTTGTGGTGGTGTGGCACAGTTATTTTCACATCTGGAGTGGTGCAACAGACCTGCTGCCGTGTAGGGTTTAAAAACCCAAAAATATCATTATAATATGGGTATTTTTGGTATTTTACACTCAAAACCTAATGTTCATTTTCCTTCTCTATTCTGCTCAAACTCCAAAACTTCTCTTTTCTCTAAAACTTCCATTCTGTGTGAGAAGAATAAGAACTTCTTTCTTCTCTATTCTGTTCACTTTCCAGCTGTTGTTGACCCCACTGCCACATCCATCTTTCTGCGAGACCCGGTATAAGGAGCTTGTATTAAAAAAATTCCAGTTTTGTGAGAATAGAACAGATGAGGCCACATTAAAGGTGTGTTTTTTAATTTTCCTTTCTGTTATTATAAGAATAGAACAGTCGGCCTCATTTTTGGTGTTTTCCCCCTCTGTCCAGCCATAGCTTCATCTCAAGGACCACAGAGTAACATCACACTGAATAATGCATATCATACACACTATAACTTCTTTGTTTCCATGATTTTTGGTGATATTTACATGTACATTTTGCTTAAGAGTTGTCTTTTCTTTGCTAATTATGAATATTTCATGAGTTCTGAGTTATCTGTTTAATTTTACATTAGCCTAATTATGAATATTTATAGTATTGATCATATACTCTCTCCGTCTCAAAATGAGTGACTCATTTGCAAAACAAATTGTACCGACTTTTTCAATTTTCTATATAATATTAATTACTTTTTTTCCAAGTGTTCACTCTAATTAATACTACTTGCATCACTCCTAAGTGAATATATTTTAATTGGCATTTATCGTAACAGTGGATTAGTAAGGGTAATTTAGTAAAGGTGTGTTTGGTTGGGAGGGGAGGGGATATTTTAAATTATGTGTTTGGTTCATTTTTTAGAAGGGGAGGTGAGGTGAGCCAAATCCCTCCTAGACCTCATTTTGCTATCCCCCCAAATTGGAGTGTTGTCAAATTGCGGCCATGGCAAAAATCAAGCTTACTGCCATACAAAGCTCATGGTGTAGTACATTTTGTATGGCGGGGTCATGGTGGCTGCTACGAATGAAACGGCCTGGATAGCGTGGCAGAAAAAGTGGGATTTTTCCATAAAAAACAGAAAATATGTAAGTTGGGCTGCATGACCCGACCCTTACCCCAGCCCAAAATGGGTTAAAATCCTATTCAAACCCTAAAATTATGATTATTTTACCATTTTACCCTCTTCTCTATATGCAATTCTTCTCTCTGCTCTCTATCCAGTTCTCTTTATCTCCGTCGCAACTGCGAGCACCACCACCCCCCAACTGCATGCGCTACTGCGAGCACCACCACCACCAACTGCAAAGACCACTGGAAATTGTGAAGACCATGTTGCACCCAGCAGCTATCTCTTCTCTCTTCTCTTCTGCGGTGCACGCAAAATTCTCTCTTCTCTGTTTTTATTTTTCTTATTCCGATAAGTAATTGGTTTCTTTTTTTTTTCTTTTTTACTTATATTATTTTCTTCATTTCCTACTCTATTTTTTGTTCTGTATTTCATTATTTCATAAATCTGTTTTTATTTGTTTATTTATAGAGATCCAGTTTATAAATTATCAAAAATTAATTCAATTTAGTTTTTAATTGGTGTTTTATTTATTTCAGCACACACATGTATATATATATATATATATATATATATATATGTTTTCAAAGTGTCCGCCGCCATGCTTCTGCCATTATGCCATCCGCCATATGTTTATGGTGGAATTTTGGCTCACCACCATAAACCGCCATCCCCCATCAACAACATTGAATTGGAGGGATTTGCTAAAATAACTATTCAATGCATTTTCAGCTAACCGCCATTATGCTATTCTCTCACTTTCATTTATACATTTTTCTTAATATGTGTGAAATGGTCAAATGGGTCACTCATTATGGGATGGAGGGAGTAATTAGTCCAAAAATTGTTCAAATACAGGCCATCCCTCCACACGCTATCCCAATTATGGAGCCGATCGCTCCACATCACTATCCAATTTTGGTAACCCTTTAATGCTTCCATTATGCATGGTTCTGTCGAATATCAACAAAACCTGAAAAATGGTCTTAGATTCTATAATACTATCAATGTCTGCAACCATGCTACAGTCTAGTATGAATTTGGAATTGGAAAAGCAGCATCTAGAGGACGCTTAATATGATAAGATATGTTTATGGAGGAGCACGTGATATAAAACGTGCTTCACCTTAGTAAAAGAAAATAACCTAGAAACAGGACTTTTCACACGTCAAGCTTAGGATCTTCAAGTATCTGGCATAATAGCATGGCCAACAAGAATAGAAACCCTAAGCAAGATAACAATAGCATACAACAAGGGAGGAAAACGGATACTCAAGCATAGGATGAAGCTTCTTACTTTATACCTTGAACTAACTTAAATGCATGGTTCTCTTTCATAGTTAACAAATATGGACCAAACACCTGGTTTGATTCAACTTTTCCTCGGGGAAAATTTGAAATTTTAGTGGAGACAGATGAAATTGAAATCATGGAAAAACAGTGCAGGGATAATTAATTACTGTTGAATATTCGCTTTTTACTTTATCCAATTCATGACTCAACACATATTTGAAACATCAAATTAATCATATTATAAGAACACTTTTTTATAAATATACATAATTCGAATATATATTTTTCGCATTTTTGCATAAAGTATGCAAATTATAAAATTATCATGATTACAGCACTTAGTGACTTGTCTAATAAAAATCTCTAGAATTCAGAAAAATGTGATAACCGTATTTAACATCCTTACCTTCCAAAAGGTGGTTGTAAGGTCATCAATATCAGAAAGAGATCTTACATCCTCATCCTGCAAAATGAGATTGAAGGTTAGTTGATACAGAATTCAAGCATCATATATGTGAAACGCTAATGACTGGTTAATGTAAAACATCCATTTGATTTTTCAAGGAGAGTGAGAAAGGAGGGGAGGAGAGATGTTGCTAAATTAGAACTGTAAGCTCAACATGATTATATTTCAAAAACATTCTAACCATATGAATTATGAAAGAAAAAAAAAGTAAGACGTGACATTGAAAATTAACTTGTTCTCTATAGAGAAAGAACTCCTCCTCGTTAGATTCAACAGTAGGCAAATATGCATCGTCTTCTAACCCTCCCAATTCAACTTCCTGGACTGCATCTTTACCAAAGAATGCATATTGTGATGCATCAAAAACAGTACCTCCTGCATAACAAAAACTTCATCAAAGACATTTTACCAATTTCATAGAACTACTTAACATGAAAAGTACATGTGACAGTGTTGCACTTGCAAATAGCAGAGAATTCCCATTTGACCATAATTCCACCAAACCAAAACAAAAGCTACATAAGTGCATAGAATTCCTATGTGACCATAATTACCCCCAAACCAAAACAAAAGCAACATAAGCTCGCCACCAAGTATTAAAAATATATTTAGCTGATTCAAAGTTTATGGACAATAACTTTCAATTTGAAAAGCAAGAATAGACCACTGGAAGTACAAACCAGACATCTTTCACTCAAGAAATTTAGAAGATATTATTGAAAATGACATTATATAAAAAAGCATTGATAAAGGGAGAAAATACTACTATTAACTAAGCACTATTTTGATTAGCCTTGTAACAAATTAAACTGTCCCGAATCATAAATAACAGTAACAAGCTCATTACACACAGAGAAATATATAGTAATTATTCAATCATAAAACAAAATTTTCATCAACTAAAGCAGACAATCATAGCATAAACACAAAGATTCCAACAACAATAATTCACACAGAAATAAGTTTTTCTTAAGCTATCTTATTCAAAAAAAAAAAAGTTCTTCTTAAGCTACTCTGAAATCCATACAATAACTTATACATTAAACTTAATTATGTGAACCCAATATAACAAACAAATAAACAACTCGAAATGCAAAAAAAAAAAAAAACTAACAATAAAGCACTAAATCATGCAACAATTTACCTAAAAACTCAAATTAAATTACTGGCTAAAAAAACCAGATCTACACGACCAAACTGAATCAAATAACACAAAAATAAATACCCATTAAACACAAAGGAATTGATTCCGATAATATGAAGCAAACCTGTGGGAATTACATCCCCCAATTGCCTAAGATCCCGAGTGTTAGGACCTCCATCAATACCACCCCCACCAAATCCATCCATATCAACCATAAAAACGCTAAAGGATCAGAGATTCGAAGCGAAAAGAGAACCAATGTTAGAAATAATGAATCTTGAAACAGTTTAAGATTTTTTCTGAATGTTTAAGCAAAAACGGTTAATCGAATGAGAGGAATGAGGAAGAGAAGATCTGTGCTGGGAATTTAGCACATAGAAGATGGGCTCGATTTGGATCAGAGAGAGAGAGAGAGAGAGAGGAACCCTAGAAAGCAGATATAGGTCGAATAGAATTATAGAAAGAATTTGTTCTGTATTGTTTTGAAAAATAAATAATATAAAACAAAATGAGACATTTTCGCATGGAAATAACATGGAGTGGTTGTGTAAAAGGAACAAATTTGAAGATATTTTTTGGTATATAGAATTAGTAAAATTTACTTCGATTAAATACAATTTTATTCTCTTACTTTTGTCATTATTACAATTTTATATTACGTATATATTTATGAAAAAAATCAACGTGTAACATTTATTTTTTTATACGTGTATATATTTTAAATAAATATTTATAGAAATATTTTAATAATTTATTAAAAAAAATTGAAGTAATTTGATTGAATACATGTTTAAAAATATCGTAGGCTATACAAATTAAATTCTTTATGAAAATAGGTTAAAATATAGTTTTAATTTATCTATTTTACTAAATCTGCAATTTTAATCTCTTATTTTTTCCGTTAATTTTAATTTTATTTTTAAAATTATTAACATTTAGTTTTATTTTTAATTTGAGTTTTAATTTAATGATGTAATGATCGCTTAAATGATGTGTACATGATGAAATAGAAAATCAAAATAACGTAATTAAATAATATGAAATTAATAATTTTCTAAATTAATTAATTTTTTTGCTTTAAAAAATTCTAAAAATTGAATAAACACTTTATAGTTTAAAGGAAATTATATAAACTCTGCTTTGATTGATTTGGAAAGTTTTCATATTTTACTATTTTCAGATGTTTTTAATAGTTACTGCGGATTGATCTTAATTGGTTTTTTTACTCAATTGATCTTAATAATTTGATTAAGCTAGTATTTGTCTACATTCATTATTTTTTTAATAATTTTTATGCTTTAAATTGTGACAAAATAGTTTTTGAATTATTTGTTCATGGTCCTACTACTTCTTAATGTGGGCTCCGCCACTAGTTGGAAACTTATTTTATTTAAACGCCACATGAGCTTATTTTTTAGTGAAATCACCAATTTTTCTTCTTTTTTTAGGCAAATCACGGATTTGGAACATTAGGATATTCTCTTTTGAAAAAAATCAAAATACTTTGTTTTAAAACATATATTAAAATGCGTTATTTTTTTTAACTTACAGGTTGGGATGGGATGTGACAATTTAAATTAAAAAAATTGGACAGTAGTCGGAACATTAGGATACTACTTTTTACACATATATTTATTTTATCATTTTTATGTATTAATTGATAAATAAATAATTAAAAATATCAATTATTAATTAATAATAATATAGAAATAAATTAAAACTAATACAAAATATTATAATGATTGAATAGAGTTGTTTGTAATTTTCAGATAATACTTTAATAACTTCTTCTACAATTTGCAGCTTATATATTCACTTGTTAATTATTTATTATTGTTTGTGACATAAGTAGTATTCTCCTATTTTATAGTCAATTCCCTGTTATTTTGCAGCCAAATTTACTTATTAAAATGTAAATTAGCATATATGCGGTTGTTTTAAACATTATAGGATGTTTCTAAAATTTTATTTATGATATACTCAAATTTTATTTGGTCTACGATATACTCAAATTTTATTTATGATACATGGGTTCTTTTGTTTGGTCTATGATATACTTAAATTTTATTTATTTTCAGACAAAAAAAAGGAAGATATATTTACTTACATTAGAAATAAAATAGATGTTAGAAATAAAATGCACAACATATATTATATCAGTTACCCGATCATAACTCAAAATAATATGCGAATGTTACCACAACTCTACTCAATCTAAACAATTTTTTGTATTTTTAACTAATTTTATATTAATTATTAATATTTTTAATTATTTTATCAATTAATACAAAAAATGAAGAATATATATATATATGTAACCAGCTACTTTTTTTCTTCCACATGGTCACATCTCTAGGATGCGATCTATTAAAGACCCAAAAAAATAAAATATTTTTGTATATTTTTTTCGAAGTGAGATATTTTGAATTTTTAAAAAAAAAGGAATATGAAGAAAAAAATCCCCATTTTAGAGCTTTTTCAAAATCTAATTTCAAAAACTCGTACGGCATAGAGGTGTTAAAAAAATAACATTTTTAACTTTAAGTTTTTTAACAAAGAATTATCTTCATTTTTTAATCATTTGATTAGTAGGTTAAGGATAAGACTTAAAAAAACTATAACATGAAAATAAAGAGATAAAAGAAAAGAAGAACACCAATGGTTTTTATACTAGTTCTAAATAACTATTGTTATGTACAATCATTTTTTTGAAGAGGATTTTGCCTTAGTACAATGAATGACTTAATATACTATAAAATGACAATAATATTCAATTCATATCAGCATGTATTGACTGTTCTTAAAACATCTTTAAGTTAAGTATATTTTTCTTGTCTCTTCAGACATTTGAGTATTGTTCACCTCTTCAAACAACAAGTATTGTTTATTTGTCCCTCTATGCATTGCGTATTATGAAACCTCTTTGGATCACCAAAAGTGTAGTCTTTAGATCCCAATATTTCCTTGCATCTCTAGGAATAAGTCTACTTGAAAAATTTTCCTCCCAAACCAATGGCAATTATGTAAATTTGTATACTTTATTTTTCTAAATATATTAATTTATGTTTTCATTTACTTCTCACAGTAGTAAAATAGTTATTTGTCTTCTTGTTTCTATTTTTTTCCCACAATATTTTCTACACCATTATTTTAAGTATTTGTATTAATTTCAGCTTTTATTTATTTCACAAAATAGAAAAAAATTAATTTGTCTCTTTATTTCTATTTTTTCTTTAGTACAATTACAAGATATTTATTTTTATGTCTCGACCACATTATGAGACCTTCGAATATCCTTTGCAAGTGCAAATTATTTTTTCTCCGTGTTTCCACTATTATCAATGTTTTTTCTTAATGAAACTATTTTGTGTTGGTGTAGAAGAATGATCTTTCTTCTAAACTGGTTGTAATTTCGTAATTTTTATTATTGTAACGTATCAACTTTAAATTTGATTAATTGTCATGTCTTTTAAATTTATTTTTATTTAAACATGTATCATATTTTTAAATATAATTTACTATGGGTCACACAGGTCGAAGATCTAGTTGAGTATTATAAGGCTTCTCTAAGCTACCAAGAGTACAATTTTTGAATTTTCTCAAAATTCGACTTCACTCATCTCTTGAGTTGAGCATTGTCCGTCTCTCCAAGCATCAACACTTAACATGTCTTCTAAGCATTTCAGTTTTACTCACCTTGCAAAAAAACACGAGTATTCTTTAAGCTTCTCCAAACATCAAGATCAAATCGGTCTCCTCAACAATTCAACTTCACTCACAATGCCAGCAAACACAAGTATTCTCTAAGCCTCTTCCGACATCTTGCGCATATTGTTTAAATTAGCCACACCAGCCTCTGCAACATGTATTATTTACTAGTCTCTCTATGTTCTCCGAACTTGGTTTTCCCGACAATCTGACAACTGCCTTGTTATATAAGTATTATAACAACATCAAACATCCACTTTTTTTGAATATTACACTCAGATGAATTTCATCATTTTCTTATCTCTTTGTGATCTTGGACTATTCAAGTTGCTTTTCATCTTTTCTCTCTTATTATGGTGCATATGTTAATAAAGTGTTGAGTGACACTTTTTCTAGAGTTCCAATGTTTCTTCTTAGTTGTAGTTGTAAAACTGGATCATTTATTACACTGGATAATCATCTTCCTTAGAAGCAGATGCATCTCATCTTCTTGATATGTTCGTACTTGTGATCCTTGTTTCTTTCTCCAAACAATACCAACTTATTCATAAACTATTCATCAAAGGCACAAATACATTTTCTAAACTAATGGATCCGATTAAGTTTATCATATGGGTTTTGAAAAATCATTTGACAGTAATATTTTAAGAAAATGATTTTTATACAAAAGAAAAATAAATATAACAATATTAGTCATTTGAGCTTGACTTGCTTATAGCTATATTACTAGCAAAATCACATGTTGAAACATTCCCTCAAATTGCATCAATGTGTATTCAATTTACAGATATAGATTTGAACTTTTATTCATTCTAGAATGTGATACAGTTCTACTATTGTTGCTCCTCTCTTTGAGTGTCTTAACTTCTCAATAAAGAGAATTAAATCTAATACTAAGTTACTAAGCATCATTGACGAAGTGATAAGACACAAAAAGAAAGGAAAACCAAATCAAGTCTTGAAAATGTTTTTAAACAAAATGGTTGTTGTTATGAGATTAAATTGAGGTTATCAAATCAAACATTTTTCTCAAACTTTTATGAATTATTTTAATTTATTTCCTTAACAAACTATTTTTTTGTCGTTCAATTATTTTAAAAAGGAAATGTTTGCAAACAAAAAGACATAATGAATCAAAAACACAAAATAAGTCAAAACAGCAAAAAATGTTTTTTTAGTGGTACTAGATCTTTACTCTTGCAAAGTAAAATGGTCATTAATGAGACCAGACACTAATACCAATTGAATGCGATAGAAAATACAAAAAACTTAGGGTTTGAATTGTTTTGACTGTTTTAAATCTTTTTAACTTTAAATTTTATATCTAAAGTCTGTGTATATTTTTTAAATCACTTGTTTAGAAGGTTAATGATAACATGTAAATAACTAGAACATGAAAAAAAATAGATGAAGGAAGAGAAAAACACAATAATTTTTATACTAATTTGCAAAAATTGTTGCTACAACTAGTACTCCTCAAAAAAAGAGATTTTGTCTTAATATAGTTAATGACTTAATTCACTAAAAAGTGACAATATTATTAAATTTATCTTTGCAGACATTGAATGTTATTAAACTCTCTACAAACTAAGCATTCTTTTCCTGACTTTCTAAACATTGAGTATTGTTCATCTCTCTAAGTATTGAGTATTATAAAACCTCTCCAAGCTACTGGAAGTATAGTCTTTGGATTCTCCCAAGAATTTGGCATCACTTGCCTCTTGAGTTGAGTATTATCCATCTCTCTAAATAACGAGTATTGTTTCCTTGCCCCTAAATGCATGAAGTATTTATTATGCGGGCTCTTCATACCACAAGAAGTACAATCTTTTGATTTCCTCAAAAATCGGCTTCACTCGCCTTTTAAGTTGACTATTGTACATCTCTTTATGCATCAACAACATACTAATGTTCTCAGCAATTGGACTTGACTCGCCTTGCCAAAGAATACAAGTAATTCTCTAAGCCTATCCAAACATCAACACTAAATTGGTCTTCTCAGCAATTCGGCTTCACTCACTATGCCAAGTAACACAAGTATTTTATAAGCCTCTTGAAGCAAAAGAAGTGTATTGTTTGATCTAGTCTCACTAGACTTTGTAACATGTATTATTTGCTAAGCTCGCCAAACTTGGTTTTCCCAACAATTGCATTAGTGAGATATACAAGTATTTTAATCTATCTAGATATCTCTTTTTTACATCAAAGGTTGTTACCACTTTTGGACCGTTTTCAAATGTTGAGTTTGTATTTCTTAAAATACAAAGTCATATTAAATTCCAACTCTGATAGGAAGATATGCAAATAATAAAATCATATATTAAATCAAATTATAAATCTCATTAAAAAAGATTTAAATAATAAGATATTGATCGATTTACAATAAAAAAAATAACTTTGTTGGAGAGTATTTTACGATTTTTTTTGTTCAGCCTTTTTATGAATATATTACATTCAAATTAACTTCATATTTTTCTTTTGTCTTTACAATCTTAGACTCTTCAAATTATATTTTTTTATTTTCTCTCTTCATGAACATTCATTTAGAATTGTTTCATGAGGACTCCCGTCTAAAATGTTATTTGGTGAAAATATTAAATCTGACAAATAATTCTTTTATGTCTAAATGTTTGCCAACTTAAACATTTTATTTGGTGTTCTTTTTATAACACTTGTAAATCTGACCAATAATTGATGTTGTTGCATATGTTATGTCACTGAAGTTACATGAATTTGCCTCTTTAACCCCTAAACATTTTATTATTTTGATGCTTATGTGTAGTTTTAATTGTTAGAATTATTTTCTTTAAAACGTGCTTGGTAAATGTCCCAACACACTTATTTCAATATAGATGTAATGTTTTTGGTTTTTTCTAATGAATGTATTTGCCTTATTATAAAAAAAAAAGGGTCATAAACTCATACGACACAATGCTGCATTTGTATCGCTTATTTTAGGTTGGGTTGCATTTCTGTCCCTTATTTTAGGTTAACATATTTTTTTTAAACTTTTAATGTGGGAATCTTAAAAATAGTAAAATGAATATTAAATTGCTTTTATCTCAATATTTTAGCCCTCCAAATATATTAAGCACATGGACGGCAAGAACTCAACTTTAATTTTGGGATATTTTTTTCATACTATAGTACTCACAATAAATAAATAAATAAAATCACACAGATAGAGAACTTTTATTATTTTAAAGTTCTTGTCCACACATATATGGTACACAAAATAAAATAAAAAAGTAAACGCATAATTATTTTGAATTGGGCATCTCGTAAAAAAAAAGTTTGTTTATATATACTATCTAATAATTAATCATGCAAAGCCGCATAATTATTTTTATTTAATAATTTTTAATTAATTTAAATTTTTAGTTGATTTTACTTTGGAGATACCGTTAATCAACCAAACTCATGATATATAAGAATTTATTTTTTTAAAAATAATATATATATATATATATATTACGTGAATTACTCAAAAAAAAAATAGTTCCTTCCTGATTAAATATATATATTTGAAACTATATAACAAGGTATAAAATAAAATTGATTTATGGGTAAAACTTGTTACTTTATTACTTAAATAAATTCTCAAGTTATTTTAAATTAAAATAAACAATTCAAAAGCACAATATTTGTTATTTAGTGATTGGTACTATTTGCTTACTCTTCTTTCATTGCAACGATAAAACAAGAAGTGTGCACTAGTACAAGTGTTTTTATCACAAAGACAAACTATGAAAGAACTTGAATTGACTCAGTCTTGTTACTTAATTTTTAGTCATGGCTCAATCATCGAACTAAAAACTACTAGTAATTATTTAAACAACTGAAATAAAATCTCACTTTCAATTCATATTGAAAATAAATAATATTGAAGCTTGGACAAAGTGAGTAAGATATCCCACTCTGCGACAAGTTTGATGCTTATCCTAATCGCGATGCATAAATAAAGACACTACCATGATTAGGACACTTGGCTCAATTTAATAAGACGAATGAATATTCAATCATTAATGAGTGAACTTTTTTTTAAAAAAAACTTTCATAATTAGTAGGTGAATAGCATAACAAGAAGAAAAAATAACTTATTGTAATTGACGGTATGTAGGTAGACACCTGAATTATTTAATTTTTTTTATAGGAAAATAAACTTCATTTAAATGTAAATAAAAAATAAATTCATCAAGAGTCACTACAAAAAAAATTTATTGTGACACTAAATTTTTAGTGACATTTCTTTATTTGTCACTATAGTTACTTTTAGCTACAGAGAATAGAGAGTATATATTCTCATTTAATATCAATATATGAATTTAATTTAAAAAAAAATTATCGACCATATTCAATTTACTAATATGAATTTCCCTCTTCTCATCTCATTACTCTTCTTTCCCTTTTAATTAACTAAATTAATAATAATTTACTAAAGACACTAAAAAAAAGATCTACTGTGATAATCAGATTTTGTAATTTTTTTGTCACTATAACTAGTTTTAGCTACAACCTACAAACAGGGGTGTCACCTTTTCTCACAAAATATTATACTCTGTAAAAAAACATTAAATCCACAAAAATGTTCTCTTATTTTCAATTGGGAATGATTTTCCCGTTTTCCCATTGTTAGACCGTTGGCAATGACATCAGCAATTGTTGATTTAGTCTTCTATTTTGTTAGTAAGTGTCCTAGTTAATAGGATAATGCAGTTAGTATTTGATTTCGTTTTGTTTTGGTAGACCGATTCTTAAGCAAGGTTTCTGTTTTTGTTTTTGTTTCTGTTTCTTCTGTTTCTGTTTCCTTCTGCTTCTGCTTCTTGTATTTTGGCTATTTAATAGCCTTAACTTCTGTTGATTAAATAAGATATTTCATTCAAGCATTGAGAATATTGTTCTATACTAGTTGCTTTAACAATTGGTATCAGAGCTTCGAAAGGGCCTAATAGTGTGAGAGTGTGTGGACTGTGAAGTCTAGGGCAAACACGAGAGCTTTAGTGTGTGAGAGTGTGAGTAAACACAAAGAGATTAAGATGTCAATCTCAGAAAGGTTTGTGCAGCTGTCCATTCCCAGATTTGATGGCCATTATGATTACTGGTCAATGAAAATGGAGAATTTCCTTAGGAGCAAGGAGATGTGGAACTTGGTGGACGAGGGAATTCCAGCACCGACAGTTGGAAACGCATTAGCAAGTGAGGCACAGAGAAAGAATGTGGAGGAGGCTAGACTCAAGGATTTAAAGGTGAAAAATTTCTTGTTTTAGGCTATTGACAGAGAAATATTGGAAACAATTCTCGACAAGGGAATATCGAAGGCGATTTGGGATTCAATGAAACAGAAGTATCAAGGGTCCACGAAAGTGAGAAGAGCACAGCTTCAAGCTTTGAGGAAGGAATTTGAGTTACTAGCCATGAAAGAATGAGAGAAAGTAGATAGTTTCTTGGGGCGGACTCTAACCGTGGTCAACAAAATGAAGACAAATGGTGAGGTGATGGAGCAAAGCACAGTGGTTGGTAAGATACTTAGATCATTGACCTCCAAATTCAACTATGTTTTTTGCTCAATAGAGGAGTCGAATGATTTAAGTACCTTGAGCATCGATGAATTGCATGGAAGTCTGCTTGTTCACGAACAAAGGATGCAGGGACACCAGGAAGAGGAACAAGTGTTGAAAGTGACATATGATGAGAGATCAGGTAGAGGAAGAGGTAGAGGCATGAATAGAGGAGGACGAGGCAGACAAGCTTTTAACAAGGCTACAGTTGAATGTTTCAATTGTCATAAATTGAGACACTTCCAATATGAGTGTCCTGAATGGGAGAAAAGGGCCAATTATGTAGAGTTGGATGAGGAGGAAGAGCTTCTACTGATGTCCTATGTTGAGATCAATAATTCGAAGAGAGAGGTAGTATGGTTTCTTGACTCTGGTTGTTCTAACCATATGACAGGAAACAGGCAATGGTTTGTGGAACTAGATGAGCAATTTAGTCATTCAGTGAAACTTGGAAACAATCTCAGAATGCCAGTGAAAGGGAAGGGCAACATCAGACTTGAAGTAGAAGGTGCAACTGAGGTAATTTCAGAAGTTTATTATGTTCCTGAGTTGAAAAATAATTTGTTGAGTATTGGTCAGTTGCAAGAGAAAGGTTTGGCTATCTTGATACAAAATGGAGAATGTAGAGTCTATCATCCTAGAAGGGGACTAATCATGCACACACTTATGACATCTAATAGGATGTTTGTAGTTCTGGCTAATGTTGTGGTGCATACATCATCTACATGTCTAAGTGTGAGAAGTGATGATATTGGTGAGTTGTGGCATAAGAGATATGGTCATTTGAGTATTACAAGTCTGAATTTGTTGCAACAAAAGGAACTTGTCCGAGGACTTCCCAAGTTTCAGATGTCAACCAATGTGTGTACAAGCTGCATGAAAGGGAAACAACATCGGAAGATCATTCCAAAGAAAAGCAAGTGGAGAGCAACACATAAGCTACAGCTTGTACACTCAGACATTTGCAGACCTATCACTCCAAAGTCATATGGCAACAAAAGGTATTTGTTAACCTTTATTGATGACTTGAGCCGCAAGCTTTGGGTTTATTTTCTGAATGAGAAGAGTGAAGCCTTCACAACATTCAAAAGCTTTAAAAATGTTGTGGAGAAGGAGTCTGGTCTATCTATTTGTGGATTAAGAACAGATAGAGGAGGGGAGTTCACCTCCAAGGAGTTCATAGATTTTTGTAGACTTGAAGGTATTAAGAGACAGTTGACTACAGCCTACACTCCTCAACAAAACGGAGTTACAGAACGCAAAAATCGTATCATTCTTAACATGGTGCGATGTTTGCTAGAAGAGAAGAAGATGCCTACTTCGTTCTGGCCAGAAGCTGTGAAGTTGACATGTCACATTCTCAACCAAAGTCCAACCTCTACCGTAAAGGACAAGACACCAGAAGAATGCTGGAGTGGAATTAAGCGTAATGTTGATCATTTTCGAGTGTTTGTATGTGTAGGAAATGTGCATGTACCAAATGCAAAGAGGTTGAAGTTGGATGCTAGAAGTCAAGAGTGTGTGATGATAGGGTATAGTGAAGAGTCTAAAGGATACAAAATAATTAATCCGACTACAAGGAAGGTGATAATTAGCAGAGATGTTGTGTTTGAAGAAGAGAAAAGCTGGGATTGGAGAAGGACAGAAGAAGAAGCTAAGAATGACATTCTTGACTGAGGAGAAATTGATGAAAATACATATGCCTCTAGTGATGAAGAAAGTGAAGGAGAAAATTCACAAGAAGAATGAGAATCTGGTCACAGTGGTATCACCAGTGATGCTACAACATCTATACTTCCTGAAAGAAGAGTCACTCGAGCTCCAACTTATCTTCAAGATTATACAAGCGGAGAAGGACTCTCAGAAGAAGAAGAAGAGGTACAAAATTTAGTTTTGTTTATGTTTTCTGATGATCCTATTTACTATGAAGAAGCAGTGAAAATGAAAAGATGGAGGGATGCAATGGATATGGAGTTTGGTGCTATTGTAAAGAATGAAACTTGGGAGCTTGTTGATGTACCAAAGGATGTCAAAGTAATTGGTGTAAAGTGGGTCTATAAAACCAAGTTGAATAAAGCTCGGCTTGTGGCTAAGGGATATGCGCAAGAGAAGGGAGTAGACTATAATGAAGTTTTTGCTCCAGTTGCTAGATGGGATACAATCCGTATAGTGATAGCTTTGGCAGCAAGAAATGGATGGACACTCTTTCAACTTGATGTCAAAAGCGCCTTTCTTCATGGTGAGCTGAATGAAGATGTTTACATTGCACAACCTCCAGGCTATGTGGTCAATGGGGAAGAGAATAAAGTCTACAAACTAAAGAAAACACTCTATGGTCTAAAGCAGGCACCAAGAGCATGGTTTAACAGAATTGAAGGCTACTTTATTAAGGAGGGGTTTGAGAAAAGCAGCTATGAGCACACTTTGTTCAACAAAAGAGAAGAGAAGAACAAGATCCTAATTGTAAGTCTCTATGTTGATGATCTCATTTTTACTAGCAATGATTCAATTATGGTGAATGAGTTCAAAGAGTCTATGAAAAAGGAGTTTGAGATGACTGATCTTGGTAAGATGAAGTATTTCCTAGGAGTTGAAATACGACAGAGCTCCAATGGCATTCACATTGGTCAAAGGAAGTATGCTGAAGAAGTTCTGAAAAAATTTGGGTTGGAGAGTTGCAATGGAGTTAAGAATCCCATGGCTCCAAGAAGTAATAGACTGACAAAACAAGAAGATGGTAAGAAGGTAGATGCAACCTTATTCAAGCAAATGGTGGGAAGTATTATGTACATGACAGTCACAAGACCTGACTTAGCTTATAGTGTTTGTCTGATAAGTCGTTTCATGGCCAATCCTATGGAGTCTCACATGATGGCAGCCAAGAGAATTCTCAGATACATTAGAGCTACTACTGAGCTTGGTGTATTTTACAAAAAAGGATGTGCAGATGAGATGCTAGCCTATACAGACAGTGACTATGCAGGGGACTTGGATGATCGAAAAAACACTTCTGGTTATGTTTTCATGCTAAGTGGAGGAGCATTGGCTTGGTCATCAAAGAAGCAGCCAATGGTGACACTTTCTGTTGGAACCAAGTTGGTTCTAAGTACTTAGGATTTTGATACTTACAAATGTACTCAATGTAAACTTATTTTGTACTTTGAATCATTAAGTTAAATGCCCCAGAAACTGAAGGAAACAGAAGCACAGATCAAAGGAAAATGAATTCTGGAATTTCTAGAAGAAGTTCCAGGATGTCAAAACATCACCAGAGGATATGTTTGGTGGCCTAGAACAGAAGGAAGAAAAATCATAATGAAACATGGATCATACAATTGGAAAGCCTGCCAGAAGGAGAGTTGTTCCAGACAAACATGAGTCAAATATCAATTTTATTCCGGAAGTTATTCTGACCAGAAGATGGCCTGACAGTGAAAAATTACACAGTCCAGACTTGTTCCAGACTTGACCAGAAGGTATGTTTATGAGTCCAGAACAAAAGGATCAATTCAGATTTGGCCCAGATCATAAGATAGCATGATTCAGGGCATGGAACTAAGTCCAGACCAAAAGAAATAAGTTCCAGAATCAATCCAGACCTGGTCCAAAATTAAAGGTAAAATGTCCAGACTGAAATATTTTTTGTTCAAGTTGGTTCCAGACCAAAGTCCAGAATCTGTCCAGATCAGAGTAAAAATTTCCAGATCAATGGTTCAGAAATAATTATTTGGTCCAGATCAGAAAATCAGACCATGGCCCAGTGGTGGCCGAAATCAGAGGGACAAACTGTGCAGTCCAGCAAAGGCCGAATTCAAAGGATTTTAGCATATCAGGTGCGCGTCTAGGAATGGCCGAAATCAGAGGATCACAGAATATCAAATAGGCTGGTCCATATGTGGACTATCGCATGAAGATCCAATGGTGCAGATTTGATCATGAGGATTAAAGAATCTGAGAAAAATGCTCAAAACAGAAGCGGAGCAAAATGTTCAAAACAGATCAGTGAGCAAAAGGCTCAAAACAAAATCTGAGCAAAATACTCCAGAATATTTTCAAAACAGATTAATCGAAATATACTGCAGAAGTAAAGCATCAGTGAAGTTCTAAAGTTCAACTATAAATAGAGACTTAATGCTGAAGAATATAGTATCGAAAATCACAAAAGAGTCATACACTTCCAAAGCAACCACTCTCAAATTTTCATATAAGTCAATTGTGAGTTTCAGCTTTCAAGAAGCAAGTACTCATGTTATTTTCTTTCCACTGTGTAAAATCTAAGTTGTTGAAGTAGAGTCTACAAACTGAGGGAGTCAGTAGGAGGTAGCAAGGTACTTAGCAATTAGATTAATAGTGTTGTGAATTCTTCTACAATCTGGGGTGTCAGATTGGCTGAAGACAGGAGTTGTTTTTCCTCAAAGAAGTCTAGGATTGTTAGACTATTTGAGAAGACTGACTTGGAGGGTCAGTAGCACAGTTGTAATTCAAGGTTTGAATTAGTGAAATCCTTCAAGGCGAAGGGACTGGACGTAGCCTCGTTAACGGTGAACCAGTATAAAATCTGTGAGTTTTTATTTTTATTTTTATCCGCTACTAACTCTGTTTGAATTATACATCAAGTTTTGTTTTGAAAGTATTAAAACAGGAATAGTATTCAAGTTAAGTCAAACACAATTCAACCCCCTTCTCGTGTTTGCACCTTCAATTGGCATCAGAGCTCGGTCTCAAGGCTGAGCACTTAACAGTGGTTGAGGAAAGGTCCAATGGGTTCAATATGTCAGAAGAATTGGGAGGCAACATCAACAGACCACCAATATTTGATGGAGAAAGGTTTGAGTATTGGAAGGACAGACTGAGAAGTTTTGTCATATCTCAAGATCCTGAACTATGGAAGATGATAGTTAAAGGATACACTGCACCAACTGATCTAGAAGATCCAACTAAAGAATTAGACTTGGATGATATGACACGAGATCAGAGCAGATTACACAAACTTCATCACAAGTCCAGAACCATCATGGTCAGTGCAATCACATTCAAGGAATTTGATAGATGCACAAATAAAGAAACAGCAAAGAATATATTCGATAGTCTGGTTCTGACCTATGAAGGAACCAAGCAGGTTCAACAAACAAAGGCTAACATATTGGTCAGAAAGTATGAGCTGTTCAAGATGGAAGAGGATGAAGACATAGACACAATGTTCTGCAGATTCCAGACTTTGGTATTAGGACTGAAAGTATTAAACAAAAGCTATACCACTGAAGATCATGTCTGGAAAATTCTGCGAAGTCTACCAAAAAGGTAGAGACCAAAGGTTACTGCAATTCAGGAAGCTAAGGATCTGAGTACCTTGAGGCTGGAAGATCTGATCAACTCACTCAGGTCTCATGAAATAGAACTGGAAGAAGATGAACCTAAGAAGAAGAAGAATCTGGCTCTGAAGTTGAAACAGAAGAAAGCTGCAAAGGCAGTATCAGAATCAGAGGATAGTGACAGTGACTATGATGATATGGCTTACTTAACCAAAAAGATGGTTAAGATCTGGGAAAATAGAAAGAGGAGAGGTTCCCAGAAGAAACATAACAGCAAGGAAGAATCTGACAAGAAAAACATCATCTGTTATGGATGCAATAAACCTGGACATATCAAGTCAGAATGTCCAAATCTGGAAAAAGGCAAACAGCACAAGAAGAGTTCCAAATACAGAAAGAAAGGTCTGATGGCTGCCTGGGATGTATCAGAAAGTAGAGGAAGAATCTTCTAATGAAGAAGAGGCAGAAACAGCAAAGATGGCTCACATCAAGTCTGCTTCTGGTCTTCATAAAAGCACGAATTCCAGAAGGAAAACAGGCAGAAGGAAGAGTGATAGAAGTAGTCACTCAGGCAAGTCTGGAAGCACATCAGAGGAAACAATTCTGTCTCTGATGGCTCATACAAATTCAAGTTCTGAATACAGCTCTGGAAGAGAATCAGAAGATGAAGACAGTGAGGTATTTTCTGATCTTTCTAAATCTGAATTAATTGATACTTTAAAGGACTTGTTAAAAGCAAATAATAAGATGTCTTTAAAACTGAAATCTCTTAGGGAAGATAAGAGAAATCTTACCAAAGAAGACCAAGTTTTAAAGAATCAAATTTCTGAGTATGCAACTGAAATCAAAGATCTTAAAACTGAAGTTGCAAGACTCAAGTCTGAAAACGAAACTCTGAAAAATAATAATTGTTCCAACTCTGAGACTGTTTGTAAATCTGATATGCATGAGCAATTTTTTCAAAACTTTATTTTCAAATGGAATGGAAAGAAGTAAGTATGCATCTATGATTTATGGAAACAGCAACTCTGGAAAGAGAGGTCTTGGTTTTACAGAAACAAGTACTGAAAATAAAGCTGTTTATTCTGATTGTTTATGTATTGTCTGTGCTAAGAAAGGTCACTCTGAATTATCTTGTCCAATGGTAAAATCTGAACAAGATCAGAGAACTGTTAAGACTAACAAACCTGGACCCAATCAGTTTTGGGTACCAAAAGATCAAATTGTCTATGTTGCAGATGCTCTGAGTAACCAGAAGGAGACACCAACAATGGTGCCTGGACAATGGATGTTGGCAATGCACAAGCAGAAGAAGGTTTATGTTCCTGCTACAACAAGACAAAGGCAATCTAAGTCTGATAGAAGAAGGTCTGGTCAACCCAACCAAATCCAGAATCGGAATCAGAACCAATACTGGAACCAGACTCAAAACTTGAACCAGAACCAAAACAGGAACTTGAATCAAAACAGGAACTAGAATCAGTATCAGAAGCACAGATACTGGAATCAGAATCAGAATCAACTCTGGAACCAGAACCAGAGTCAAATAAGAAGTTACCAGAATCATCAGAATTACCAAATTCATCAGAACTTCCATACTCACCCAAATCACTGGAATTACCAGAACCAAAACATGTTCCAGAATCATTAGAGGAACATGATTTATCAACCAAAGCAGAATCAAGGAAACTGCTCAAATAGGCCAGAAGAAGAACTGGCTCTAATGGCTCAAACAAAAGCCAAGTCAGAATCTGAGTCCGACTCTAACTCTAATTCTGACAGAGAAAAGGCAAGGTATGATCAGCAACACAAAACATGGTATCTTGACAGTAGCTGCTCCAAACACATGACAGGAGATAAATCTATGTTTCTGAATTTGACTATGAAGAATGGAGGCAAAGTTTCCTTTGGAGGAAACCAGAAAGGTCAGATTATGGGTACAGGAACTGTTGGTAACACTTCTTCTCCCTTATCTATTAAAAATGTTCTGTTTGTTAAAGGTTTAAAACACAATCTTCTGAGCATAAGTCAATTAAGTGACTGCAAATATGATGTTATCTTTAATCAAAAAACTTGCAAAGCGATTAGTCAAATTGATGGGACTGTTTTATTTACTGGAACTAGGGAGGATAATGTTTATAAAATTGATCTGTTTAGTCTTGCTAAGCAAAAGGTTAAATGCTTATTATCTGTAAGTGAGCAGAATCTGATTTGGCACAAGAGGCTAGGACATGCAAACCCCAGACTCATATCAGAGTTAAGCAAACTCCAGTTGGTAAGAGGGCTGCCCAAGGTAAGTTCCAAAACTGAGATTCTGTGTGAAGCATGTCAAAGAGGTAAACAAACTAAAAGCTCTTTTAAAACTAAAAAATGTGTTTCTACCTCTCAACCACTTGAACTGCTTCACTTAGATCTGTTTGGTCCTGTTCAAATAGCTTCTCTAAGTGGTAAGAAATATGGCTTTGTGATTGTTGATGATTACTCAAGGTGGACTTGGGTAAAAATTTTAAAGAACAAAGATGAATCTCACAAAGTATTTATCTCATTCTGTAAACAAGTTACGAATGAACATGGCACTAAGATCATAACCATCAGAAGTGATCGTGGGGGTGAATTCGAGAACAAGCACTTTGAAGAATTTTGTGATGAGAATGGCATCTATCACAATTTCTCATCCCCCAAAACACCTCAACATAATGGAGTGGTAGAAAGGAATAACAGATCACTGCAGGAGATGGCCAGAACCATGCTGAATGACATGAAGGTTGCCACCTACCTCTGGGCAGAAGCTGTCAACACAGCCTGCTATATTCAGAATCGAGTCTATATCAGGTCCATCTTGAATAAAACTCCTTATGAACTATGGAAAGGTAAGAAACCAAATATTTCCTACTTTAAGCAATTTGGTTGCATCTGTTTTATGTTGAACACTAAAGATAACCTAGCTAAGTTTGATTCTAGATCTCAAAAGTGTGTCTTTATTGGCTACTCTGAGAGATCAAAAGCTTATAGAGTGTTTAACAAAGAAACTAACACTGTGGAAGAATCAATCCACATTAAGTTTGATGATAAACAGCTTGACTCTGAAAAGTCAAAGCAAGGTGAGAAAATTGCAGGTGAACCAGAGGCACAAGAACCAGAAGCTGAACCAGAAGCAGAATTTGAGAACAACCAAGCTGAAAAAGAACATGCTGACTCTGAAAACAAGTCAGAGGGAAAGAATGGATGGAAGTACAAATCTTCACATCCAGAATCTCTCATTATTGGCAGTACAGCAGAACCTCTAAAGACCAGATCATGAAGTAGAGAAACCAGTCTGTTTGGTTTACTCTCAACAATTGTACCCAACAATGTTGATGAGGCTTTGACAGAGGAAGGTTGGATACTTGCAATGCAAGAAGAGCTGAATGAATTCCAAAGGAATGATGTTTGGGATCTGATACCGAGACCAAACAAAAACATTATTGGAACCAAGTGGGTTTTTAGGAATAAACTCAATGAAAAGGGTGAAGTGGTAAGGAACAAAGCCAGACTTGTAGCTCAAGGATACAGTCAACAGGAAGGTATAGATTACACTGAGACTTTTGCTCCAGTGGCCAGGTTAGAAGCAATACGAATTCTCTTATCATTTGCTGCTAATCATGATATAATGCTGTATCAAATGGATGTCAAAAGTGCATTCTTAAATGGCTACATAAGTGAAGAAGTCTATGTCAAACAGCCCCCTGGTTTTGAAAATTCTGATTTTCCAGACCATGTTTTTAAACTTAAAAAGTCTTTATATGGTTTAAAACAAGCACCAAGGGCATGGTATGACAGACTTAGTAACTTTCTGCTTAAGAATGAATTTAATATAGGCCAGATTGATAATACATTATTTAGGAATGATATTCTGATTATCCAAATTTATGTTGATGATATCATATTTGGATCAACTAATGGCACCTTGTGCAAAGAGTTTTCTGATCTAATGCAGAAGAAGTTCCAAATGAGCATGATGGGAGAACTTAAGTTCTTCCTGGGAATTCAGATTCATCAAGGTAAAACAGGTATACTCATTCACCAATCTAAATACACCAAAGAACTTCTTAAAAAGTTCAAGATGAGTGACTGTAAGCCTATGGCCACCCCATGTACCCAACCTGCTCATTTGAGAAAGATGAAACCAGTAAAAAGGTAGACTAGAAAACATACAGAGGTATTATTGGATCCCTTCTATATTTAACTGCTTTTAGACCTGACATTATGTTTAGTGTTTGTGTCTGTGCCCGATTTCAAGCTGACCCTAGGTAATCCCATTTGACTGCTGTCAAACGAATTCTGAGATACCTTAAAGGAACCACCAACCTTACCTTGTTATACAAGAAAACACCCACCTACAAACTAAAAGGTTTTTGTGATTCTGACTATGCTGGAGACAAGTTGGAAAGGAAAAGTACCAGTGGCAACTGCACATTTTTAGGTGAAAATTTGATCTCTTGGTCAAGCAAAAGACAAAGCACCATTGCCATGTCAACAGTAGAAGCTGAGTATATATCAGCAGCAGGATGCAGTTCACAATTACTCTGGATGAAACACCAACTTGAAGATTACAACATCTTTGAAAACAATATCCTTTTGTTCTGTGATAACACTTCAGCCATAAACCTAACCAAGAACCCTATCTTACACTCTAGAGCCAAACACATTGAAATAAAACACCATTTCGTTAGGGACCATGTTCAAAAAGGGACTTTGAGCATCCAATTTGTGGACACTGATCATCAATGGGCTGATATCTTCACCAAGGCATTACCAGAAGATAGGTTCGAGTTCATTAAGAAGCATCTCAGCATGACCTCCATATCTGACTAGCTCAAGTAGTCATCTTAGGAGTTTTTAAAATTTCTTGCAATTTTATTTTATTCAATTTTTACTTTCTGTAATTTGTAAAGAGAAAAACAAAAAATACAAAAATAGTATGATCACTTTTTGGCTGATGACAAAAAGGGGGAGAAAGAGAGAGAGAAAGAAAGGAGAAATAAGTAGAAAAGGAGAGATAAAAAGAAAGAATGAGAGAAAAAGAAAGAGAGAAAACAGAAGGAGTTGAAAAGGAGAGGAAACAGGGAGAGAGAAAAACAAAGAAAGAAAAAGAAAGAGTGAAAACAGAAGGAGTTGAGTATTGGAAGGACAGACCGAGAAGTTTTGTCATATCTCAAGATTTGTATGGAAGATGATAGTTAAAGGATACACTACACCAACTAATCTAGAAGATCCAACTAAAGAATTAGACTTGGATGATATGACACGAGATTTCATTCGAGAATAATGTTCTATACCAGTTGTTTTTCTTCCCTTTTTTTCATGTTTCAATAAAACCATTCTCCCACTTTCTCTCGTGAAATCGTTTTTTCCATTTTGCCTGCCTCAGAAATCGTTTTGCTTCTCTCTCGTAAGCAATTCGACTTCCTTCTACTTTTCTCTTCAATTCGTATTCTTTTTCAATCTTTTCGTTCAATACGATTTCTCTCTTAACAATTTAGCAGATTCAATTTTTCCCTTCTTCCCTCTTGTTGCAATTCGATTTCCCTGTAACGATTTAGCTCATCTTCTCTCAAATCGTAAAATCGCTCATCTTCTCTCAAATCGTAAAATCGCTCATCTTCTCTCAAATCGTTCTTCTTCTTCTTCTTTCGATTAGATTTTTTTGGTCATCCAATTTTGTTCAATCACCTATAACTCTTCTTCTCAAATCTACGATGTCGTGGTTTCAAAGTTTCGGTTTCTTCAATGCAGATATTCGGTGACTCCCTGGTTTTCTTGTCCTAATCTTCAAACCGTTTTTTTCATCTTCTTTGGAAATCCTCCAACCTTCAAATACAAAAGGTTATAAAATTTCTATTCTTCTTTTTTATTTGCAATTGTATATGATTATGAACTAATTCATTGATTTCATGAATCTAACAATTGCTCTTATATTCACTTTCAGACAATTATTTAATACTCCTGATGGTCACCAATTATTGCTTTGGCTGGCTTACCTATTATGATGGTATATGCATATTTAGGATATTCAAATTATTGATTTGTTTTTCAGAAATGTATAAGAGTTTAATTTGTATACAGCGTCGACAAATCAAAACTAATCATATGTGTGATTATTTTAGAGTAGTTATGACTGTGTAGATGTCAACAGATCATGACTAACAACATGTGTGATTTTAGAGTAGTTATGATTAAAGTCAAATGTTTTTAATTATCTGACGTTTATGATGGATATATAATATAATTTCGTTTTATTGACGGTGTATCCGGATTAAATCTATGAATTTAGTTGATTTGACGATTATTGTCAAATTAGTTGATTATGTGGTTGACCTTTAAGAATTGTTTCTGATCTTGTTACAGTTTCTGGGAGTGCTCTCCATGTAAATGATGATGTCACTAAAGACGGATCTACTCCCATTGTTGTAGTGATTCCTGGTTTAACAAGTTACTCTTCCTCTCCTGTAAGATGTTATATAAATTGGCCATGCTTTTCTTTATGTTTGTGCTTAAATGTTAGTTTTTATTTTTCTCACTATTTTTTCACACTTATGATAAGAGTAAAACTTGGTGAGATGTTCTCTAGTTACAAATTATGTTATTTGAATTTTCATGACTACCATCTTGGCTTTTTTTTCTTTTCCTGCAAGCATAAAAATGAAGATTCACTACACAGGGGATGTTAGGATATAGATGAAGAGAATTAGTTACAAAAATTAGTTCACTATTTTTTTTACTTGAGCTTATCTTGTATAGAAAATAAGTTATGGAATTAGAAATGGTTATCAATTGGGCTATCATTCTGTTTAGCTTTTATTAAAGCCAGATGATGTTAGGTTCATATTGTTATTGAAAGAATATTAGCTTTTGATTTGTCTTCTTTTTTTAGTCTTGACATATTGCACATATAGTCTGTTAATATCAGCTAGCATTTTATAAGTCTGTTGACATTCAGTAAGTTGGGCTGTTGCTGCTAGTAGCTAGTTATTTTTGTTTTTTGGCAAAAATGCAGAGCTTTTTATAAAATTTGAATGTTTGCTTTTATCTGTCTGATGATAGACTGTATACATTACTGCAAGAATGGTAGCATTTCTTTTTCAGGGGTAGTCTATATTCACGGTTAATGAGTATAATATGCATGTTTTTACCATAATCGGTATTTTTCTTTTTATTAATTGATGTGCCAGTACATTATGGTGAATGCTAAAGATGGATGGGAAAATTGGTGGGTAAAATCTGAATGGAAGAAAAATGAGAACTTGGCTGGGGAATGGAACTACACCTCTGGTCAATGGAATGGAGACGCTACTGACAAAGGTAAAGTAAATTGCTTCTTTGAATGACCTTATATTATTGTTGCTTGTGTTTACTTTTACTTTTAATTTAAAGTTTATTTGTAAATTATTCATGATTACATGAAGATAGAATGTAGGTAAACATCATGTTCACGGGCTAGATGAATTGTGCAATACTTGTTTAAATTGAAAATATATCTAGAAGCATAAACTAAAACATAATTTTATTTTCATTGCCATAAGAATCTGTTTAATGAATCAGTGATCTTCATGACTGGCTGTTGAATGTCAATCCTTTTCCGAAAAATCCAATTTGAAGGAAAAGAAACTCAACTTCAATTAAATTGAATGCATAAGTGTAAATAAGTGAAATCTAAATGAAAGGTATATTAAATTACTAATAGTATAGCAATTATGAACGTTGATATTAGGACATAGGACCATTGGATGTTCTCATTTCAGAATTAATGCAATAATGCATAGTAGGATAAAAAATTTAAGAGGTTAATGGCAATGGGTCATTCTTCATGAATAGGACAATCAATTGGTCTTTAGCAATAAAATTAGTATTCTTCTAGGATTTATACAATAAGTGTCCCAGGAACTAAATATTAAAATTAGGCCCCATATCATTTAAATAGATGAATTACAACCCTGTATTTCAATTTATAGAATATGCTTCTAGACTAAGAGTATGAATTTATCAGGTAGCATCTTACTGAATCTAATAATTCTTGAGTAAATTTGTTTTCGTAATTTAGTTTGTAAAAAATTAATCAGTCTTAATATCAACACTAAATCAAATATTTAGTCAATTTGTCTTAAGCTTATTCATTTTGATACTATTGCTGGTGGTTATAAATGGTTGTTTGTTCATACTGAAGCATGTTTATTTGGTCCTTTTGTATAGTAGGTTAATAAAGGATAGTTTTTTATATGATGGCTTAAATTTATGTTATGGTTCTAAGATAATATACAAAGTAAGCAGTTTATGCTTTGGTTTGGAATACATTGTTTCTTTTCTCTCATCCTTAAGTGTCCAATGATGAGTGGTGTCCGATTCACTATTTTGTGTAGGTCCGTGAACCAATGCCCGCTGTGTACTTCTTTCTCATTGATGTATCAATGAATGCTGTTCAAACTGGTGCAACAGCTGCAGCTTGCAGTGCCATAAGTCAAGTTATTACGAACCCCAACTACAGTGGAAAGTGGAAGGCACCATTGATCGACAACCCAGGTTCAATTTTCATCCTTGTTTTCACAGTTGATGTATTTATGTTATTGCTTTTATATTATGATGTATATATTTAACATTTGAAATATGTTTACCAGAATTCAAGGACGACCCCGAGATCTATGTTTTCCCCAAATTGAAGTATGTTGGTATTGAATTGTGGCAGGTAAAGTTTCTGTTATGTTTACTTTACTTACTTCATTTGAGTCTTTTGGATACAAAGTTTGACCAGCAAGCTACATAACTTGGCAGATGAAATCTGGTACCTTGTTTGACAATGTCGTTATTACTGATGATCCCGAATATGCTAAGCAACTGGCTGAAGAAACATGGGGCAAGCAGAAGGATTTAAGTTGTTTCTATTCACTCATTCTTTTGGCTTTTAGGTATAATGCTGAATGGATGCTGAACTCTTTGGTGAAAATATATTTTTGCAGGCTGAGAAGGCAACATTTGAAGAGGCTGAGAAGAAGAAAGAAGAAGAGGTAGATTTTGATTCTTAAAGCATATTTGAAACTTATTATGTTCTAACTCTTCTGACACCTCCCTTGCTGTGTACCCTTTTTGCCATGAATCAAAGGACGACCCAGTTGACTCTAATGTAAGTAGATTTACCGTTTCATAAAATTTTGGTCCATCATCAGTTACACAAATTCTGATGATATTGATATGCTTGTGTATAGGCCGAAGAGGATGACGAAGATGCCGACAAAGCTAGCAATGACACTGATGCTGAATCAAAAACAGAAGCTGGTGAAGACAGTGATGAAGCCAACAAAGAGGATGTACATGTAGGTTTTATTTATCCCTCTCCACATATTCTTAAATCAAGCTCGATAGCAATGTATTTAACAATTCTTTCCCCTTCATTTTGTTTGCAGGATGAGCTCTAGAGAGTTTGCAGAGTCAGCTAGAGTTTTATTCCGGAGTGGAACTTATATCTTTTTTTAGCTATGTAGAATTTTTCTACTAGATAAGCAAACCGTTGAAAACTACAAGCAAAAGCCTGATTTTTTTGCTTCACCATTATAACTATTTCAACTGATTAGAACACACAACAATGTCTCATTTGAATTTATCTTTTTCGTGTTTTTGATCGAGTTTTCTGATTATGAAGTTGTGGCTCAAAATCTTAATAGTTAATGGATTTTATGTGTAAATCGCCTTTCTCTAAAAGTTCCAAAGAATTAGTAGGGACGATAATAATTTAGAATTACAATTAGTAGGGAGATAAATAAATTTAATTTAATAAATAATAATAAAAAAGTTTTAGTGACACACAATACCATAAGAATAGATCAATTCTTTATTTATATATATATTTAGTTTTTAGTGACAGACAAAACCGTAGGAATAAATCAATTTTTAATTTATATTTATGTAGTTTTTAGTGACAGACAAACCGTAGAAATAGATCAATTCTTTGTTTATATTTATCCAGGTTTTAGTGACAGTCATTGTTGTAGGTAGAAATCAAAAACCTGTAGTGACAGTTCTCAAAACATAGACTGAAAGTCCTCGAAGTGTAGGAAGACGCTAACAGTGGATTTGAGTGTCACTCAAAGTATTATTGACCTATACCTATAGTTTTTGACTTTTAGTGACAAACTTTGTCTGTCACTAGAAGTCAGTTTTCTTGTAGTAAGTTTGAATATAATTCATTTATATTTTGATATCAAATTTAATTCATTTCTAACAATCAAACTAATTTTTTCTACATATAATCAATGGTCAAAAATGGTCTTTAATCCAATCCATTTTTGAAAAAAATATTTGTTAGTGTTCGTCCATATCGATTGCATGTGGTCTTTAATATGATCAATCCAACAACCTGTTGATATTATATGTAAGGCTGATATAGTACCGAATTTGTTGATAGCCACCATAAGCTTGATAACTCTGTTGGAACCAAGTTGATTCTTTCAATTAAAGTTTTGATGTTAACAAAAGTATTTTATGAAAAACATAATTTGAATTAGAAAAAGATATGAAAAATCAGAGGATGACTTCAGCAGAAGATACCTCTAGAAGATACAACCAGAAGATACAATCAAAAGCAGAAGATGTCATTAGAGGATGACGTCACCAGAAGATAAAAATGCCACCAGAAGATACGGCCAGAAGATATCACTAGAGGATACCAGAGGATACCTCTAGAGGATACTAGAAGAAACCTCCAGAGGTTACCAGAGGATCCCATCAGAAGCAAGAATCAGAGGATGTCATCAAAGGCAAACATAAGAGGATATCATCAGAGGGAAGAAACAATGACATCATCAAAGGATATTACTCTTGGCCCAGATCAAAAGGAAGCAGAGTTCAGAAGGAGACTTGGTCCAGACCAGAAGATAGTATGGTCGAAAACAGAAGACTTGGTCTAGACTTGGTCCAGATAAGAAGATCAATGGTCCAGATCATGAGACAGAATGATACAAATCAGATCACATGGTCCAGACTTAATGCAGATCATGCGGTCCATAATTTACATCATAATGCAGATCAGTGAAGACTTGATTAAAATTCGAAGAAGACTTGATTGAATTTTGATAGAAATTTGATCAAAGTATTAAGGGGATTTGATTCAAAAATCACTTAAGACTTGAAGGAAATTCGAATAAAATCTGAAGCTAAAAGATACAGTCTAAAATTAAGATAAACAAGATTAGTCAATAGAATTTTCAAATGAAATCTGAAGCTAAAAGATACGCTTTGAAATTAAGAGAAACAAGAATTTTCAACATTCAACAAAACAACAAAAGAATTCAAGTTTAACAAACACAATTCAAACCCTCTTCTCGTGTTTGCACCTTCAATTGGCATTAGAGCTCGGTCTTAAGGTTGAGCACTTTACAATGTTTGAGGAAAGATCGAAGGGTTCAACATGTCTGGATTCAATGAAGAAGCTGTTGGAGGAAACATAAATAGACCACCTCTGTTTGATGGGAAACGGTTCGAGTACTGAAAGGACAAGCTGAGGAGTTTCTTTTTTTCACAAGATTCCGAACTTTGGGACTTGGTGGAAGATGGCTATACTGCTCCAGAAGATGCTGATTGTGTTGAAATTCCCATAAAAGATATGGATGCTGACCAGAAGAAGATGTTCAAGATGCATCACAAATCCAGAACGTTCATGATCAATGCAATTACATTCAAGGAGTTCGACACTCTGAAGCAAAGGACTTGAACACTCTGAAGTTGGAAGAATTAATCACCTCCCTCAAGTCACATGAAATAGAGCTGGAAGAAGATGAGCCCAAAAAGAAGAACAAAACCCTAGCCTTAAAATCCAAATAGAAGAAAGTTCTAAAAGCAGAATCAGAATCAAAGTCAAAAGATAGTGATTCTGAGGACCAGAATCATAAACCAAAAGAAGAAGACATTGCCTTCACAACCAAAAAGGTACTAAAGATATGGCAAAACAGAAGGAAAAAGTTTCCCCAGAGGTATTTCAAGCATTCCAACAGAGGAAAGGAAGAACAAGACAAGAAAAGTATCATCTGTTATGGATGCAATGAACCTGGGCACATCAAGTCAGAATGTAAAAATCTGGAGAAAGGAAAAAATCAGAAGAAAGACTTCAGACCCAAGAGGAAGAATCTGATGGAAACTTGGGATAATTCTAATAAATCTTCTGTAGATGAAGAAATAGAATTAGCCATGATGGCTCACATCAATTCTGCCTCTAGATCCAACATAAAATCTGACTCTGGAAGTGAATCAGAATAAGCAGAATTGGCTCAGACAGTTCGCACTCATTCTGCCTCTGGATCCAACTCTGGAAGTGAATTAGAAGAAGCAGAATTGGCTCTGATGGCTCACATTCATTTTGCCTCTGGATCCGACACAGATGCTGACTCTGGAAGAGAATCGGAAGACAAAGAATTAGAATTGGCTTTGATGGCTCACTCCAATATTACCTCTGGATCCGATACAGATTTTGATCCTGGAAGTGAATCATTAGAAGATGAAAAAAAAGGTATTTTCAGAACTTATCCGATCTAATTTAATCACTGCAACAAGTGATATTTTAAATATCAATAACAAACTGTCTTTAAAACTGAAAACACTTAGGGAAGAAAAACTCAATTCTAACCAAAGAAATCGATGTTTTAAAGAATCAAAATGCAGAATGTAAAACACAAAATGCAACTCTAAAATCTGATATTGATGAGCTTAAGTCTGGAAACCTAACTCTAAAATGTAATCTTTGTTCAACATCAAATAATGGTGTAATTTTGATATGCATGAACAAGTGTTACAAGATTTTATTGCTAAAGGTATGGAAAGAAGCAAACATGCTTCTATGACCTTTTGGGTTAGTAACAATGGTAAAAAAGGCTTAGGATTTGATGAATCTGTAATTTCAACTAAACCTATTCCCTCTAATGTTTTGTGGGCTGTTTGTGCTAAGAAATATCACTCAAAATTGTCTTGTCCCATGATACAATCAAGGAAAGACAAGAAACCTTTCAAGTCTATCAAACCTGAACCCAACCAGATTTGAGTACCAAAAGATAAAATGGTTTATGTTGTAAATGTTCTGAGCAACCAAAGTGAAACACCAGTCATGGTGCCTAGTCAATGGATGCTGGTAGTATATGAATGGAAAAATGTCTATGTTCCAGCACTTACCAAGTAGAAGCAAAGTGACTCTGGTGGAAGAAGAACTGGTCAACAAAATAACTATCAGAACAAGAACCATCTGAAGAATAGAAAATATCAAAATAGACAGAGGAAGCACACATATCAACAAAACTGGAACTACCAAAAGATACAAAATTATCATCAGTTTTAGAATTATCAGAGGAACCTGATCTATCAGCAGAAAGAGAAGAATTAAAATCAGGAGGGTTCTTCAAACACTCCAATAAAATTCATCAAGACTACAAACCAGGAAGGTTATTCAAAGCCCTTCATCCAAACCATCTAATCACAGAACATACAGATTCAGAATCTGAAAATCAAAAACAAGAGGATTTTCATAGTAAAACTGAAACTGTTGACATAGAGGTTACATCTTGTTGTAAATACTATTATTGTTTGATATTTCTGTTTACTGTGATAACAAGAAGCTTGATCTTAAAAATCAAACCTAGATAAGTATTCTGCAGTTTTTCAAACTGTCAGAGGAACCAAGTGATCCACGTGATGTGAACACTTCAACAGAAACAATATTTTGGTGGTTTCAAAAACAAGCAGAAGCCACCAGAAGCAGAATTAATGGTTTGGCTGTATTAATTCATTTTTAAATTATTTGATTTGTATTATGTTATATGACAAATAGCTTGACCTGAAAAGTCAAAACAAGATGAAGTTGATGCAAAAAAACCAAGAGAGCTTGAAAAGGTGGAGGATGAAAGCAAAATAGAAGAAATCGACAAATCTTCAAAGGATGAATCTGAAGATAAGTCAGAAGGAAGATGTGGATGGAAGTACAAGTAATCACATCCCGAAACTCTAATCATTGGGAGTGCAAGTTATCCCTTAAGGACTAGATCATCACTTAAAGAAACCAGTTTGTTTGGCTTACTCTAATCTATTGAGCCTACTTCTGTTGATGAAACACTGAGGGAAGATGGATGGATTCTTGCCATGCAAGAGGAGTTAAATGAATTTGAAACGAATGATGTTTAGGATCTAGTTCCAAGACCAGAAAAGAACATTATTGGAACCAAGTGGGTTTTCAAAAACAAGCTGAATGAAAAAGGAGAAGTTATCAGAAACAACGACTTGTTGCACAGGGCTACAGTCAGCAAGAATGTATTGACTATACTGAAACATTTGCACAAGTGGCCAGGTTAAAAGCTATTTGTATCCTACTTTCCTTTGTTGCTTATAATAACATTTCATTATTTCAAATGGATGTTAAAAGCACATTTTTAAATGGTTATATAAGTGAAGAAGTCTATGTTAAACAACCCCCAGGTTTTGAAAATTCTGAATTTCCAAACCATGTTTTTAAAGTTAAAAAATCTTTGTATGGTTTAAAACAAGCACCTAGGTCGTGGTATGATAAACTTAGTAACTTCTTACTTAAAAATGACTTTGAAAAAGGACAAGTAGACAATACTCTATTTAGAAAATCAATAAAAGATGATATTATAATTATTCAAGTTTATGTTGATGATATTATCTTTGGATCTACTAATGACACTCTCTGTCAAGAATTTTCTAAATTGATGCAACAGGAATTTCAAATGTGCGTGATGGGAGAACCTAAGTTCTTCCTAGGAATTCAAATTCAGCAAAGTCAAAAAGGTATATACATTTATCAAACAAATATACAAAAGAGTTTCTCAAGAAGTTTAAGATGAGTGACTGTAAACATATGGCTACCCCAATGCACCCTACCTGATCATTTGAAAAGGATGACTCAGGCAAAAAGGTTGATAAAAAATCCTACAGAGGTATGATAGGATCTCTACTCTATCTCACTGCTTCTAGACATGATATTATGTTTAGTGTATGCGTATGTGCTAGATTTCAGTACCCTAGCGAATCCCATTTAACTACTATTAAGAGAATCCTTAGATACCTAAAAGGCATTACCAATCTCACATTGTTTTACAAGAAAACTCCTATATACCAACTTAGTGGATACTGTGGATCTGATTATGCTGGAGATAAACTTGAAAGAAAGAGTACAAGTGGAAAATGCACATTCTTGGGAGACAATCTAATATCCTGGTCAAGCAAGAGACAAAGCACCATTGTCATGTCAACAGTATAAGTTGAATACATTTCAGCAGCCGGATGCAACTCTCAACTCATTTGGATGAAACATCAGCTGGAATACTACAAAATCATGGAGACCAACATCCCTTTATATTGTGACAACACTTCAGCTATCAACCTAACCAAAAACCCTATTCTACATTCTAGAGCCAAACACATAGAGATCAAACACCACTTCATCAGAGATTATGTTCAAAAAGAGACATTCATCTCCTTTATTCCTTCAATCATTTTTGTCTGATGACAAAGGAGGAGAAGATGTATTTGATAAAGATAGTACATGGGGCATTAGACTTAGGGGGAGAAAAATAAAATTGGAGCTTAGTCTTAGGGGGAGTCAAAGTCAAAAGAAAGAAAAAGTGTTATTAAAAATACAAAGTTTTGTCATCATAAAAAAGGGGGAGATTGTTGGAACCAAGTTGGTTGTTTCAATTAAAGTTTTGATGTTAACAAAAGTATTTTATGAAAATCATAATTTGACTTAGAAGAAGATATGAAAAATCAGAGGATGACGTCACCAGAGGATGACGTCCGCAGAAGATACCTCCAGAAGATGCAACCAGAAGATACCTCTAGAAGATACAATCAAAAGCAGAAGATGTCATCAAAGGATGACGTCACCAGAAGATAAAAATGCCACCAAAAGATACGGCTAGAAGATATCACCAGAGGATGCATCTAGAGGATACCAGAAGATACCTCCAGAGGATCCCATCAGAAGCAAGAATCAGATGATGTCATCAAAGGCAAACATTAGAGGATATCATCAATCAGAGGATATCATCAGAGGGAAGAAACAATTACATCATCAGAGGATATTACTCTTGGCCCAAATCAGAAGGAAGCAGAGTCCAGAAGGAGACTTGGTCCAGACCAGAAGGAAGCATGTCCAAAAAGAGACTTGGTCCATTCCAGAAGGAAACATTGTCCAAAAGACTTGGTTCATACCAGAAGATAATATGGTCTAGAACAAAAGACTTGGTCCAGATCATGAGACAGAATGGTACAGATCAGATCACATGGTCCAGACATGGTGCAGATCATACGGTCCAGAATTTACATCATAATGCAGATCAATGAATACTTGATTAAAATTCGAATAAGACTTGATTGAATTTTGATAGAAATTTGATCAAAGTATTAAGGGATTTGATTCAAAAATCACTGAAAACTTGAAGAAAATTCGAATAAAATCTGAAGCTAAAAGATACAGTCTAAAATTAAGAGAAATAGGATTGGTCAACAGAATTTTCAAATGAAATCTGAAGTAAAAGATACGCTTTGAAATTAAGAGAAATAGGATCGTCCAACAGAATTTTCAAAGGAAATCTGAGTAAGATTTATCTCGAATTTAAGCTTGGACAAATCCGTAATTGCAGCTATAAAATGAGGCTTTAGGCAACAGCATTAGGAATCGAAAAACACAAGAACTCAAGCATTAATTCAAAGTCATCCGATAGTTCAAAAGAGAGAAACACTTGAGTGCAAAAGAAATATTCTCTAAGTGATTTTTCGAGAGTGAAACTCAATGTTATAATCAGCTTTCCAGAAACAACTACTCAAGAAAGTCATTGCAATAATCAGCTTTCCAGAAGCAACTTTGCAGAGTTCCAAACCCTTGTAATCAAACCCGTTAGAGGTGTAGATTCCTTCTTCAATCTGGGGGTGTCAGATTGGTAGGAGAATACTTGACTTGTAGGGTCAAGGTGTTGTTATCGTTCCTCAAAAGTCTAGGGTTGTCAGACTGTTTGGGAAGAATGACTTGGAGGGTCAGGTGTTGTAATTCAAAGTGTTTTGAATTAGTGGATTAAAGCCTTAAGGGTGAAGGTACTGGATGTTGCCAAGTTAATGGTGAACTAAGATAAATTGTTGTGTTCTTCTGTTGTTATTATCCGCTGCTAATTCTAATTATTTATTCATCAAATAATTCCCATCAACATTCAACAAAACAGCAAAAGAATTCAAGTTTGACAAACACAATTCAACCCCCTTCTCGTGTTTGCACCTTCAAACTCTTCAACATATGCATATTTTTCATTGTTTTTAGTTTTATTTATCTTTAATCATCAGTTAATTTAAGGAGTTATTTTGATGTAGTTTGTTGATTTTAGTTCTTGCATTTAATGAAATGCTTATGTTCTTATTTCCTTGATTAAGTGAAGATTTTTTTTAGTTTTGCATTGTTTTAGTGCAGTGTTGGATTTTTGGTAAGAAATTAACATGATATGTGTGGAGTATTTCAGTCATATCTGGAGTTGTAGATGTTCAATTGGAGTCTAACCAAGTGCAAATGAAAGCTAAGATCTATAGTTACAACTTTCACAAAGACACCGGAACCAAATTCAGCCTCAAAAGAGGAGAAAAATGCAGTAAAAATCAGACAACATATGTTATGCGTTGGAGTGCAAATGTTTGCGCCTAGATCGCATTTCTACAATATTATGACATTCTACTTATGTCCAAGAGCGTTGGAGCACCCTTTGCACACAAGGGGGCGCATGACGCACTGCAAAATGCATAAAAATGCGTTTTTCTTATTTTCTAGGTATCTTTTTTGCTAATTTGAAGTTTGGAGACTTGTGCCTTAGCAAAGAAACTCAAATGAGGCTGATTTAAACACCATTGAAGGAGTTTTATTAAAAATCATTCATGAATGTTTCTTGTAATTCTTCTTTAATGTCTATCTTTTGTATCTATGTCATGAGTAACTAAACTCTATTTGTTAAAGATGAGTGAAACAAAATGAAACCTTTATTTGTATGATTTGATTTCTAGTTATATGAATGAGTTAATTCAATTAGTTTTCCCATGTTTATGCTTAATATTTTTTATTGTTTGATCGACTTTAAACTATGTTACGATTCATATTTTAAAACAAAAGTGGACTTTACGAATGCTTGAGATGAGAAATTTATAATATTGTAGTATATGGACAAATGCAGATTATGAAACCAATTGAATTTTTTGTATAGGCAATAGTTTAGTAACAGAATTCTTGTACTGTAAAGTTTAATTCTAATTTTAAATCCACCAAGGAATTATGGGTTACTTTGGAATTAAAAGTTCTGTCACTAAGGAATTAGAACAAGAATAATAAAGAGAACTCGGTAATAGTTCAATAAAGAAATCTAGTAACTATCATCAAATTAGAAACCAATGTTGGATTCAAAGTGAAGCTCATCCCTGACAATTTTCTTATTAGAAAAGTTCAATTATATTATTCTTGTTAGTTTCAAATATAATTTCAAACAATTTGGAAACTTTTTGTTCAATTTTAGTAATTAAACATGATTCGATAATATAACGCAATCCTTGAGTTCGACACTTGTTACTACCATTTTAATTATTAATTGCAACGATTCAATACACTTGCTGAAACGCTATCAAATTTTTGACGCTGTTATCGGGAATTGTCATATCACAATTGAATTATAATTTATTTACTTAATTAGAATTTTTTGTTCTGCAATAATTTTTTGTTTTTCTCTTATTTTTAATTTAGAAAAAAAAAACTCCTATTTTTTATTTTTATTTTCTATTTTTATTTGTTGAGCTTGTTAATGTCATGTGCTAGTGGTTTGTTTTTCTTTATTTGAGATAACTATCTACCGCAGAGCATGAAATATTTTAATGATTATATTCTACTATAAGTATTGGAAGAGTGTGATACTTGTCATATATATGCTGAATCACGCATAATTGAGAGACAAATCTTGAGAGATACATTTGAAAAAGATCTCCTTCAGATATGACCTCTTAGGTATGACTTTTTTGGAAAATGACATAAAAATGGAGCTTGTTTTGATTACTATGTCCCACCATCAAAAGATGAAGATCTATTGGTCGTAGAAGTAGAAGCAGAAGATCAATTGGGGGCAAATTCTACCTCATGAAATTCCATCAAAAGAATCAGTTGACAAGGACTTTCACATCAACAATATTTTGGATGACTTCACGAAGAATTACATGGTTTCAATTGAAATACTATTGTCGTATTTTTGCATGTCTTATCTTTCATTTATAAGTGTTATACGTAAATAAAATAAAATACTTATAAGTATATATACTTAAATATAAGTATTACATGTAAATAAAATAAAAATATTTGCATAGAAATAAGTTAAATTTTGTGATTTTTTATGTTGTTTTTATAAGTGTTATATGTAAATAAAATAAAATATATATTTTTTATTTTATTTTTCAAAATACCCCACTTTGACAACAAAAAAACCAAAATTTCATGCTCTCTAGGATGCGGTCATGTAAAGAAAAAAACTGAGAGTAATAGTCGGTCGCATATCAGAGATGTGATCTTTTACACACATGTGTTTTCTTTATTTTTTGTATTAATTGATAAAATAAACAAAATATAATAAATAATTAATTAAAAAATTATAATTATTAATTAATAATAATATAAATTAATTAAAATTAATAAAAAATATAAAAAAAATTATAGAGATTGAATAGAGTTGTCTCCTTCCTATTCTACGGTTTATTCACTTATTAACTATTTACTATTTTTGTCACATTCCAATAAATTAACAATTGCCTCTTATACACATTCTTTTCTTTGGTCCATGACATACTAAAATTTTTTTTTTTTTCTTTCTAGAAAATATGTTTTTTTTTCTCAGAAAAAGAAGGATATATTCACTTACATTAGAAAGAAAATAGATCTTATGAATTAAATGCAAAACATATATGGACAATATTAGTTATCCGATCATATTTCAAAGTATTGTCTAAATATTACCGAAAACTCTACTTAGTCTCTATATTTTTTTATTCTTTTTTACTAATTTTTATTAATTTTATATTATTCTTAATTAATAGTTATTATTTTTTATGATTAATTTATTAATTTTCTTTTTTTCTTCACACGCAACCTAATGAAAACCCAAAAAGTAGGGTATTTTAATGTATTTTTTTTAAAGTGGGGTATTTTAAATTTTTTTATAAAATAAAATATATATGGGGAAAAAATCTTTTTTTTCACAACTATATTTAAATTATACGATTAAATATGATTTTAGTTCATACAAAATTGCAACTTTTTAAGTTTAGTCTTTAAAAATTTATTCACGTTTAGTCTATATTTTGATTTTATAAAGATTTTTTTGAGGGAGTAAAAATATCAATTTTTTACAAAAATTTTTTAAAATAGAGACTAAAAGCAAATAACTTTTTTTAAGACTAAAAAGTTATGAATTTTTTTTATAGAAACTAAAAATAAAATTTTATAAAGACTAAAAACTTATTTTACCCTAAATTATACTCCGAATCTTAAACAATTCCAAGTAACATATTATAATATTTTGTGACATAGAAATAAAAATATAAAAACTTTTTTGACTAAAATAAAATAAAGAGAAAATTGCATTGATCTTATCTGGTTTTTCTTTGAATGACACTTGCACCTTATAATTATAAAAAAAACTGCATCAAACTTTTTTTGTATTATACTTTATTTACTATATGATACGATTATAATTTTTGTTTTAATTTATAGATGTACGATTTTATATTTAATATTTATAATTTTAAAAAGTATAATTATAATGTGTATTTGATAAATGGCGACCAAAAAAAATATTATGCACATAATTTTAGTAAATAAAAACAAAATAAGGGCATTTTAAATTAGATCTCTAGAAGCTAAATGCAATTTCAGCTGGAATAAAATATGAAGATGCAATAATACATGTGGAGACACCCCAGGACACTACAAAGAGACACTGAGACTAAGCTGACTTTACTTTACCACATTTCTATGTAACTCTGTCTCCCTTTCATGGATTTGGTATTGGAATTGAAATTCAACTGCAATTTCCTCTTCAAACCATCCTCAAACAACAATTCTTCAATTTTTCTACAGATTCGATTAAATTGAACTGCCTATGTCAATGATACGAAGCTTTCTCTCTCTCTCTCTACCCATCACTAACACTGTATCTCTCTCTCTCTCTCTCTCTAATATCGATACATGTGAATATTCTGTTATTTTTCATGGTTTTTGGTGTTTATGGGTCTATGGGGTTCTGTGTGATCCTTCAAAATCTTACCTTTACATTTTTTGACTGTTGAACTCAAAAGTTCCCATGTTGAAATTTTCAGCAAAAAAATCCATATATTCAGCTAGGATATACACCCTTTTGTGTTTTAGAGGACCTTGATTTGTTCATTAGAATAACCAAAATTGTTTATTATCATTTTTTAATGGATGAAATATCTTGAACTTGAGTCATGTTGTTTTGTAATGTTTTGAAATAGCATGTATAATTAGTACTATTTTTTATGGTTAATTGATTAATTTAATCATTTTTCATGTGCTTGAATTTGTTTATTAGAAGGGATGTAGAATTTGGTTCTGTTCCCAATTCCATTTGAGGGAAACATTCTTTATTTATTTTGTTATGATTTGTTAATTGGTAAAAGAATGTGTTTTCTTATGTTGAGTGGGGAACATCATAATTATGCTGTTGATGCAATGAGTTGCTTCTGAACCATTTTTGCATGCTTCTGCAATTATTACTTCTTTCAAACAACCTTTATTTATAAATAAGTAGTTTAGGTTTATGTGCTGAATTTACCTCACGAGGGTCCCATTTTTAAGATAGGAACATGTTTCTTTTGTACTAGATATAATTTATAGTTCTTTTGTCTTAAATTGATGTTCTTTCTCACCGTCATGAATTTTTGGGTTGTCCAAGGTATCCTCAGCCGGAAGCTAGAGACAAATCCTTCGAGGTACAAATATTTATTTAAAGGTCCAATATGTTAAATTATTTGTTGTCAGTTTTATAATTCTGTTGGTCTTTTTTTGTTCAAATAAAACATTGTTTTAGGTTAATCAAAAGATGGATCGTTCGAGACTTAACTCGAGGGTTCGTTGCTCTGGTTCAATTCCCTCAGAAGAATCTGCTTTGGATCTTGAAAGAAACTGCTGTGGTCATTCTAATCTGCCTTCACTTAGTCCACCATCGCTTCAACCTTTTGCTTCGTCTGGACAACATTGTGAGAGCAATGCTGCTTACTTCTCGTGGCCTAGCCGCTTGCCTGATGCTGCCGAAGAGAGAGCAAACTACTTTTTAAATCTACAAAAGGGGGTCCTTCCTGAAACCCTTGGTCGGCTTCCGAAGGGGCAGCAGGCAACCACATTACTTGAACTCATGACAATCAGAGCATTTCACAGCAAGATACTGCGTTGTTACAGCCTTGGAACAGCAATCGGTTTTCGTATTCGGAGAGGGGTGTTAACAGATATTCCTGCTATTTTGGTCTTTGTTTCCAGGAAAGTTCACAAGCAATGGCTCAGCCCAATCCAGTGTCTTCCCACCGCTCTCGAGGTACTTCGAGTTTTTCAACTTCAACCTCATATTCATACTACATATATACTGGCCATGTCCTCTAGTGTGTACACTGCAGTTAAATTAGATGTTTAATTTGTGAATCAGGGGCCTGGTGGAGTATGGTGTGATGTAGATGTGGTGGAATTCTCGTATTTTGGTGCTCCTGAGCCAGTTCCAAAAGAACAGCACTATACGGAGATTGTGGATGACTTGCGCGGAGGTGATCCGTGCATTGGTTCAGGATCTCAGGTGCTTTTTTGCTCTCTTTTTGATGTTTCCTATTGAAAGATTAATCTGGTTTACAAAATAATATCTTTTGATTCAATTAACATTGCATATATGCGATGATTAAATAAGCATTTTTAGCCTGATACTTAGCAATCTTGTCCACTAGAAAATCAGTGTGTAATTATTTCACTACTGTCCTTAATTTTATTAACTATCATATTCATTTGTTATGGTTGTTTTGTTGTGGTAAGCTTAGCCTTGCCTACACGAGTCGAGCTTTGTAGGTTATGTATGCAACTTCAACAAAGCATCTTATGTTTTCTCAAGACTCGTATAACCTAACATAAGTTCATCCTGATATCTGTATCTTTGGATGGACTTGACCTTCTATGATAGTCTCCTGAAGATATAGCTATTTGATTCACGAGTTCTTTGAATTTCAGACCTTAGATTTCAAGCTTCATCACACGCGGTATCTAGTGCTTCCCAGAACCTGTTTTTATGTCTTTAAAATGTTGTCAATTGTGGATCCCAGGAAGTTCACAACACTATTTGACAACACTTTGTACTAAATCGCATACAGAACAATAGTGGTTTGTTAAATTACCGCTATGCTATAGGGCTACAGCCCCACATTCTCTATTTGACAACATTGATCTTTACACGTGTGTAATTCTCATATGGTAGCTGTAGACAAGTGTTTAAGCATTTTAATTTGAATTGGAACTAAACCTTTAAGTATTTTAATTGGAACTAAAACCTTTAATCCGGTGTCCAATGCCTTTTCTATAACAATCTCATTATGGAAATGTCTCTAGCCAGACTTATGGGGATCTTTCATCATAATCTCTACCAGTCTATATTTTTGGGATACATCACTCTATATTTCAGAATTTCCTGTCTTTAAACTAATGATAAATTTCTTATTGTTGTTCTCTATTTGATGAATACATTGCACCTCTGACCACTTACTTCCTTTGTCCAGGTGGCAAGCCAGGAGACATATGGAACTTTGGGTGCCATTGTGAGGAGTCAAACAGGTAGCCGGCAAGTTGGTTTTCTCACAAATCGTCATGTAGCAGTCGATCTAGATTATCCAAATCAAAAGATGTTTCATCCTCTTCCACCCACGTTGGGGCCCGGGGTTTACCTAGGGGCGGTAGAGAGAGCAACTTCATTTATAACTGATGAGCTTTGGTATGGAATATTCGCTGGAATAAACCCAGGTAACGTAATTTTACGAATCTGATCAATTTAATCCGGTCACTTCCATTCCTTTTGCTACACATACTTATCAGACATCTGATGTGTTTCTTGTGCAGAGACGTTTGTGAGAGCTGACGGGGCGTTCATTCCTTTTGTTGATGACTTCGACATGTGCACTGTTACTACCTCGGTGCGAGGTGTTGGAGATATTGGTGATGTGAAAATCATTGACTTACAGTCACCAATTAGTAGCCTTATTGGAAAACAAGTGGTTAAGGTTGGAAGAAGTTCTGGCTTGACCACAGGAATCGTTCTGGCGTACGCCCTAGAGTACAACGACGAGAAGGGCATATGCTTTCTAACGGATTTTCTTGTTGTTGGTGAGAACCAACAAACTTTTGACCTCGAAGGAGACAGTGGAAGTCTCATCATGTTTAAAGGTGACAACGGTGAGAAACCACGACCAATTGGGATCATCTGGGGAGGGACTGCTAATAGAGGCCGCCTTAAGTTAAAAGTTGGGCTACCTCCCGAGAATTGGACTAGTGGCGTTGATCTAGGCCGTCTTCTCAATCTACTTGAACTTGATTTGATAACAAGTGATGAAGGACTTAGAGGTTTGTCTACCTTTTCATTATCATCATCATAGTCATAGTCATTATTTTAATTTATTACTCATTATTAAGATATTGTTGAAATTATGGACATAATTAACATTGCAATAATATGAAGAAATGTTTGATAAGTTGTTCTTTGAACTGATTAGGATTATCTAAAGGAATCAATATTTTGTGTGTGCTGCTGTTTTGTGTAGTGGCAGTGCAAGAACAAATGGCTGCTTCGGCAACAGTAGTGGGCTCTACCGTTGGTGATTCCTCAACACCCGACGGTATGCTTCCGAAAGATAGAGCTGAAGACAAATTCGAGCCACTTGGTCTTCAAATCCAGTCTATTCCTTTAGGAGTTGAACCTAGCAGCAAGGAAACAAAACCATCAATCATGGAAGCTGAATTTAAGTTAGAAGATGGAATCAAGGTAGGCGGTCCGAGTATCGAACATCAGTTTATTCCGAGTTTCATTGGGCGGTCACCGATGCACAAAAACACCGTGCACGATAGAGATGCAGCGGCAGAGAATTTGTCTTCGTTGAGGAATGGATGTGATGAAGATTTATGTGTTTCGTTGCAGCTGGGCGATAATGAAGCAAAGAGAAGGCGTTCGGAGGCATCTACAAGTACCGAGGAACCTTAGTGAAACAAATAATAATTAGCAAAAGCTTGAAAAACTGACTTGTTACAGAGTTAATCACCTTAGAATGCGTTACTGTATTTATGTTTATAGCAGCAACGATATCAGTGGAACTCAGATTATCTATGATGTTATAACTCACTATCTATGTTTTTTTTTTTGGAGATGGAATAGTAAAGTTACGGGTTCTAACTTAACAATTTCAGTTAAGGTATGTAAATGTTTGATCTTTGGTAGAGACCAGAGTTTTTTTTTTTTTTTTTTTAAATTTTAGAAACTGAATTGTGTAAAATGATTTTTCTAAATAAAAGTTAGCCTCAATTGAACCCTTTTGAAATTCTAAAAAACTAACATTTATATGTAGAAGAACATAATTACGTACTAACATTTTAATAATTTATTTTATTCTCATGTAACAAGTTTTAATGAGATACAATTTAAAAAATAAATATAATTATATTATTTTTACTAATTTCGATAAATTAAATGAACTCAAGTAAAGATTGATTTTTTATTTATTTATACTATGTCTCAGAAATATATTTTACTATGTTAAAAAAAATTGATAATGTAATTAATGTGTTTATTTTGTATAAAAATATGATTAAATTGTCTTTTGAATATATATATATATATATATATATATATATATATATATATATATATTTATATTTATATTGTATTTGTAACGGCTTTATAAAAAATTATCCATTACATTAAGGATGCATCCTTTTTCCTCTAATAATAAACACATGATAAAATTAATATTTAATAAATATATTATGTGAGTAATCTTTCGATCAACGGATGTCACTATTATTAGATTGAATTTGGGTTCGAATTTAGAATTTTGCAGTTATATGTAATTTTATGGTGCTTTTTACTATCTCTTTTAAGACAAAAAAAATTATATTGTTGTTACACAATTAATTACTACATGACTTTCGAGTGAGACCAACCGTCTAAATCTCAAATATAATTTAATTTTTGACTTAAATATAATTTTGATATTTGGTCTAATATTTTTTTATCCTTTATCTTTTTTTTCTTTTTTAATTAATTTTTGTCATTTATCTTTAATAAATGATGCATTTTAATTCTTTTCACAATAACAAAAATTATAGCAACTTCTTGTTATTGGAATCTCATAATAATTGTCAATATGTGTAGTGTAATATTTTTTGAAAAAAAAATTAATTTAACCGAATAGTAGATTTTCATTTGAAAAATCTCTTCTTATATGTTTCGAAATAAGTATAAACTTTTTGAAATGAAAGATATTTATCAAAGTTCTCTATATTTTCATCTCGATGTTCTTAGGTTTGCATACTTGAGTTTATAATTGATTTAAGATTATACCTTAACACTTCATGATAATTATCGTACATTATTTGAAAGAGTTAACATGGAAAAAATCAACATTTATTATTTATAAAAGATAAATGACAAAAATGAATTCAAAAAAGATAAATAACTAAAATGTATATTTAGTAAATATATATATATATATATATATATATATATATATTTAAGCCTTGATGTTTCTAAAATTTAAAAATCACTAAACTTAATAACATCAGGACCGTTTGATCTCAATTAAACTACGAACCAGGTCCATCTAGGAATGTTGACCCATAAAACTCGGATAGACTTGACCGATGTCGATATTATTAGATTGAATTCGGGTCCGAACTCGGGACCTCACAGTTGTGTGTGATTTTAGGATGTTATTTACTATCTCTTTTAAGACAAAAAAAATTATATTGTTGACATATGATTAATGACTACGTGACATTTCGAGTGCGATCGACAGCCTAAATCTCAAATATAATTTAATTTTTGACTTAAATATAATTTTAGTATTTTATCTAATATTCGTTTTGATCTTATATCTTTTTTTAATTAATTTTCATCCATTATCTTTTATAAATGATGCATTTTAATTCTTTTCACAATCATAACAAAAATTATTGGTAATTGGAATCTCATAATAATTGTCAATATGTGTAGTGTATATTTTTTGAAAAAAATATTAATTTAACCAAATAATAGATTTTCACTTGAAAAATCTCTTTTTACATGCTTCGAAATAAATATAAACTGTTTGAAATGAAAAATATTTATCAAAGTTCTCTATATTTTCATCTCACTGTTTTTAAGTCTGCATACTTAAATTTATAATTAATTTAAGATTAGATCTTAACACTTCATGATAATTATCGTACATTGTTTGAAAAAATTATCATGGAAAAAGTTGACATTCATTATTTATAAATAAATAACAAAAATGAATCCAAAAAAGATAACTAACTGAAATGAATATATCTGGACCGTTCGATCTCAATTAAACTACGATCCGAGTCCATCTAGGAATGTTAACCCATGAAACTCGGATAGACCCGACCCGAACCGTTTTAGCATCCAACCATCTACAACAAAGGGGTAAAGAAAATCACCATCGTTCTTTTCTTCTAATCTCCAAAAATCAAAACTCACCTCACACACTTGGCTACTACCAGCTAGGGTTTATCGAGGGTTTCGTTCCCTCTATCTAAAAATGGCGAAACCTGGGCGAGGTCGTCGCTCACCACCGTCTGGTTCCGTCTCCGGCTATTCCTCTCTCTCCTCCTCTTCTCGTTCCTCTTCCCGATCTCGCTCTCGCTCTAGATCTTTCTCTTCCTCTTCCTCTCCTTCTCGCACTTCCAAGAGCCGTAGCCGGAGTCCTCCTCCTCAGAGACGGAAAAGGTAGACTCGGATTTTCTTTTCATCTCTATGAACTCGTTTAAATTTTGAATCCGTAGAGGAAAAATCGAAACGCGAAGTGAACTCGATTGTTACAATCTGTGTTTGTTTGTAAATTTGAATCGTGTAAAAGATGCATGAAAATGTTCAAGATGAGAGCTTTTTTTTTTTTTTTTTTAATTTCGTTTTTATTTTTATGCTGAGAATGTGATATTTTTCCGTCTTCGGTCTTGACTTTTGAGTGTGGTTTAGGTTTTCAATCTGGGAATATTGGAAATGGAAACTAGTGGAGTCTTATGTTTTTGCCGAAATTATTGTTTCAATGTGCTTCTTGATATGATATTGATCCCAATTTTTTTTATGGCATCTGTTGTTAATAGTGTACATCATATCATAGCTTTCAACTCTATAAAGTGCAAAAATCATTGTTCTGTTGGTTAATTAATTTGTGGGAGTAATTTCCGTTTTGCTGATTTTCTTTCAGTTAATGTTCGATTATGTGGCTAATTTGTACTTTTTCTTTTTTCGTTCTGTAGTCCTGCTGAACCAGCTAGTCGAGGTCGATCTCCTCCTCCTCCCCCTCCTCTGTCAAAGAAAACTTCTCCTCCCCCAAGGTGAAGTGATTTCAAATTTGCTATTTCAGTTTTACTTTTGTCTATGATACTTCTTGCGTATGTCCCTTATCTTGATGGAAACGAGAAATCTTTCTTCCATTTTATGCTTTTTATACACAAATCTTGTTGAAGTTAGATATGGTATGTCTTACAAGAAAATAAGATGCAAGCATGTAGTGGAACGCCACATTAGCCAATTTCTACAGTGTCAGGTGTTAACGGTCTACTATATCTGTAGTCCAATACTGACATAAGTGATATATGGAAGATGACTAGTGAGTTGTGAATGTCCTTGTTATGGATATGGATGATAGATTAGTTTGTCAAAATCGAGGTCATGCGTAGGATTAAAAGATCATAAAATGTGAGATTATGAGTCAAGGATTGTAAGATTTAATAATGCCACTAAAAATCAAGTCAGAAATTAAATATAGGAAGATAATAGAGCCAATGTTGTTAAATAACCGCTATAGTGCAATAGCATAGCGGAATTTGAATAAAATGCTATTGCTCTGCAATATGCTATTTAGTACAAAGTGTTGTCAAATAGCCGCTATTGCGGCGCTATAGCAATTTAGCATAGCGGAATTTGAACAAACCTCTATTTTCTGTGATCCGCAATTGACAACATTGAATAGAATATTAAAGCCCAAGATCCAGTGTGAAGTTTATACGCAAATGGATACAAATTCAAGTCCCACGTTAGCTAGCTAATAGGCCTAAATAGATCTTATAAAACTTAGGCTATCCTCATCTTACAAGCTTGTTTTATGGGGTTGTGTTTTCCCCAAAATCAAATTGTATCGTAGATATGTTTTGGATCACCTACCATATTATCCACGTACTAAACTAATAAGTGTTAGGTATTTATCTACACACTAAACTAAATAGTGTTAGGCATGATGGGTGTATTAGGAAAGAACAAGTTCCACATTGACTGGAGATAGTGTTTGATAAAAGCTTATAAACAATGGACACTCCTAACCTTTATAAATTAGTTTATGGGGTTGAGTTAGGCCCAAAAACCTAAGAAACACATTACAATACAAATGAAGTCCCCAAAAGGCCAAATTCTGAGTTTCAGGGGGAATAGGAAAAGAAAAGCTAGAAAGATGTGGGTCTCAATTGCACTACTAAGAACATTTTGTATTAGTTTCTACCAAACTAAACTAGTGGCATATCAGACAATCTGAGGCTTGAACCTGAAATGCTAGGCAGAGAGGTTGTGAACCTGTGGCAGACAACTCAAAGGCTTGAACCTGCAAACCCAAAAGGCCCAAATCAATAATTTCTGAGAGGAAGAATGAGGGCTGATGGGTCTGTTGAAGGTTGGGTAAAGGAATACTAATATAGTTAGCTCAATGAAGAAGATGATTAGTTTTTTTTCTTTTCTTGAATCGGGCTACACAACCCAATCAATGTTTGCTCATAGGCTCTAAACTTCAAAATCACTTTGATCCGATGTGTCTTTGATTTCATCAATCCCACTAGTCAGCGACTCTCTGATCTGTAGTGGAACAGGATTGGGATAAATTTGACACAACTGAAAATACATGGGTTAAACTAGTTATAATTTTTAGTGCAGATTTATTTTATTATATCCTTCAAAATGTTGGTATTTTTTTTTATCGTTCACATCATATATTTTTAGATTTAATTAAACATGCTCTGGATGCGAGCTTTCTAAGTTCAACAATCGACAAGTTTTCTTTTGGTGTGTGACTTGACTTCTACCTTTTGATGTGTTTATTTTTTATGCCTGTTCTCAGGAAACCTTCTCCTGTACGCGAGTCTCTTGTTCTGCATGTAGAAAAACTCAGCAGGAATGTCAACGAAGGCCATTTGAAAGAAATTTTCAGTATGTTAAACTCTTTCAACTTCTGCTTTCTTCTTAAAATGTGAATAGAGACACTTCTTTCATCTCAAACCAGTGTCTCATGGTGGTAGCATCCATAATTTTAGCCCAATACAACTTCTGTTGTTTCTTCTCTTATATATGATTCATTGGCATTAAACTGTTACTTTTCGTCATTTATACTTCAATATCAGTATTATTTATTAACTGTGAGGATATTTGCTTCATATCAACACACATTCTTGAAATATCAATAATTGAGACACTTTTCTGTGGCCTTTAGGAGTTTGTATCAGTAATTGGAAGAAAACTTCTATGCATTGTTTGATTCCAATGAAAGTGGATTGAAGGAAAGCACAAAGGATACAAAGTTTTTTGGAAAATGGGATTCCACTGTTTGGTTATTTTGTCAAATAGGAAGGAACGTTTAATTTGGGCGGGGCCCCATGTACAAAAACTTTTCCTCCCAGATTGGGAAAAAAGTGGGAATGGAGATGCAAATCAATAAAATGACAATAATGACCCTTATTTTTTATGCATCACATGCTGTATTTTTATGCAAATAAACTCATTTGCTTTTTTTGATGCATTCAACTATTTTGTTTATCACTCATGGCGTTCGGACATGCCTTTCCTGTTCCATTTTTATTTTTATATATACCTTCATTTTATTTTGTTCGTATATTGTCACTTGTTACATATATATATATATAAATATATATGTGTGTGTATCTAATGTTATATTCTATTTTAATTATGGATATTTGTGTCATTTACTAAATACATATCTATCTTTCCTTTCCCTTTTCACTTCCATTCATACCAAACAACTAAATCATTTCATCTTCCTTTCATTTTCAACACATTTCATTCCTTTAACATTCTTATCATTTTCTTTTCTTATTCCAACAAGGCTTTAGTGACTCTTTTTTGTACCTCACATTCTCTTTTTGTACCTCTTTTCAGGTAATTTTGGCGAGGTTGTAAGTGTGGAGTTGGTGATGGATCGAACTGTAAGTTTGCATTTAATTTGGCATAATAATGTTAGTGGAATTCAGTGTTATGTGGTGTTTTCAACTTTTTTGTTATTATTTCCAGGTAAATCTTCCAAAAGGATATGGATATGTGCAATTCAAGACAAGAGGGGATGCTGAAAAGGCATTATTGTACATGGATGGTGTAGGTTGCTGTTGACCGAGTAGGATTAATTTCCACAATCAAGGTTGCTGGCCATTGCATTTGGAAATTGATGCTTTTATTTTTTGTTATGTAGGCCCAAATAGATGGCAATGTCATAAAGGCAAGATTTACTCTACCTCCTAGACAGAAAGTTTCACCACCCCCAAAGGCTTCTGCTATTGCTGCAAAGAGAGATGCACCTAGGACTGATAATGCTGGTGCCGATGTTGAAAAGGATGGGCCAAAGCGTCCAAGAGAAAGTATATGTTTGATATTTGGTGCAACAATTTCTGTTTTGTATTTATCATATTGGTGGTGTTTATTTTTGTAATAAACCAATGCTTTATGATACCAGCTTCTCCTCGGCGAAAACCTCCTCCTTCTCCACGTCGAAGATCTCCTGTGCCTCGAAGAGCTGGATCTCCTAGACGACCAGAATCTCCTCGCCGCCGTGCAGACTCTCCTGTCCGTCGTCGATTAGACTCTCCTTATCGTCGCGGAGCTGGAGACACACCTCCTAGGAGGAGACCTGTGTCTCCTGGAAGAGGTCGTTCTCCGTCTCCACCACCAAGGCGTCTTAGATCCCCTGCAAGGTTAGCTTGTGATTGCAAACTTGTTTTTGAACTACGATTTCATTATCAATTTAACTGATAATTATCATTTTTGTAGGGTCTCACCTCGAAGGATGCGTGGAAGCCCTGGTCGGAGGCGTTCACCTCCACCACCTCCAAGACGCCGGTAACCTTATTTTGAGTGTTTATATTCGTTGGTTATAGTTTTTAAATCTGCACTTTATTATACATGCCATTGATTGCCCATTGAAAGAGTGGATATTTTCCTCTAGTTCACCTCCTAGACGTGCTCGTAGTCCTAGAAGATCTCCAGTTGGTCGTAGGCGCAGTCGCTCTCCAATACGTAGGTCGGTACGCTCACGCTCAAGATCATTCTCACCTCGCAGGTAATTTCATTGCATGCTATATCTGAGATCTCTAAAATTATTCAGTGGCTCTTTGTGCATTACATACTATTTTGATAGAAGCATATAAACAAGCATGGGGTGTTGTTGAGCACGAGAACATATGATGCTTGGACCCAATGGGTTTTGTAGTTATCCAAAATTCGACATTCCTTTGAAGGGATCATACATGTAGTCCTAAACAATGGTTTATACTTTATGCTTATGTAAAATGGAATGTGTTAGAAAATGAATTTTTACGTGATAAATTAATGGCAGAAGAGTTCATGATTACAGTCTTGTTGCTTAGGAATGATGGAAGAAATGCTTATTTTACACAATATTTCCAGAGTACACAAACATTTGGATGCATATGCATCCAATAATACACTTGGAGTTTTAATACTGTTATCTCTGTATTCCTATTCATGTTTTGATTGACGAACTTTGACAGAGGTCGACCACCTGTTAGACGGGGAAGGTCATCATCTTACTCTGATTCACCAAGTCCTCGCAAGGTTTGTGCCTTTTTTATTTGGTGTAGATAGCATTATTTTTTACATGGTCAATAATTCAGTCTTTCATAACTTTGACAGGGATCTCGGAGATCAAAGAGTCGCAGTCCAAGAAGGTAATATCGGATGCCTCTAACCTGTTTGGTAGCATTCACTGCTGTGTTTTTTTCTAACCTGTTTAAAAGCTCTGATGCCTCTTTCTTGGTCATTTCTGACTCGCTTATCATCTTTTTCAACTTTGTTTAATAATGCAATCATGTATGACCTTAAACAAGATTAAGATAGCTTCATTTTGTTTTGAAGATTTCTACTGGTGATTCTCCTTTCAGGAAAGCATTGAAAATAGTATGAAAATGAAATACTGCCACTACAATTAAAGCATGAAAGTTGTAAAGACCATATGCAATTGAATTAACAATATCATTTAAAGCTTGAAAGTAGATGTTTATATGCTTGGTGTAAATAAGATTGTTGTATAAATATCTTCCTCAAATGGTGTTTTTTTGAGCTATTCATGTCAGTAATGTCCTTTGCTAATGAAAATTTTCCCTCTAATTTAGGCCTTTGAAAGGAAGAGGCAGTAGCAACAGTAGCAGCAGCAGTTCACCACCCCCAGCTCGCAAACCATAGATAACTCCTGTATATCTACTGTCTCTCTGTTGATATATTTATCTGGATTATGTACCAGTAACGAGACTCTATTGTAGCTGCAAGGTGTTTGGGATATTTGTTGCGTTTTATGGTGGTTTGTTTTCTAACATGTTTTCAAAGTAGCGCTTTAAGTGTTGAAAACTTGGATACATTAGTTTTGACTTTAGCATGTTTTGATCTGAAATACAACCGACAAAATTTGAGAGATGGTATCTCTATTAGAAATTGGTTGAATCTCTATTAGAAAATTCTGTGGAATTGTATTTAACTGACAATTTGAGTATGCAATTAAGGTTGATGTTTGGTGTGGATTTAGCTTAATTGTTTTTATCAATTATTTCTTAAAATTATTTCGAAATGTCATTGAGGTGAGCTATTCGATTATTCAATTGTTTTTGCATATCGAAGTGCAGGGTTTACTGAAATGTTTGTTATCGATGAGCCTTTGATTTAGTAGCATAATTACATTAAGTAAAATTTTAGTTATTAGTGTGTTAAATATAAAGTGATTTATGTTTAAATACATTTATGTGAATGTGATTTGAATAATAAGTTTTAATGTAAATTATAATCAGAACAAAATGTTACAAATTAAAGCTTCTGATTTAGTATCAATTCTGGAGGCAATATAATAGCTTATTTGTTACAACCAATTTTGTAAAATAATTTTTTCAAAGTTTTTCTGTTACAATTTTCTGAAAAATGATAATCTAAAAAAAATTAAAAAAACCTTTTCAACTGAGTTATGTTTTTAGAGATTTAAAAAAAAATAAGTTGTTGTTTAGTATTTATATATAGTATTGAAAATAGTTTATTTTTATATAAAAAAATTGGTTATAAATTTCTTTAGAAAATTCAAAAAAAGTTTTTTATTTGAAGTAATTTTTAAACTTTATTTTTTCTTTAAAAACTTTAACAAATAGGTGCAAATATTTAAAAGTGATTATTTTATAATTTTTTGATTTAATTGTAGTTTTAATTTATTTATTTTTATTAATTAACTACAACAATTTTTAGTTTTTTAACTTATAGGTTAAAAAGACAGGAGAGACAAAAATTGTCACTTTTAAAATACATGGATCAATTTTGTAAATTAATAATAATAGAAAGAGATTTCTACCGAGCACCTTCACAGCTGTACCTGCTATCCTTCAAGATACATGAAAAGATAATTTTACCCTTTTAACCATTTATAATAAATTTTAAAATGGATAGTTTCGGAAATTTCAATTATCCAAATTTTCGAAACTTTTCAAAGTTTCGAAATTTTTGAATTTTTGAATTTCGAAACTTTCCAAATTTATAAACTTTTGAAACTTTTCAAATTTGGATACTTCGAAATTTTTCAGATTTGGAAACTTTCGAAATTATCCAGATTTGGAAACTTTCAAAACTTTCGAATTTATCCAGATTTTGAAACTTTCGAAACTTTTGAAATTCTGGAATTTTTCTATTTTGAAACTTTCCAAATTTATAAACTTTCGAAACTTTTCAAATTTGAAAACTTCAAAATTTTTCAGATTTAGAAACTTTTGAAATCATCCAGAATTGAAAACTTTTGAAAAATTACCTACGGATCTTAGTAAGATCCGTGGATAAATTATTAATTACCCACGGAAAAATCGTGAGTAAATTTGTTATTGAATAAATTTATTTTTTTAAGAAGATTTCATGGTTAGTGTGTAGGTAACATAAGTAACGTTAAAAATAATCTGTGGATAATGTTAAAAAAAATGCAACTCAACTTAAGTTTTCAAAATATCTTCGTATTTTATTTTTCCATTGATTGTCTGTGGGTAAAGTTAAAGTAAAGTTTTCGAAACTTTCAGCTTCAAATGAAACTTCTGAAATTGTTCGAAACTTTCAACTTCACACGAAACTTCCGAAAATGTTTGAAACTTTTTTTAATTATATGCCTTTCGAAAGTGTTGATGAATTCTGGAATTTGTGATGTAAACATTCGAGAGTTTGATGAAACCATCGATAATCTAAGAAAAAATTTCAGTTTCTTCAAAACTTTTGAAAATTTACAAAAATTTAACTTCAAACATATTAAATATTCGAATTTTATTTAAATTACGTACTTGTTTTATTTCGAAGATTTGAATGTTTTGAATTGTTGGGCGAATTCTGTAAGTTTCGAATGAAGGGGGTAAAAAAGTGAATGGTAATTTTTTTTAGATGAGTTTATAGTTAGTTAAAAGGGCAATTAGGACATTTTACAAAGAATTGATGGGTGGGAAGTCAAAGTGGAGTGCACGGTACATTTCTCTAATAGAAAGATTAAAAGTGCAGTTAAATTTAATGTTTTTTGTTATACCCGATATCTTAATCTTTTTTGGTACCCGATATCAAACAAACGGCCCACAATTCTACTTAATAAAATCTACGTAAATCTTCATCTCTAAAATGAATTTTGATTTCCCAAACTTAACAACACATGCACCACAGAGGGTGTTCTCTGCGCGATACACTCAGAAGAAAGCGAGGGAAGGTGAAGAAGAAATGGACACAACAAACCCAAAAGCCCTACAACGCAAGAAACTCATATCCTTAGCTTTTTCAAACAACATACTTTCAGAAACACAAGCTAGCAAGAACCTCCAAAATGATGATTTAGTTGCTTTGAGCAATGAAACACACTGTTTGACATTGGACAAGACATTGACTCGTAGACATCTATGTAGCACAAATTTTTTGATTGGAGGCGTGTCCTAGTTTCTGCATGTGATGGTGTTTGATACTGGCACGACAATGACACATTGCTCGCAGTCAATTAATTCTTTTTTTCAACTTATTCCTATTGTCGACATGTGAGTGTCACGTCTAATGTCAATATCTATATTTCATAGATAAACATTAATAATTTGAGAAAATAGAAATAATTCAATGAAACCACTTGAGTTGGTGTTGTATTGGTATTTGACGTTGACACATATTAAACGAAGAACATACCTTCTATCAAAAGTGTCTGTCCTACATAAATTTTTAAGTGTAATATATTTTTTGATAAATAAATGTTAATAAATTAATTATTATGCTAGTCTTTTAGGTCTGACCGTTTTACCTTAAGAGTGTAGTAATAGATTTGACTATCAATTGTGTCTTTTGGAGGTGTAACAAGAGACTTTGAGGAAGAATAATAAGAATAACAATAGTAATAATAAGAATAACATTAGACATAATTTGTAACTTGCTATACTCTTGCCTAGCAATAATACTAATAGTAATAATAATAGTAATAATAATAGTAATACTAATAGTAGTAATACTAATAATAGTAATAATAATAATAATAGTAGTAATAATAGTAGTAATAATAGTAATAATAATAATAATAATAATAATAATAATAATAATAATAATAATAATAATAATAATAATAATAATAATAATAATAATAATAATAATAATAATAATAATAATAATAATAATAATAATAATAATAATAATAATAATAATAATAATAATAATAATAATAATAATAATAATAATAATAATAATAATAATAATAATAATAATAATAATAATAATAATAATAATAATAATAATAATAATAATAATAATAATAATAATAATAATAATAAGCCAAGGCTATCTACGATCGACAATACTAAATGATAGTAAGCAAACCTGTGGACTCTTTCATCATTTGGCCTTTCATGGTTTTATGGTGGGGAAAGAATGAAATTTGTTTGGTATTTACCAAACTCCATCTTTATAGTTGTATACGAAAAATATAAATTTTATATAAAAAGAAATCGATGATTGACCGAAGATATGTGATATCTTGCAAATCAATATATAAAGCTTATACAATGATACTAATATTTGTTAAGTTTCAAGTGATACAAGACTGTGAGAATTTTGTTTAAAGCACTTTTGTGCTTCTTCACTTCAAACAATTTTGCTATCTACTTCCCTTTTTTCTACCCAACATCTATCAAATTTTCATAAAATTAAAATACCAAAAATATCATTTACTATTTCAATCATCTTTAAACTCTATTTTATCTCTTTCTCTCTTCGTCTTTATTTATAAAGGAATTAAGTCATGCAATTATATTTATTTATAATATCTTATATAACACATTGATTGCATTCAATTAATTCATTTTTTTCAAAATTATTGTGGGAGTCGACGTGTCAGTGTCATGCCTCGTGTTAGTATTTGTTCTTCACGAGTAGACATTGATAATAATTTGAGAAAATAAAAGTGATTCAATGGAACTACTTGCGTTGGTGTTGTGTTGGTATCTAACGCTAACACATGTTAGACATAAGACACACCTTTAATCTGAAGTGTCAGTATTTACATAAGTTTTGAGTGTGATATTTTTTTATAGACAAATGTTACTAGTAAATTAGTTGTTATATTAGTTTCTCAAGTTTAAAAGTCATTAAATTTAATTGTTTTACGAACAGAGTAGAAATTAAGAGACCTTATAAAATTGTAGTAATGGATTTGATAGTAATAAATATATCAAATATCAAAAGTCATTCACTAATCACCAATGCAAATTCATGGGATGTAGTCAACTACAATTTTCAAATGTTCAAATCTACGTGTATTTTAAACATATGAAATTTATGGTCAACAACATCTATATTCGTGGTTAACGAAGATACGTTGGTGGTTAATGAATTTAGAATAATCATATTTGAAATAAAGATGTTTTAGGAACCCTAATGACAATCAAATCATGCAATCATATTTCTTTATTATAATATTTGATATAACATACAACAACAATCATACTTTTTCTGTTCTATATGATGTCTTCAACTATATGACTACCCAAAGTCTATAATATCAAACTTAAAAGTAACATTTGACAGATTTACAAAGCAGCAAAAAGCTTTCATACTTTCACAAGATACCAAATCCAATTCAAACCTGACATTAATTCCCTAAGAAAGTATCAACCCTATTATTTGTAGCCCTTGACAAAAACTTCATGCAAATGGGTGGCTTAACTCCAAAAATAGCAAGTATTGAAGCAGGTAGTGTCCAAATTCCATCACCACATATCAAACCAGAAGCAACAGCAGGTGCAAGAGCATCAGCCTTATCCTTATTAACCTTTTCCCAAACAAACAATATCAAACTTCCAACACACATGTCAATAGTAAAGTAAGGTCCTAAATAGAAAGGTATTGCCATAGCCATAGGAAGTGGTATGAACCTCCCTACCTTACCAACCAAATCCTTAATCAAGTTTATCACAATGGCAGCACCAAAGACTATATAACAAAGCAAAAGGCAATTATCCGGTAAGGAACCGAAGCCTTGTACTCCAAGTATCGCTATGTTGCGGAAAACAATTGCGTTTGGGGCCGGATATTGACTTTTATCTGTCCCTAAGTCAGGAAACGCCTTGTAGAAAATAAAAAAGACACAAGGAGAAATCACACATCCCATTGCTGTTCCGATTATTTGGCTGGCGAACATGGAATGAGGCGAAGCCAGGGTAAGGTAACCAGTTTTGAAATCCTGCATAAGATCGGAAGCCGTGGTAACAATGTTCATCATGACTCCACAGGCTGCTAAACTAGCTAAAACTCCACCATGTGATGCACTGGCCCACGCCCCGATTGTGAAAATAGCGAGCTTACCATAGGTTGATGCTAGGGACCAATCTTTCAGTCCAGCACCATAACCATTGCAAAATGCTAAGGTTGGAGCAATTAGATATATAACAAGTATGTAATACCATTTTAGTTGAGAGAAAATGTGTGGCAAAGTAGCTGTAGAAATTGAAGCAATAGCTACATATCCTCCAACTGCAAACCATGTTGGAATCTGATCTTTAAGAAAGAGTAGCTTTCGGCGCTGATCGTCGTAAGATAGTTCGAGACTCGAAGAAGAAGAAGAGTCTTGATCAGCACCGACAGGTAGAACATTCTCCCTTTGTTTGTTCCGGATTTGATTAAACAAACCCAATAAGGTATGAGTTTGCACCTTAACAAAGTTGTATAAACCATCTCCAAGTATCGTTGCTATGGCTATAAATACCTGAACTCAATGATCTAAGGTGAATCAAATTAATCTGTAAACCTTAAAAAGTATGTGAAATATTGTAAAAATCATTTTAATAATTGTATTCGGTACATTAACCAGATCTGTTAGGTTTAGCATAATAACCTATATAAATGAATTAGTGTCTGAATTACAATTTTGAAATATATTAGAAATATTTTTCTACAGAATTAGTATCACTAGAGATGATTTGCATGAGGAAACATACCCTATAACCTTGGATGCCTTCAAGGCTGCTATCACCTAGGCCTGCATTATACCAATGACCCTCTCTGGTTTCTATGAGAGGCCACATTACTCCCCAAGAAAGAATTCCTCCAAGGAGCATTGATATATTTATGATATATGGACAAATCATTCCCACACCAATATAGAGTGCTGAAAAATTAAAATAAAACCTGAAAAAAAATGAATTGGATTAACACCAAATTGGAATGAGAGTGAGAGTCAGGTTCTAGTTAGATAAACAGTTCAATTAAATGCTTATCATATATAAGTGTTTATGTATAAACTATTTATATAACAAAAGATAAAATAAAATAAAACTGTTTTCATAAGCTATTCTGGACAGGTTATGGAAATAAGTTGAAAACAATTTATGGACTTGTCATAAGCTCTCTCAAACTAATGTAGGAAGGTTCGTGGCAAGAACCGATGAAGAAACGGCTTTGCGGGCAAACGAAGCGGGAAATGCGGAAAAGGATCGTCCGGTGTCAGATTGTCTATTATTATACCTTTATGGAAAGGGAATCGCGCCACAAACACAACTCATCGCTTTGCCATGATGTATGGGCTCCAGAACCGTTTTGAGCTCGTCTTGGGCCTCAAAACAGCCGTTTTAGTTTTTCCCGTAGTTTCGGACTTTTTCTGTTTTACCTAATTTTCGCACTAGGGTTTCTATTATCTATTTAAAGACTTTCTATGTTGTAACAAAAGGGGCATCTTTTAATAAAATAATTAATTTTGAGAGTTTTCTCTTCTCTGGTGGATTCCAGAACTTGTTCTTTTTTAGGATTAACACTTGCTATTCTTTTTGTGATTCCGACTGCGTCAGGTGGTATCAGAGCAGACTTTCTCCTGTTTCTTTTCGTATCTTGAACAGCCATGGGAGATCAACCAGTCACAAGAGCAGACATCGAGGGTATCACTGCGACTTTTACCGCGGCCCTTACTGCTTTGACTACGCAGATGGCGACTTTGACAGATCGAGTGAACGCCATCAATGATAGGAGGGACAGAGGCAGGAGAGACGAACCACCCAGGCGTCCACATGGAGGCTTGCAAGCTCGTGTTGAATCGAACTCTAGTTTTGAAGAAGAGATCTTGGAGGAGAATCAGGGTTACGATAATCAACAGAATCACAACGACTACAGAGTCAAGGCTGATATCCCGTTGTTCTATGGAACTATGGATTTTGAAGAGTTTCTGGATTGACAGATTGACGTTGATCGGTTCTTCGACGTGATGGGTGTGCCAGAAAACAAGCAGGTGAAGATGGTGGCAATTCGATTGAAGAGCACCGCTGCTGTGCGGTGGGATAAGCTTGTTGTTCAGAGGAAACGCCAGAGGAAAGCGCCAATCAGAACGTGGAGGCGAATGAAACAGTTGATGTTGGAGCGTTCTTGCCTGAAGATTATGAGCAGATTCTGTACAAGATGTATATCGATTGCGTTCAGGGTAGAAGGAGTGTGACTGAGTATACAGCAGAGTTCTTGCGTTTCTCAGAACGCAATGAACTAGGGGAAACTGAGGGTCAGAAGGTGATGAAGGTGCAAACACGAGAAGGGGGGGTTGAAATGTGTTTGTCAAACTTGATTACTTTTGCTGTTTTGTTGAATGTTAATGTGAATTATTCGATATATAACTAATCAGATTCAGCAGCAGATAATAGTAACATAATAACATAGCAATTTATACTGGTTCACCGTTAACTAGGCTACGTCCAGTCCCTTCCTCCAGAAGGCCTTTTCACTAATTCAAACTCCTTTGAATTACAACACCACTGACCCTACAAGCCAGTCTTCTCAAACAGCCTGACAACCCCAGACTTTTGAGGAACAACAACACCTTGACTATACCAGCCAAGTCTGCTCAAACAGCCTGACAACCCCAGACTTTTGAGGAACAACAACACCTTGACTATACCAGCCAAGTCTTCTCAAACAGCCTGACAACCCCATACTTTTGAGGAACAACAACACCTTAACTAAACCAGCTAAGTCTTCTCAAACAGCCTGACAACCCCAGACTTTTGAGGAACAACAACACCTTAACTAAACCAACTAAGTCTTCTCAAACAGTTTGACAATCCCAGACTTTTGAGGAACTTCACAACCTTAAACCTACAAGCTAAGTCTTTTTCTAACAACCTGACAACCCCAGATTTTAGAAGAAACTTCAACACTATAGGATTTAATATAAGGGATCGAAATTAGAACTGAGTAATTACTTCTGGAAAGTTGATACTCACAATATGCTCTAAAGTGTTTACTTATGAATAATTTATGATGACGATAAGTTTCACACTCTAAGAAAAGAACACTTAGAAAATATTTATCTTTTAAGCATGTGTTTCTCTCCTTTGAACTCTCTGAGTACTTTTGAATTTTTGCTTGAGTTCTTCTATTTTTCGATGCTATATTCTCTAGCGTTAAGCCTCTATTTATAGTTGAAATTAAGACTTCACTGATGCTTTACTTCTGGAGTATATTTCGATTAATCTATTTTGAGAATATTCTGGAGTAGTTTGCTCAGATTCTGTTTTGAGTCTTTTGCTCACTGATGCTTTATTTATGGAGTGTATTTCAATTAATCTGTTTTGAGCATTTTGCTCTGCTTTTGTTTTGAGCATGCTTTTAGCTAGATTCTGTTTCTCGAGTCTTTTGCTCCAATTCTGTTTTGAGCATTTTTCTCTGACAGATTCCTCTGATGATATCCTCTAGTGATCATCCTCTGGTGACGTCATTCTATGATTTCTGCTTCTAGTGATGTCATCTTCTGATGACATCCTCTGATGACATCATCCTCTGATTTTCTGCTTCTGGTGACGTCATCTTCTGGTGACGTCATCCTCTGATTTCTGCTTCTGGTAACGTCATCCTCTGATCTATTCTTCTAGTGACATTTTTCATTCTTCTTCTAAGTCAAATATGTTATTTTCATAAAATACATTTGTTAACATCAAAACTTTAATTCGCAGATTCATTCCACAGGGTGATTATGAAGTTGCTGGTGACAAGGATAAGAGCGTTGCTGCTAAGGATTCTAACTCCTCGGCAAAGGAAGCTGGTGAAACCAATAGTGCTACGCCCAACAAGAGAGCGAACCAGAAGTCAGCCAACCCGTACACAAAATCGACGAGAGATAAGTGTTTCCGTTGCGGTGGGCAGGGTCACAAGTCGAATGTTTGTCCTTCCAGGAGAAAGACTGTAGTCTTGAATGAGGAGTCTGAGGAAGAGGAAGAGGAAGAAAGCAACGAGTATGATGGTGTTGAGTTCGCTGAAGAAGAAGCTGAAGAAGCGGTGAATTTTGTGCTGCAGAGAGTCCTGTTGTCTTCAAAGGAAGAGGGGCAAAGAAAGAATCTTTTTAGAACACACTGTTCTATTAAGAATAGGTTGTGTAATCTGATCATGGATAACGGGAGTACCGAGAACATGGTCTCCCAGAAGCTGGTGGAATACTTGGGGTTGCCAACAGAACCGCATGCCAAGCCTTATGCTTTGGGCTGGGTGAGTAAGAGTTCGCAGGTCAAAGTGATGCAGACTTGTGAGGTGCCTATTTCCATCGGCAGGCATTACAAGGCAGAAGTAGTGTGTGATGTTCTGAATATGGATGTGTGTCATGTCCTACTGGGGCGACCTTGGCAGTATGACAATGATATCACGTATAGAGGCATAGATAATGTGATGATGTTCACCTGGGGAGAGCACAAGATAGCTATGTGTCGCGACCTAAATTTCGAGTGTTTCTCGAATTCAATGGAGTCGCCACCAAAGTTTATTTAAAATAGAGAAAACATTGGGAAACCCTTAAAAAGAAAAAAAAGGTCTTTGAAACCAAATTTTGAGTTCGGGAGTCGATTATGCATAGGGAAGGTATTAGCACCCTACGACATCCGTTAAAATACGGTTACCTATAATTAATTGTGCAAAATTAGTATTAACTTAAATATATTTATTTCTCTTTATTAAATATGAATATCAATTATTTATTTTTAATGTGATTTTGAAATAAATACGTGTTTAAAGAAAAGAGGAAAAAAAAAGAAATTTTTTTTAATGTGCTTGACAAGAGTGTGATCTCGCTCCTACGTATCTCCCGGTGCGATGGAGAAATCAAAGCTACGTAGTTCTTGGATAGAAAATGCGGATGTGTTGATTACTTTTAAAGAAAAATGTGTTTTGTTATCAATAAAAAGTTTTGGCGAAAGAAAATGAGTTTGTTTGACTTGAATAATTATTTCGAAATGCGAGTTTTAAGACTATCAAGATATACAACCCGTGTCTCAAAAACTCAAAGAGTAAAAAGATGTTTAATCTAATTAACCTTTATAAGAGTATTTTATATTATATATTTTTTTTAAAATCGAGTTTTTAAAACCACAAAGTAGTACAACTTGTGTCTTAATAACTCAAAGATTAAAAAGATGTCACATCTAATTAATCAGATTTAAAAAAAAAACGATTTTAAATTAATTTATTTATAAAAGTGAATTTTAGAAATATTAAATTGTACAACTCCTATCCTAACAACTCAAAGGTTAACAAATGTCACATCTAATTAACCTTTCAATATCTGATCACAATTTTATCTTAGCCTCTTTTTTTAGAATTAAAAATTGATGCTAAATATTAAATAAGTTTAAATGGTTCTACGAAATATATGGACTTATAATTTGATATGTTAAATAATCGAAAACGCATTTTAATAATAGAACCAAAAATATTATATACAAATGTGAGCTTCTTTCAAAATATTTTTAATTAAATAACTGATGACAACAAAACTTATTTTAATATTAAATAGCACAACCCAAAGTTAAAAATAAAACAAAAACCGATTAACACAATTCATTGATGAAATAAATAATGTTTATTGATATTTAATTATATCCATAATTATTTATATTAAATGTAATAAATATAATAGGATATTTATTGATTAAATAAAATAAATGTCATGAGAATATTTATTGGCAAGTTATCATGATTAGCTGATGTAGCAAGTAGAAAAAAAGGAACTCACTGATCACATCCATACAGAAAATGGCTATGGGAAGCAACGCATGGCAGAAGAAAAAGCAAACATTCATACAGAAAACCAACTGTATCAAAAGCATGGAAGAAAGTAAAAAGAAACAGGCTGTATCAAATGCATGGCAAGGCCGTATTAAACGCATGGCAGGAAGTAAAAAGGTGCAAAGCAAAGCACGCTACAGCTACGTTTTCAATATAAACTGGCTGACCGTTATAAACTTTTATAAACACAATAAAAATAAAATCTCAACCAAAACAATACTCATATATATCACAAAATTTCACCCTTCAACCTCTAGTTTCAAATTTTGGTTTCCAATATAATAACATAGAGTTTGAAAAAAAGAAAGAGCAAATATGATGAGAATGATAAAATACATGCCTATTCAGATACCGATGAAGACAGAGACGGTGGTGTACGGTGGTTGATTGTGGTTGGCGGCGATTATCAGTGGGATGAAATGACAGTAATGACCTTTGTTTTTCTATTTTTTTGTTTTGAAATAAATAATTTTGAAGATGAGATTTTATTGTTGTTTCTCTACTAAATTTCTCTCTAATTTTCTTTACTTCTCTTTTGGATAATAAATCTATTTTCTCTGAAAAATCAAGCTCCCCTTTTACTGATTTTCGAACTTAATTTATAGGCTAAAATGGTGAATCTTTCTGCTCATTAGATAAAATTAAGTTATGGATTTTGTATGGTTTTGTTGCAAATTTATACATCAGGTTTTGAGTGTAGAAGTGGTACAAGTAATAGCCTTATTAGTCTGAAATCAAGCAAGTAACTGGTTTGTAACATGTTTGTAGTAGGATGCTAACAAGGCCAACAAGATAAAGGAAAGTTTGCAGTAGGATGCTAACAAGGCAAGCAAGATAAAGGAATGTACACAATAGAAATAGTAAAAAAAAAAAGAGAAAAAAAAGTGTGTTCATAATTTTTCTTTTCTATTTTTTCTTATTTTATTTTTGGTGTTAAATGAGAACACTTATGTAAATTGGACTAAATTGTAAAAATGATGATTTTCAGATTTTTATAATAATATTTATAAAGTATTTATCAAACATATTATTACTTATTTTTGAATTACTTTTGAAGTGGCTAGAATATCACTAGAAGGGGGGTTGAATAGAGATATTCAAGGTTTTTAAAATTCTGTTACTGTTTTTAATCTGCTGTCCTCTTTCAGAGGATGATTTATCAGATGTTGAAAATTGAGAGAGAGAATAATGACACACGAATTTTTATACTGGTTCACCCAAAGAGCAACCTTCCTTTTATAGGGAGAAGGAAACTTTCTCTTCAAGAACATTTTCCTTTCTGACCGTTTTTTCAAGATGTAATGAACCTCACTGTTGTTGCAAATTTACAGCCTTGCCATTCTGTCCTTTTACAACCTGGCATATGGGAGGTTACTTCTTTACTTGGCTTTCCAGGAGGATAGATCATTCCATATGGTTTTAACAACTGGTCAGTGCTCTTTTCTGGTTCCAAGTCATGACCCTTCTCTGGTCGTGGATGATGCAGCTTTTGATACTCTAGAACTGTTAGTTGTTCTTAATGTGAGAGGATGAATGAGCAGCTAGAAATTATCCTCTGGTAATTTCCTTTTGGTGTCTGAAGTTCACCTTATGGTATCTGACTTCTGATGTTTACCTTCCAGAGTTCATCTTCTGATATTTATCTTCTGGTGTGTATTTTCTGGAATTCATCTTCTGATGTTTATCATGTGAAGTTTGTCTTCTGAATTTATGGTATTCATTTTCTGGTGTATTTCATGTGAAGTTCGTCTTTTGAGTTTTATCCTTTGATGTTCATCTTTTATCCTCTGATATGTTTCTTCTGAAATTCATCTTCAGATGTATATCTTCTGATATTCATTTATGATTTTCATTTTCTGATATCGGCCAATCTAGGCTAGCAAACTGGTCTGCTGAGATCCTCTGATGTCGGCCAATACTGAACCATTTATTCTGACCTTCTGGTTTCAACCAACACTGGGCCATTTATTCTGACCTTCTGATTTCGACCAGCACTGGGCCATGGTCTGATCATTTGATCTTGGCCAACACTGTACTGGGTCTGGATTAGTTCTGGACAAAGGATATTTCAGTCTGGACCTTTTAGCTTATCTTATGATTAATTCAAGGCTGTTTTTTACTTCACTGTCAGACCATCTTCTGGTCAGAAGAACTTCTTGAATAAGTCTGACTTATGATTTCTTCTGGTCTGGATCCAGTCTTCCTCTGGCAGGCTTCCTTTTGGTCTGGTCCATGTCTACTTCTGACTTTGTTTCCTTCTGATATGGGCCAGCAAAGATATCCTCTGGTGATTTCAGGATGCATCCTCTGGTATCTTCTGGATGCTTTATCTGGTGTTTTCAACTCTCAGATTTTCTGCTTCAACTTCTGGTTTTCTGTTCTAGATGTTCTGCTTCTGGTTTCCCAAATGTTTTGCTTCTGGTGTTTCCCAGATGTTCTGCTTCTGGTGTTTCCCAGATGTTCTGCTTCTGGTGTTTTCCAGATGTTCTGCTTCTGGTGTTTTTTGTTCCAGATGTTTTGCTTCTGTTTTCCAGATGTTTTGTTTCTGGTTTTCTGTTCCAGATGTTTTGCTTTTGTTTTCCAGATGTTCTGCTTCTGGTGTTTTTTGTTCTAGATGTTTTGCTTGTGTTTTCCAGATGTTTTGCTTCTGGTTTTCTGTTCCAGATCTTCTGTTTTCCATTTGTTCTGCTTCTGGTGTTTTAACTTCAGATTTTCTGCTTCAAGAATTAACGACTTTGTTTCCTGCATGCATTCATTCTTCTGGACAAGAGGTTGCGATCTTTGGATGCTGTTCCTTTCTTTGTACAGTACTTAAATGCACACATTAGTGTAATCATAATCTTAAGATAATTTTGTTATCATTAAAAGAGATTTTTTCTCAACAATCTCCCCCTTTTTGATGATGACAAAATTTCTTTAGATTATTTAAAATAAAATTGTAAAGGTGCTGTTTTTGAGTATGAAGCTCCCCCTTAGTATGAGCTGTAAAGAATAGAGGCTCCCCCTCAGAAAGAGCATAAAAGAATTTAAAGATTTTTGAACCAATCTGAATACTTTATATTGATTATAATAAAATCATACAAAACATGGTTCAAAAGAAAAAAACATAGAGGATTGAATTATGATAATTTCAAAAAAAACATCTTCTTGTCTAAAATCCTAATCCTTGACAATTTTAATTTTAATCTTTCTCCCCCAAATTTGTCAACAGCAAAAAGTCAGTGGGAGCCCAGAGGATGGTGAACTATTTTGAAGGAGAGGAATCATCAAACGAGGAGGAGGTTGAGGGACGAGGCAGTGGTGAAGGAGGATGAACAGAGGGTACTAAAGGCCGTGCTTCTAGAGCAATAGGCTTGACCAGGTGCGCTGTGACCCATTCTAGTAGAGTGCTAAACTGCGCCAGAGTTTGATGAAAAGTGGCCATTGTTGAAAAAAGTTTTTTCTGATCCTTGCGGATCTTTTTCAGAGCTCGAAGTTCTTTGTGGGAGCGACGTTGTTCAGCCTTGGTATCAGTGGTGGGAGAAGTGAAGTCATCTGGAATAGGTTCAGCATTGATGCTGGTGCTTTTCATTTGGGAGCGGTTCCTTTGTTTTGTGAAGAGTTTTCTCCAGATTTAGCCAGGAAGGATTCAAGTGAGCTGAATCGTCCTGTAACTTCAGGAAGTGGTGCAGGAGTCGGTTCATAGATGGTTTGATGAGCAGAGGGAGTAGGGACAAAATTTGTAGGGTACATTTTTGAAGGAGATGAGAAGATTTGAGCCAAGGTGCACGAGAGTTGAGCTGGTTGTGAAAGACTAGTAGGAGGATAAGGAAAGAAAAAAGGTTCTTGTAGATTTTGGGATGTGTCCAGAGGGTGAGACAGAAGTGTAGTTTCTGGAGGTGAGCCTTTGAGATCAAAAAAAGTGTTTGGCACAGTTTTTCACAAGTTGAGAGGGTGAACTGAGGTCTTCACCTTCTGCTGAACAATGGTTTTGATTTTCAAAAGGGACAATTTGAAGTTGTTCAAGAGGGTGGACATTTTTGGAGGGTGGTGACGACGGGATATTTGGTTCTTTGTCAGAAGAATAATTTGATGCGACTGGAGGTTGAGATGGTGGATTGGAAGTTGAGATCTGTTTTGATTTTTTCTTGGATGGCTGTTTGTGAGAGGGCTTTTCAGTGGGATCAAGCCGCATTTGGTTAACATTTCTTGCAGAGAATGTGTTGTTGAAGGTGATAGAGTGTTCATCCTCTAATGGTACATTAAAAAATTTGAAGATTTTGGTGAGAATCATTCCATATGGAGTTGATCTCCCAAGATATGCAGCATTGACCATGAACCTAAAGATAATGTAGCTGAGCGAGTAATCATGTAGCTGGAATACCACGCTTCAGAAAAAAGATAGGGGCCTTCATCACGAATGTCAAAGATTTGACATAGCAAAGTTGGGGTGAGCTCAATATGTACCCCCTATAAAATAACACTGATGCAGTTGTCCCCTTTGGACATATTTGCAGCAGCGTAGAATGCTCTGACAAGTTTTGGATATTGAGGTTCATTGATAAGAAGGAAAGGAGACCAACCAAGTTGATCAAAGATATCTTCTACATAAACTCCTCCTAGAGTTAGACCTTTTAGGTCAATAATTTTTCCATTTATAACAGTTTCGTTATGCCATTTTTCTAAAATTTTTGCTTATAGGAGAGAGTTTTCGAAGAGAGGGATTTTGGGTGATTTTGAAGCTGGTTGATTTTGAATAACTTTCCTTTTTGAAGTAGCTAAAATGGTATGTTTGGAGGAAGGAGTTTTTGAAGAATCAGAGTCAGTTGCGTCAGAGTCATTTGAGTAGTTTTCAGTTTGAATTTCAGAAGAGTTTGAGGAAAATTTTCTTTTTCCGGCAGATTTGGTGCGAGCCATTTTTGAATACAAGAGGTTTTGAATATTTACAAAGGGTAAATGAGTTAATTTATAGAGAAAAATATTTGAACCGCTTGGAGGGAAGAAGTAAGGAGGCATAGGTTTAATCATGACAATCTAGGGAGAAGCACAGGTCACTTATCCATTGGGCAGTGAGTAAGAAACTGAAATCGAGGCACCTTTTTGCAGAAAGGAGTGTAATCAGCAGTGATGTGACTTGGCTGCCTCTGACTTTTGCAACTTTCAAATCTTGGAGGAGGATAGAGATTTATCTGAGTTGTCCATCCTCAGATTTTTAAAAATAAAATAACATTATGATCTAAAGTTTTGCAAAACTATTTTTGGACAATTTTTGAAAGATTTAAGATGGAAAGTTTTTCTAAAATAGTTTTGAAACGATCCTCCTGGAGAGGTTTAGTGAAAATGTCAGCAAACTGATTTTCAGTTTCAATAAAAATTAATTCAACATCTCCTTTTTGAACATGATCTCTTAAGAAATGATGTTTAATTTCAATATGTTTAGATCTACGTGTTGAATAGGATTTTTTGGAAAGATTAAAAGCACTGGTGTAGTCACAAAGGATAGGAATTTTTGTGTACCTTAAGGAGTAGTCTTCCAATTGATTTTTTACCCAGAGAATTTGAGAGCAACATTGAGCAGCAGAAACATATTCAGCTTCTGTAGTGGAGAGGACTATGGTATTTGATTTTTACATGACTCACTGATGAGAGATGAGCCCAGAAATAGACATGCTCCACTTGTGCTTTTCCTCTCAATTTTGTCACCAGCAAAATCAGCATTACAATATGCCAGGAGATCAAGATTTGAATCCTTTTTGTACCAAATTCCTAGATTTGTGGTTCCAATGATGGATTTTTCCAGAGGATGGGGAACAAGATTCCACACTTTATTTCTTTCAAATTGAGACAGTTCCTCCATCATGACATTCATCCATGATTTATCACTTATGGCTTGATCAATGTTCTTTGGATCAATTTGAGATATCATAGCCATGTTGTTTGAAACTCCTCTCAATGATTGCCTTGTCTTAACTTCACCAGCAGTATCACCTATGATCAGAGGATGATACATTATAGTCTTCCATCCTCTTGGAGGCTGTTGAGAGGTTGGATCAGAAATGTCCTTATTTGGGTTGTGAACTTTTGAGGATAAATTTTCATCTTCTTCAATTTTATTCATGGTTTTTGAGAATAAAACTTTACTCGAGGATGAATGCTTGACCTCGCATAGAGTGGGTTAAAAGAAAATTACTTCAAATACACTTTTCCTTTGATTTGAGCTTTATTATTGTTGCCAAATGTAACTGATCCTCCATCTTTTGATTCCAAAGAGATGAAGCAAAGCTTTTCTCCTGTCATATGTCTTGAGCAGCCACTGTCCAAGAACCAGGGCTTTCTTTTGTTGATCAGAGGATGTACCTGTGTTAGGCTTAAGAAGAGACTTAGGTACCCATATAGAATTGGGTCCTTGATGGTTAGTTCGTCCTTTTGTAAGGATTTTCTTTTTGTGATAGCAAATGGAATCATGATGTCCATGCTTATTACAAAATGAACATTTCCTTCTGTTACTTTCAGCTTTTTTCTTAGCAAGACATACTTTGATAGTATGTCCAAGCTTTTTGCAAAAAGTGCACTTAGGTCTATCCTCTAGGTTCTTTGGTAGAAAGAAATTTTCATATAGTTTTTGTTTTTGAGAACTTTTAAAACCAATTCCAGCTTTGTCAAATATACCAGATTGAGATCCCATAATATTTTTAAATGTTTATGTGGATTTGACAAAGTTGGTAATGTCATTTTTTAGTTCTTCAACTTTGATTTTCAAGTCCTTCTTTTCTGTGCCCTCTTCAGGAGGATGGATTTTGACATTCTCTTTGTTTAGAGTGTTTTGTTGCTCAGACAGTTTTTTATTTGATTGTTGCAAGTCTAAAATGATTTTTTGAAATTCTTCATTCTTAGCTTGAAGTTCCTTATTCAGTTTCTTTATTTCATAATTTTGGTTTTTAAGAAAACCACATTTTTGAGCTAAAGTATTTGAGTCATTTAAGAGATTGTCAAAATCTATTTCTAACTTTTCACAAGAAGGACATAAATCAATGATGCTTACCTCATCTGTTTCTGAGTTTGCCATGAGACAAATGTTGGCTTCTTCTTCCTTTTCTTGCTCGGAGGATGATTCATCACTGTCATCCCAAGTTGCCATCATAGATTTATTCATGTTCTGAATTCTTCTTATGTTTCTTTTGTTTAGAGGACACTCAGTTTTGTAGTGTCCCATTTTATTGCATCCATAACAAGTTATTTGGCTTTTGTCAATCTTTTCTTTCTGAGAGGATCTTTTGTCTTGTCCTCTTCTGTTGATTATTCTTTGGATTCTTCTGGAAAGTAGAGCCAGTTCATCCTCTTCTTCAGAAAGAGGATATTCTGAGTTTTCCTTTTTTGAGATATTTTCAGAGATTTTGGTGGATGGACTTTCAATTTGACTGGATTTTAATGCAATCATTTTTCCCTTTTTGCTTGGTTTATCAGCAAGCAATAGAGGTTCATGAGCTCTAAGAGTTCCAACCAGATCTTCTAACCTCATGGTGGCTAAATTTCTTGCTTCTGTGATGGCAGTCACCATGGGTCTCTATTCCTTTGGTAAACTTCTTAATATTTTTCTAATTCTCTCTTGGACAGAGTATTCTTTTCCCAGAGACCTTAAGTTGTTGAGGATGATTGTCAGTCTTGAGAACATTTCATCAATTGTTTCTTCCTCCTTCATTTCAAACAACTCGAACTCTCTTACTCCCATGTCAATTCTAGCTTCTTTAACATGACTTGAACCTTCATGATGGATCTTCAAGGTGTCCCATAGTTCCTTAGCACTTTGGCATTCTTCAACTCTATCATACTCTTCCCTGCTCAAAACACACGTTATAAATAAATGAGCTTTAGAGTTTAGAAGTACCTTGGCATTTTCTTTAGCTGGCCATTGTTTTTGAGGTTTTTCGTCAGAGGTTGGATCTGCACTGTTGATTTTGATGACATGATTTCCTTTTTCTACCACTGGCCATATGTTGTTATCTTGAGATATGAGAAACAATCTCATCTTGCCTTTCTAGTGATATTAGTCAGTTCCATCAAAGTAGGGAGGTCTGCTGGATGATTCTCCTTCTGGGATATACTTAGCTTTTGACATATTTTCTTTTTGGATCTTTTTCTCTTACACTGTTAGGTGTAGTTTTAAAGAACCTTGCTCTGATGCCAATTGAAGTGGCTAGAATATCACTAGAAAGGGGGTTGAATAGAGATATTCAAGGTTTTTAAAATTCTGTTACTGTTTTTAATCTGCTGTCCTCTTTCAGAGGATGATTTATCAAATGTTGAAAATTGAGGGAGAGAATAATGACACACGAATTTTTATACTGGTTCACCCAAAGATGGCTACGTCCAGTCCTCACACTCTAGTGAGTTTTTACTAAGTATCAAAAGCTATCAGCCTCTCAATGAGGTTGATTACAAACTGTGTATTCTTAAGCTTCACCAAGCTTTTCTGTTTGAATAGAGATATTTTTCTGTTTTTTGCTCGTGTAGTTGTGTGTGTTTGCTGAAGAAGAGCAGCCTTCCTTTTATAGGGAGAAGGAAAATTTCTCTTCAAGAACATTTTCCTTTCTGACCGTTTTTTCAAGATGTAATGAACTTCACTGTTGTTGCAAATTTACAGCCTTGCCATTCTGTCCTTTTACAGCCTGGCACATGGGAGGTTACTTCTTTACTTGGCTTTCCAGGAGGATAGATCATTCCATATGGTTTTAACAACTAGTTAGTGCTCTTTTCTAGTTCCAAGTCATGACCCTTCTGTGGTCGTGGATGATGCAGCTTTTGATACTCTGGAACTGTTAGTTGTTCTTAATGTGAGAGGATGAATGAGCAGCTAGAAATTATCCTCTGGTAATTTCCTTTTGGTGTCTGAAGTTCACCTTATAGTATCTAACTTCTGATGTTTACCTTCCAGAGTTCATCTTCTGATATTTATCTTCTGGTGTGTATTTTCTGGAATTCATTTTCTGATGTTTATCATGTGAAGTTTGTCTTCTGAATTTCTGGTATTCATTTTCTGATCTTGGCCAACACTGTACTGGGTATGGATTAGTTCTGGACAAAGGATATTTCAGTATGGACCTTTTAGCTTATCTTCTGATTAATTCAGGGCTGTTTTTTATTTCACTGTCAGGCCATCTTCTGGTCAGAAGAACTTCTTGAATAAGTCTGACTTATGATTTCTTCTGGTCTGGATCCAGTCTTCCTCTAGCAGGCTTCCTTTTGGTCTGGTCCATGTCTACTTCTGACTTTGTTTCCTTATGATACGGGCCAGCAAAGATTTCCTCTGGTGATTTCAGGATGCATCCTCTAATATCTTCTGGATGCTTTATCTGGTGTTTTCAACTCTCAGGTTTTCTGCTTCAGCTTCTGATTTTCTGTTCCCGATGTTCTGCTTCTGGTTTCCCAGATGTTCTGCATCTAGTGTTTCCCAGATGTTCTGCTTTTGGTGTTTTTGGTTCCAAATGTTTTGCTTCTGTTTTTCAGATGTTTTGTTTCTGGTTTTCTGTTCCAGATGTTTTGCTTTTGTTTTTCAGATTGTTCTACTTCTGGTGTTTTCTAGATGTTCTGCTTCTGGTGTTTTTTTTTCTAGATGTTTTGCTTGTGTTTTCCAGATGTTTTGCTTCTAGTTTTCTGTTCCAGATCTTCTGTTTTCCATTTGTTCTGCTTCTGGTGTTTTAACTTCAGATTTTTTGCTTCAAGAATTAACGGCTTTGTTTCCTGCATGCATTCATTCTTCTGGACAAGAGGTTGCGATCTTTGGATCCTGTTCCTTTCTTTGTACAATACTTAAATGCACGCATTAGTGTAATCATAATCTTAAGATAATTTTGTTATCATTAAAAGAGATTTTTTCTCAACAACTTTTAAATAGCTGGATAGTTGGACAAAATTGGGGTACTACAGCTGCCCCTATTTAATTATTTTTAGTGGAAAATATGTTTTAATATTATGGTTGTAAAAAATAAGTAAATATAAGGATCCAAATTTTGTCTCTCATAAAATAATAAAAAAAATACAATGTGTGAATACGTGAGTGTTTGAGAAAATAACAAAAAAAACTACTAGAATAAGGCAAAGATGAGTATAATGTGAAGCGATCGTTTCTAGATCTACAAAAAAAAAAAAAAATCGTCATGAATGAAAAAAAACTACTGCCCTTCTTTTTTGTTGACATCCCCATATATGTTGAGAATCTATCAAGTTTCCGTGTATATATTTTCAAATATCAAAATAATTAAAATATTTTTTGTTTGCACCTACTTCAAATTCCAACATTTATTATCATAAAGTAACATTTTTTTTTAAAATGCTAGAACAAACAATCATGAGACTGAATTAGCTTAGGGAATGGACGATGAAAAAAAAAGAAAAAGGTAATATACAACATCAAAAGACAACATTGAAAAAAGTACATTTACTATATTGAGGAGGCAGTTACTTATCCCCCAGGTACCGTCCTCGATTCCCACGGAAGGCAAAAACTCACTATTTCCACTGGGTGGTTAGGGGGAGTGAGAAGACCGAGTAGCACTGCCGATAACAGTGGGGTTCGAGGTGTTACATTAAAAGGCACCTTTTAATGTAAAACCTCGACCCTTCAGCGTTATCGGCGGTGCTACCATAACATCCCGACCCTTCAGCGTTATCGGCGATGTTACTCGGTCTTCTCACTCCCCCTAACCACCCAGTGGAAATAGTGAGTTTTTGCCTTCCGTGGGAATCGAGCCCGGTACCTGGGGGATAAGTAACCGCCTCCTCACATTCCCAGGTACCGGGCTCGATTCCCACGGAAGGCAAAAACTCACTATTTCCACTGGGTGGTAAGTATTCTGTCAACTCTTTGATGTGCGTGTGATACGAAACCAACTTGGAATCTCGAGTTTCCCATTCTCCTTTTGTTTGATGAATGACCAATGATGAGTCTCCATATACCTCAAAAACCTTTGCCTTTGATTCGATGGCTGCTTTAATGCCCATGGCACATGCCTCGTATTCTGCAATATTGTTTGTGCAATCAAAACACAATCTAGCCATAAATGGAGTGAACTGGTTCTCTGGGGAAATCAAAATGGCTCCAACTCCATGCCCTAATGCATTAGAAGCACCTTCAAACATCAGCATCCATGTTTCTTTATCAGATGATTCAGTCTCTTCAAATAAAGTCATTATGCCTTCATCAGGGAATTCAAACTGCATTGATTGATAATCTTCTACAGGCTGTTGGGCCAAGTACTCTGCTAGTGCGCTTCCTTTGATAGCCTTATGTGTAACATACACTAAATCGTATTCGGATAACAACATCTGCCAGGGAGATCCTTCCAGTAAGAGCAGGTTTCTCAAAGATGTACTTAATCGGGTCCATTTTAAACACCAACAGAGTTGTATGACATAACATGTATTGCCTTAGCCGATGAGCAGCCCATGCTAGTGCACAACATGTTCGTTCAAGCAGTGAATATCTTGTTTCACAACTAGTGAACTTTTTGCTCAAATAATAAATATCATGCTTTTTCTTACCAGATTCATCGTGCTGCCCCAGCACACAACCCATTGACCCATCAAGCACTGTTAAGTACATAATAAGTGGTTTTCCATGAACTGGAGGTACCAGGATTGGAGGTTTTAACAAGTATTGTTTAATCTTCTCGAAAGCTTTTTGACAATTCTCATTCCATTCAACCTTTTGGTCTTTGTGCAGCAACTTGAAAATTGGCTCACATGTTGCAGTTAGATTTGATATGAATCTGGCAATGTAATTCAATCTCCCCAAAAAGCCACAAATTTCTTTTTTCGTGCGTGGAGCCGGCATTTCTTGTATTGCTCTTACTTTATATGGGTCCACCTCTATCCCTTTTTGACTAACGATAAACCCAAGTAACTTGCCTGATCTCTCACCAAAAGTGCATTTAGCAGGGTTTAAACGGAGTCTGAACTTCCTTAGTCGCACAAATAACTTTTGAAGGTTAACCACGTGGTCTTCTTCTGTCTGGGATTTTGCAATCATATCGTGCACATAAACCTCTATCTCCTTATGCATCATGTCATGAAACAATGTCACCATTGCTCTTTGATAGGTTGCCCCAGCATTCTTCAATCCAAATGGCATCACTTTATAACAAAAGGTTCCCCATCGTGTGATGAATGTAGTTTTCTCCATATCCTCGGGAGCCATCTTGATTTGATTGTATCCTAAAGAACCATCCGTGAAGGAAAAAAGAGAATATTGAGCAGTGCTATCTACTAGGACATCAATATGAGGCAAAGGAAAATCGTCTTTAGGACTTGCTTTATTTAAATCCCGATAATCAATGCACATTCAAACCTTTCCATCCTTTTTTGGAACTGGGACAATATTAGCCACCCATTGAGGATATTTTGCTACTGCTAAGAAACCAGCATCAAATTGATTTTTGACATCTTCTCTAATTTTAAGTGACATATCAGGCCTCATTCTCCTCAATTTTTGTTTAATTGGAGCACATTCAGGCTTGAGTGGTAGCTTGTGTTCAACTAAGTTAGTATCTAGCCCAGGCATATCTTGATATGACCATGCAAAGACGTCCACATAGTCAAATAAAAGTTTAACCAACTTTTCTCGTTCACTTCCTTTCATAGACATACCAATTTTAATTTATTTCTTATCATATTCAGTCCCCAAATTGATCACCTCAACAGGTTCTTGATAGGGTTGGATTATCTTAGCTTCCTGTTCCATTAACCTTTTGAGTTCTGGGGGAGGCTCAAAATTGTCTTCACAATCCTCATCAGCGTGATTAATTGGGAGTTCAAAATTACAAAAAGGGGTTCTAGCGTTGTTATTTTCAACGTATTCATTTTCGACTCTGCATTATTAAAATTAAGAAAAAAGGAAAAAAAGAAAATATGAATAAAGGTTGTAACTTTAAGAAGAAAAGGAAAAGAAACGGTTGGAGAATTCCAAAATGCATTTATTGATAATAAGTACGGAATTGAAATACATGCACCTTAATTAATTATCCTTTATAGCCTTAGGCATAGCAAAAGGAGTTGAAATACATAATTACTTTGAGCATGAATTAACAAACACGGGAAACATGATGATCTTTCAATTGTTGAGGATAGTATTCGAAAGACAAGGGTACACTAATTTGAGGGTATCATCACCAACATGCTCTTCTTCCACCACAACCACTTGGTCAACATAGATTATTCCAGCACTTTGAAAGGTTTGACGAATGTCACAAATGGGAATCTTTTGTGAATGGTTTTCCAGACAAGCCATCCTGCTTTCCTTTTTTTCTTTCATTGCCTTTTCTTTATCAACTTTGGTAGGTACATATCCCAACTCGTATCAATCATTCTTTTCTGGTATATCTAACAATTTCCCTAAGTTAGCAAAAACTCATCCTTCCAACATGGATTTGGTAGACTTCAATGATGTGGTAGATAACTTTGGTTCTTTTAAGTGAGATCCTTCACCCATGAAGACAACATTGGCAATTTCTAATGCTTGAAAGGAGGTTTCCATGGCTTCCTCTGTATCTTCAATGTAGCCTGTAGAAGATAGATGGCTCACTATCATATCTTTTTCCCCATATATTATTACCAGCTTATTGTTTACTATAAACTTCAGCTTTTGATGGAGAGTGGATGTCACCGCTCCAGCAGCATGAATCCACGGTCTCCCTAAAAGACAATTGTACGCTGGTTTAATATCCATCACTTGGAAGGTTATCTCAAAGTTATGGGGTTCAACTTGAATCGGTAGGTCAATCTTGCCAATAACTTGTCTCATGGACCCATCAAACGCTTTCACCACCATAGCACTAGGCTTCATACATGCTCCATCAACAAATAGTTTTCATAATGTTAGCTTTCGGCATGACATTTAATGATGAACCATTATCAACTAGCACTCGTGCCAGGATATGATCATGACATCTCACAGAGATATGTAGTGCTTTATTATGCCTTGTCCCTTCAGCTGGTAATTCGTTGTTGCTAAAACTCAAACAATTATTAGCGGTGATATTACCGACAACTCCATCAAACTGGTCAACCGTGATATTGTGAGTAACATGGACCTCTTTTAAAACTTTCATCAATGCCCTTCTATGTGCTTCAGAGTTTAATAATAAAGAAAGAACATATATTTTGGAAGGGGTTTGATTTACCTGGTCCACCACCTTATATTCACTTTGCTTGATAAACTTCAAAAATTCGTTAGCTTCTTCTTGAAGCACCGTCTTTTTGCTAGTCTCTGGCCCTTTTATAGCATGATTCATAGCTTCTTTACCCTTTTCCTCATAGTCCTCCTTTCTCCTAGGTTGTTCAGGGGCATATACTCGACCACTCTGAGTCATCCCACCAACTCCTGAAATGTTGGTGACATCAATTTCCTTAGGTTCACAGCTATCACCTAATTGATGATTGGACAAATGAGACATGACTTCGTAATTCCATGGTACCGCCTTGGTATTTCCATAAGGAAAAGGAATTGGTGCCTGAACTATTATTGGATATGGTCCATTTGGAGTTGCCATAAGATTTTTTTTCCTATAGAGGATTTCCAATGGTCTTGGGAACGATCTATTATTCTCCATGCACGGCTCTATGGTCAACACATGATCAACTTTTGCACAAACTACCTAATTGTCAATCGTATCAATCAAGTTTAACTCAGCAAAGATCATTTTCATTGGGATTTTCACATGTTCCATACTCTTAATTGCACATTGATCTATCTCATCTTCAATGACGTTGATAGAGGAATTTCCGTGGCCCGGCAAGGGATTACTCCCCACATTGGGACTGTCTTCCTTGAAGGTAAGCCATTTTGTATTAATCAATTCTTGCACTTTAGATTTTAGTGCTTGACAATCTTCGACGGAATGTCCTACATCTCCTGCATGGTACTCACATTTGGCATTTGGGTTGTACCATTTTGGGAATGGTGGTTCCATAGGTCTCATGGGTCTCGGGACTACCATTGAGTTCTGGAGTAGGTGAGGCAACAATTGGCTGTATGTCATGGGAATCGGGTCAAAATGGGTTATCTTCTTTTCTCGATTAACTGGTGGTTTGTATTGATTCGGGATTGGATTTTGGTTCCATTGGTTTTGTTGGGGAAACGTGAGAGGGGGTGCCTGGACCATGGGTTGTTGATCATAAGGTGGCCTTGAAGGGTGATATTGGGGGTATGGAGCTGGTGAAGTCGTAGCCACATATGGATATGGAATGTATGGAATTTGGGGTATCAGGGGCTGAAATTTTGGAGGTCGATAAGAATTCATGGATGGAGAATAATAGACTTTTGGGTTTGCCATTACAGTGTTAGTATCCCCTTATTTCTTCTTTGTGAATCCCATCTGGGGCTTCTTTACACCACTCGTTCCAAATACAATCTCACCACTCCTCATACCACTTTCTACTCTTTCTCCTATCATGACCATGGCAGAAAAGTTTGATGACATACTTCCAATCATCTTTTCATAAAAGGGCGACTGGAGAGTATCCATAAACATTCCAACCATTTCTCTTTCAGATAAAGGAGGATCTACTTGCGATGCCACTTCTCTCCAGCGTTGTGCATATTCTTTGAAGGTTTCATTGTCCTTTTTCAGCGAATTTTGCAATTCCATCCTGTTAGGGGCCATATCAATGTTGTACCTGTATTTTTTCAAGAAGGCATCAGCCAAGTCTTTCCACTAACGGATTCGATTTAGCTCGAGATGCATATACCAATTAAGTGATGCCCCACTCAAACTGTCTTGAAAAAAATGAATGAGAAGCTTGTCATCATGAGCATGAGAAGCCATTTTTCTACAATACATGGTAAAGTGATTTTTAGGGCATGTGGCACCTTTGTACTTTTCAAACTCAGGTACCTTGAATTTTGAAGGGATTGCTACATCAGGAACCAAGCACATATCAAAAGCATCAAGACCATAGGCATTACTACCTTCCATTGCTTTTATTCGCTCTTCTAAAACATGTAATTTTCTTTCGACTGTGTATCTTCACCAATAAACTGAGGTTGTTGCCAATTTCCGTTAGCATCGAAATGGGGTGCTTGGGGTGCACTTAATGGAATGTTTTCTAAGGGTAGAGTGTTTTGGGGTGGCATGTAGCCGAGAGGAGATGGGATTTGGGGTTGGTTTAAGCTTTGGGAATTGATGGCTGAGTGATTTGGGTTATTGTCCATGGGGTTGATGACTAAAGGCGGAGTATAACCAGGTGGGATACCATACATAGGAAATTGCATAGCTGCTGCACGGAATTGATGGGTAGTTGGGGTAAAGCCTGGTGGGTGAGAAGGAGTGGTTTGGTGTTCTTCATTTGCAGTTGGAGGATTCCCATCTGTATTCTCCTTTTTTGCCAAAGCCTGTATAGCCTCTAGGATTCGATCAACCTTGTCCTTCAATTGGCTAACATCTGCTCTCATTACTTCTTGGTTTTGCTCAAGTTCATCCATGATCTTGGAGTTTGCGCGAGTCCGATAAGGGTGTCGAGGAAACAGCTTTATTGATTTTTTTTCTTCTGTTTTTTTAAATAAAAAAATAAATTTATGAGTATATATGAATGGAATGAAGATGGAATTATTTAGTTAATTAATTATTTTTTACATTATAGTTGTATGTTGGGGAATCATAAGCCTTTTGAATTATAAGTGAAGAAAATATGGGGATCGATAAACAAAACAAGCAAATCCTTCATTGATGGGAAAAAGAGTACATCACATTTAAATTAAAAACTACAACATCTATGGTATTTTAATCTTCTCTTTCGATAGGACGACCAATCTTTTCCTCCAATTCTTCTACCAGATTTTTGCAATATTCAACGAACTTGAAGACTTTGACTGGAGTATTGAGCGGATGCATTACTGTATCAATCTATCTTAGATGCTTTGGAATTTTTATGATTGCTTGATTAGCTAGCATTGCCAATTTTGAAAAGCAATCTTTCCAATGCTTGCCGTTATCTTCCAGCTCTTTATAGACCTCTTGATTCTTCAATTGTCCAAGCAACGTCACAAAACGATCCTCCCAATATATGGTTTCATTCTTTAAGTCACTATAGATCTTTTCTTGATAATCAATGTAATTCTTCCATTTCTTCCATGTGTTGCCTTTCATTCTTTACTTGACTCTCGTAGTCGGCTACCATCTCTTCAAGTTGTTTCTTTAGATCTTCAAATTCCTTTTTATATTCCTTTCAGAGCTTGTTGATTTCGCCCATAATTGCTTCCACATATAAGCTTCCTCAATAGCTTCATTCCTTTCTTGCTTCCGCACATCTAATTCTTCATTTTCACCTCTCAAACAATCTTGTATGTCCAGTTTATTTTCCTTTTCAATTTTCAACCTCTTGTTGCTTCTCTCAATAAACTGATTCTTACAAGTGTTTTTTGATCGCAAATTCTCAATCTCTTGGGAGACTTTTGCTAACTTCGCTTCTAGCTCTATTTTCTGTTCTTCAGACTTTAACAATAATGCTTTGAGTTCTTCTGTTTCTTCGTTTGTAACAAGGGTAGGTTCAGGTATCTCCTGATCACTCGACGGTGTACTGTGGAAAGGCAGTTTGATTTCTTGGACTCTTTTCTTTACCCATTGTTGATAGGGTTCCTTTGTGCCACAACTTCTACGTCCGAGTACTCTTCCTTTTCTATTGATCACTTCCCAAGCTCGACTTATCCTCCGCAACATCGGTAAATCTACTATACCCATATTGTGGAAAACAAAAGCTTCTAATGACTTATCATATGGTTTCTCCAACATAGGGTAACCAAGCTGTCTCAGAGCTATCATCGGATTGTAGTTAATACAACCTTTGGTTCCCATGAGAGGTACATTTGGAAAGTCTCCGCATTGGCATATTACTTCTTCTACTTCTTGTTCTCTATGATACCATGAAATTATGTCCCTGGTAAGGCTAGCTATACTCTGATCCCATTCACGGTTATTTTAAATTCCAACATGATACCCTTTCTTGAACATGTGAGACATGAACCAAATATACAACACTGGAACACAACACAAAATTGTTCCTCCTTTCTTCTCGTGCCGCATATGCAGAGAGTAGTACACATCAGCAAGGACCGCTGGAACTGGATTTTGTTTATTTTTGTTAAAAGCTAAGAAGACATTGATGGCAGCAAAATCAACAAAATTATCAAGGTTTGGGAATAAGACAATACTATAGATAATGAGAGCCAAGATACTTCAGCAACTACGCTCAAATTTGGTGGTTGCCCAGTATATCGATAAGGGTTTCCTTTCTCTAGGGAGTAACCCAATATTTGCTCGAATTCTTCTAATGTCGGGGCCAACTGAAAGTCTTGAAAGGTGAAACATCTTAAAAGAGGGTCATAATACTGAGCCAGTGCCGTGAGGGCCCCTGTTTGCACATTTACTGCCAAGAGGTTTAGGCTTTTCCCATATTTACTAAAGAAAATCTCACATTGTATGGTTTTCATTTGATTGTTGATGTCTCTTAAACTTTTCAAATCAGGTTGCTTGAACTTTAAAAGTAAAGTTTTTCTTTTTTCCGATCCCATTATCCACTTAACACGTGACTAAGGTTTGTATGATTCCCCAAAAATCCTGAAAATTTATGCAAAATGCTATTATATTTTTTATTTTTAGAAAAGAAGAAAGAAAGAAAAATCATGAGATATGAATGAAACTATGTAGAATAATTATTGTGAATGTGTTTATATACATATATACATACATATATATATATATATAAAGTTTTGAATGTATGAGTTATTTTTGGTTTATATGGATGTTCTTATGATGAAAGGGACTATTGGTTTATGTAGTGAAACTCTCACAAGGGTGATTCTATGATTCTAAATGTGGTTTCTAGAGCCAATAATCCTATTTTCGAATATTGTCAACAATAATAGGTAAACTATTTGGAGTGACGATACCCTTGATAGGATCAAACTCTAGGTGAGATCTTCATGCTAACCAAACAGGATGTACATCCAGAAGGCTATCACTACGCAACCTCGAAACTAAATTTAAGTTTTGTTCAAACTCGGGTATAAGGTTCCAGTCATAAGTGTGTGTAGAGTGTAGAATAAACATAATTCAATAACTCTAAATTGCTAATAAAACATATATACATGCACAGAAAATAATAATAATAATAATAATAATAATAATAATGAATAAATAAATAAATAAATAAATAAAATAATTAAATAAATGACTTACTAGCTTAAAAGAATATTATAATGACAACTAATATTTATTAAGAAATAATAAGCCCATAAAGTATTAGAAAATGAAAATCAAACAAATATAGAAAAAGTTAAAAATTATGCACAATTAATTATGTTAGGTTTGACTCTCTAAGGGTCCCCAGCGGAGTCGCCAGCTGTCACGGCCTAAATTTCGAGTGTTTCTCGAATTCAATGGAGTCGCCACCAAAGTTTATTTAAAATAAGGAATACATTGGAAAACCCTTAAAAAGAAAAAATAAATGGTATTTGAAACCAAATTTTGAGTTCGGGAGTCGATTATGCGTAAGGAAGGTATTAGCACCCTACGACATCCGTTAAAATACGGTTACTTATAACTAATTGTGCAAAATTAGTATTAACTTAAATATATTTATTTCTCTTTATTGAATATGAATATCAATTATTTATTTTTAATGTGATTTTGAAATAAATACGTGTTTAAAGAAAAGAGGAAAAAAAAAAGAAATTTTTTTATTAATGTGTTTGACAAGAGTGTGATCTCGCTCCTACGTATCTTCCGGTGCGATGGAGAAATCAAAGCTACGTAGTTCTTGGATAGAAAATGCGGTTGTGTTGATTACTTTTAAAGAAAAATGTGTTTTGTTATCAATAAAAAGTTTTGGCGAAAGAAAATGAGTTTGTTTGACTTGAATAATTATTTCGAAATACGAGTTTTAAGACTATCAAGATGTACAACTCGTGTCTCAAAAACTCAAAGAGGAAAAAGATGTTTAATCTAATTAACCTTTATAAGAGTATTTTATATTACTTTTTTTTTTTAAAATCGTGTTTTTAAAACCACAAAATAGTACAACTTGTGTCTTAATAACTCAAAGATTAAAAAGATGTCACATCTAATTAATCAGATTTAAAAAAAATAATTTTAAATTAATTTATTTATAAAAGTGAATTTTAGAAATATTAAATTGTACAACTCGTATCCTAACAACTCAAAGGTTAACAAATGTCACATCTAATTAACCTTTCAATATCTGATCACAATTTTATCTTAGCCTCTTTTTTTAGAATTAAAAATCGATGCTAAATATTAAATAAGTTTAAATGGTTCTACGAAATATATGGACTTATAATTTGATATGTTAAATAATTGAAAATGCATTTTAATAATAGAACCAAAAATATTATATACAAATGTGAGCTTCTTTCAAAATATTTTTAATTAAATAAGTGATGACAACAAAGCTTATTTTAATATTAAATAGCACAACCCAAAGTTAAAAATAAAACAAAAAACCGATTAACACAATTCATCGATGAAATAAATAATGTTTATTGATATTTAATTATATCCATAATTATTTATTTGAAATGTAATAAATATAATAGGATATTTGTTGATTAAATAAAATAAATGTCATGAGAATATTTATTGGCAAGCTATCATGATTAGCTGATGTAGCAAGCAGAAAAAAAGGAACTCACCGATCACATCCATACAGAAAATGGCTATGGGAAGCAACGCATGGCAGAAGAAAAAGCAAACATTCATACAGAAAACCAGTTGTATCAAAAGCATGGCAGAAAGTAAAAAGAAACAGACTGTATCAAACGCATGACAAGGCCGTATTAAATGCATGGCAGGAAGTAAAAAGGTGCAAAGCAAAGCACGCTACAACTACCTTTTCAATATAAACTGGCTGACCATTATAAACTTTTATAAACACAATAAAAACAAAATCTCAACCAAAACAATACTCATATATATCACAAAATTTCATCCTTCAAACTCTAGTTTCAAATTTTGGTTTCCAATATAATAATATAGAGTTTGAAAGAAAGAAAAGAGCAAATATGATGAGAATGAGAAAATACATGCCTCTTCAGATACCGATATAGACAGAGACGGTGGTGTACGGCGATTGATTGTGGTTGGCGGTGGATTATCGGTGGGATGAAATGACGGTAATGACCTTTGTTTTTCTATTTTTTTGTTTTGAAATAAATAATTTTGAAGATGAGATTGTATTGTTGTTTCTCTACTAAATTTCTCTCTAATTTTCTTTACTTCTCTTTTGGAAAATAAATCTTTTTTCTCTGAAAAATCAAGCTCCCCTTTTACTGATTTTCGAACTCAATTTATAGGCTAAAATGGTGAATCTTTCTGTTCATTAGATAAAATTAAGTTCTGGATTTTGTATAGTTTTGTTGCAAATTTTACACAACATTAGATTTTGAGTGTAGAAGTGTTACAAGTAATAGCCTTATTAGTCTGAAATCAAGCAAGTAACTGGTTTGTAACAGGTTTATAGTAGGATGCTAACAAGGCCAACAAGATAAAGAAAAGTTTGCCGTAGGATGCTAACAAGGCAAGCAAGATAAAGGAATGTACACAATACAAATAGTAAAAAGAGAAGAGAAAAAAAAGTGTGTTCATAATTTTTCTTTTCTATTTTATCTTATTTTATTTTTGGTGTTAAATGAGAACACTTATGTAAATTGGACTAAATTGTAAAAATTATGATTTTCAGATTTTTTATAATAATATTTATAAAGTATTTATTAAACATATTATTACTTATTCTTGAATTACTTTTAAATAGTCGGACAAAATTGGGGTACTACACTATGGCCCCGGTTTCTGGTTTTAATAGACGAACAGGGAAGGAGAAGTCCAGTTTTCTTGTTATGACACAGGATGAGCATGATTTGACTGATGCTGTCAAGGAAACTGAGTGGTTTTTCCCAGTGGTGGTCAAGGGTTTGATGAGTGCTATGAAAGAGAAGCCTGAACCACCAAAAGAGGTGCAGGAAATCTTGACGGATTTTGAGGAGTTGATCTCGGATGAGCTACCCAACGACTTGCCTCCTATGCGAGATATTCAACATCAGATTGAGGATGAGTCCCTATGCCGAACCTACCTCATTACCGCATGAGTCCCAAGGAGAACGAGATATTGCGGGAGCAGATTGAGGATTTACTAAAGAAAAGGTTCATTAGAGAGAGTATGAGCCAATGTGCAGTTCCAGTGCTTTTGGTGCCTAAGAAGAACAATCAGTGGCGGATGTGCGTTGACAGTAAAGCCATCAACAAGATAACGATCAAGTACAAGTTTCCCATTCCTCGTCTGGAGGACATGCTTGATGAGTTATTGGGGTCTAAGTTGTTTTCGAAGATAGATCTACGGAGTGGTTATCATCAGATCCGAATTAGACCTGGAGATGAATGGAAGACGACTTTCAAGAGCAAGGATGACCTTTACGAGTTGTTGGTCATGCCTTTCGGGTTATCCAACGCCCCCAGTACTTTCATGAGACTAATGAATCAGGTTCTTCGTCCTTTTACTGGCTCTTTTGTGGTGGTTTACTTTGATGATATTCTGATTTATAGCAAAACCAAGGAGGATCATCTAGAGCATTTGAAGCAAGTGCTACAGGTCTTACAAGAGAACCAGTTATACATCAACTTGAAGTAGTGCACCTTCTGTACCAACAAGTTGTTGTTTCTGGGTTTTGTTGTCGGTGAAGATGGGATTCAGGTGGACGAAGAGAAGGTGAGTGCTATCAGAAACTAGCCTGCACCTAAGTATGTGACAGAAGTACACAGTTTCCATGGCCTGGCTACTTTCTATCGGAGGTTTGTGCGCGACTTCAGCACCATTACTGTGCCTATCACCGAGTGTCTGAAGAAAGGAAAATTCCAGTGGGGACCTGAACAAGAGCAGAGCTTTGCGATGATCAAGGAGAAGCTTTGCACGACACCAGTTCTCGCTTTACCTGACTTCGACAAGATAGTCCAGGTGGAGTGTGACGCCACTGGAGTAGGGGTAGGTGCTGTACTTTCACAAGAGAAGCGACCATTGGCTTTCTTTAGTGAAAAACTTAGCGACGCCAGGCAGAAGTGGAGCACTTATTACCAGGAGTGTTATGCAGTCTTTCGAGCTTTGAGGCAATGGGAGCATTATTTGATTCAGAGGGAGTTTATCTTGTTCACTGACCACTTTGCCCTGAAGTTCCTCCATAGTCAGAAGGTGATAAACAAGATGCATGCTCTTTGGGTGAGTTTTCTACAGAAATTCCCATTTATCATTCAGCATAAATCAGGCGCCCAGAACAAGGTCGCAGATGCGTTGAGTAGGAGGGCTTCCTTGTTGATTACCTTAGCTCAGGAGATTGTGGGTTTTGAGTTGCTGAAGGAACTATATGAGTCTGATACTGAGTTCAAGGAGTTGTGGCTCAAGTGTACAAATCAACATCCCAGCGCAGATTTTCATATTCGAGAGGGCTACCTGTTTAAGGGGAATCAACTCTGCATTCCTAATTCTTCTTTGAGGGAGAAGCTTATTCGAGATCTGCATGGTGGCGGTCTTGGAGGTCATTTGGGGAGAGACAAAACCATCGCCAGTTTGGAGGAGCGGTATTACTAACCTCATCTGCGCCGTGATGTGGGTACTATCGTCAAGCGCTGCTACACTTGTCAGGTTTCTAAAGGTCAGTCTCAGAACACTGGTCTTTACATGTCATTACCTGTTTCTGATGATATCTGGTTAGATCTTTCAATGGACTTTGTATTGGGGTTACCTCGTACACAGCGAGGAGTAGATTATGTATTTGTGGTGGTTGACAGATTTTCGAAGATGTCACACTTTATTGCTTGTAAGAAGACCGTTGATGCATCCAACATAGCCAAGTTGTTTTTCAAGGAGGTTCTGCGTTTGCATGGAGTCCCCAGGTCCATCACTTCAGATCGAGACACCAAGTTCCTCAGTCATTTCTAGATTACTCTATGGCGGATGTTTGGTACTGCACTGAATAGGAGTTCTATAGCTCATCCTCAGACTGATGGGCAGACAGAGGTCACCAACCGAACGCTGGAGAATATGATTCGGAGTGTTTGCGGGGATAAGCCGAAGCAGTGGGATCTGGCTTTACCCCAGGTCGAATTTGCTTACAACAGCGCAGTGCACTCAGCTACAGGAAAATCGTCTTTCTCTCTGGTTTATTCTTCTCCACCGCGGCATGTGGTTGATCTGGTGGTGCTACCCAAGGCTCATGGGGTGAGTACCGCAGCTGAAAGTATGGCCAAGGATGTGCAAGCCGTTAAGGAAACTGTCAAGAAGTTATAGGCTACTGGGCAGAAGAACAAAGTTACTGCTGACAAGCACAGGAGAGTCAAGGTTTTTGCTGTGGGAGATGATGTGATGGTGTTCCCCCGTAAGGAGAGGTTTCCAGTTGGCACTTACAAGAAGCTTCAGCCTCGCAAGTACAGGCCTTTCAAGGTGCTGAAGAAGATCAATGACAACGCTTATGTGATCGACTTGCTGGAATCCATGAATATTTCCAATACCTTTAATGTGGCTGATATTTATGAGTTCCATGAGGATGTTGCCCTTTATCCTGGTATGAACTCAGGGTCGAGTTCTTTGGAGGTGGAGGAGACCCTGACGCAGTCGGAATCACAAAAAGAATAGCAAGCGCTAATCCTAAAAAAGAACAAGTTCTGAAATCCACCAAAGAAGAGAAAACTCTCAAAATTAATTATTTTATTAAAAGATGCCCATTTTGCTACAACATAGAAAGTCTTTAAATAGATAATAGAAACCCTAGTGCGAAAATTAGGTAAAACAGAAAAAGCCCGAAATTACAGGAAAAACTAAAACGGCTATTTTGAGACCCAAGACGAGCTCAAAACGGTTCTGGAGTCTATACATCATGGCAAAGCGATGTGTTGTGTTTGTGGCGCGATTCCCTTTTCGGAAAGGTATAATAATAGACAATCTGACACCGGACGATCCTTTTCCGCATTTTCCGCTGCGTTTACCCGCAAAGCCGTTTCTTTCTCGATTCTTGCCGCGAACCTTCCTACATCACAAACAGACTCACAAATGCTTATGTCATTAGATAAACTCAAATAAACCAATTCAAACAAACCCTTCAATTTGCATAAACAACTTAATTAAATGCTTATAGAATACACACTTATCATAAGTTATTTCTATAACTAAAGATAAAATATAATCAAACTGTTTATATAAACTATTTTCATAAACTCTCCAAACAGTCTCGCAAGTGCTTACGCTGACATATGAGCTCAAATAAACCAATTCATTAGGGCTTTATATGCATATTTTCATCTCAAGATGAAAGAGATGTGATAACATACCTGTTGTCATATGCTTTTAGCCCCAGTGAAGGGAATACTTGAAATCCACACTTATCAGAAGCTGTATAGAACCATTGAAAGAAACCCCATAAGAAACTCAAACTGAAGAATTTTCCCAACACTTTCACCTGTTTTCTGGAAAAGTAAAAAAAAAAAAATACATTAATTGAAAATCTAACAAATCATGAAGTCACATAGAACATAGAGGATCATTGAGTATGCTGCAAATACAATGCCTACTTTGCTAGTTTGGCTCCTTGAGGAGTGTGGAAACTGTTGATGAGATGAGCAGTTGCAGTACCACTTGGATATGTCAATTTGAAGTCAATAACCATAATCTACATTCCATAACAGAAGCAGTATTTAAGAATCAGTTTTGTAATGCATTTTCCAAGATAGAAGGAAAAAGGCAAAAAATAATTTATTAGGAAAAAATGAAATACTAATGAACTGTGAAACACAGTCGCGTTAAGGATTAGGTGTGTTTTCGTGTCCGACACTCATACGGCACGTGTCTACAATTCACACATACGGCACGTGTCTACAATTCACACAAGTGTCTCAAAATAATCATTTTCCTTCTTTGCTTCGACTATCTTAAACACAACTCAGACGCTTTTACAGTAATGAACACCTTTTCAAATTTGTTCTTAAAAATATTAGCACAAAAACAAGATTTTAAAAGTAATATAAAATTTTAACTAGGCATTTGATAATTTCTCGCATATACACTTCTTTTACAGTATTCAATTGACGAAGATCAATGAGGGGGTTTATGACATTAAGTTTTATTACATATTTTTAGTTTTTAATGAAACAAAGTGTTTAATTTAAATGCACATTCTCAATATTTCAAGAATGTGTAATACCTTTCTAAGAGGTACAACTGAGAAGAGACCCAAAAAGCTAACAACAAATAGAAAAGCAATTATCCAACCCAATTTAGGGTCCTTAAAAGCACTAGTGTCTGAGGATTGCTTGGCCACATGTTCACTCATTCCAAAGAGGTAACTTCCAAATCCTCCTGTTCATAGAAGTGAATAAAAGAAAGAAAAAAAAAATCATCAAATTAGGACAATGATGATATGATATCAACAAAAATAAATGCTTCTAGATTATAACAAGATTAGGTTTCCTTTCACATGTATACAACATTAAAAGTTCATTATGATAGAGTTTTTATTGGTTCTAAAACAAATTTTCTTGAATAACGATGACATAATATTTCAACCAGATTAAACAGTTAGTAATACTTCTTCATTCTAAGATGAGATACAATACATTAATTCAATAGTACACTACTGATAATTTTTTAAAACTTGAATGATGAGAGATAAATTAAAAGTTATGCTAATGAAGTTAATAGTAGGCATAAACTTTTTATCCAATCTCAATCACATTTCTGCCGGGACTTTCCATTTGTAAGTTGAAACATGAAAACAACTTCTTGGTATAAGTCGAAAAATCAAAACAAAGAAAAATCTGTATCTTTCAAGGTGTGGACAGAACTGATGACTTTGAAATTTCCAAAGTTCATATTATTCCAGACAGTGAAAGGTTGATAACAAATGATTGTGACAATTTTCAGGCTGAAAAGTTGCTCCAATTTATTCTGATTAGAGTTAACTAACTGTTTACCATAACACAAACATTAACCACTGAAGTACTTAATTGACTTGGTGATGTGGTTAAAATTTGATTATATGCAGATTAAAGAAAATGATTGAACAGTGAGAAAATCTAAAAAGCAGTACCAAAAATCTTAACTATTCCTTGACAATATCCAAGCAAAGTAGCATGATATCAAAATTAATCACATATCAAATTTCAGCACATGAACTAAAACAAGGGTCACAAATAACAATAACAACTTAAAAAACATAACATATATATTATAATAGTAAAACAGAGCAGCAGCAACAACAACAACAATAATAGATACAGATTCATAAAGTAAAGAGAATGAAAAAAAAAAAAAAAAGAATTGTACCACTAAAGGCTATGCCAGAGGAAGCAACAACACAAGTCTGAATAACAGTATTCTCTTGTCTTGTAAAAGGTTGTTTCAACATATCAGATTTTTCCAAAAACTTAGTCCAAGTTTTGACAAAGAAGAATCCCAGAAGACCAGCAGAGATATTCAGTGAAGGTATAATCCCAGTTGTGAGGTTAAGTTTCATCACAATGAAACTGAATAATATGCTAAGACCAAAACTAACCACAAAAGCTCTCAAAGTTAATTGCTTCCTCCATGATGGAACCAATAAGTGCTTAAACACTTTCTCCACAGAAGCTTCTTCTTCCTTCTTATCAGCAAAACTATCCTTTTGCTCAAGTTTTTGTTCATCATCATCTTTATGATCAAATTCATCAAAACCATTGTCAGCAACTACTCTATCATTATTATCATTTTGTGCCATGTCTCTAGATCGTAGATATTTGGATATAGGTTCAGATTCTACAAGGTTGTGGAAGTTTGTGTTTATATAGTACTAGTATACTTTAGTTAATGTTGGTGTTTGCCTTAATTTCCAAAGTATGATGTTGAAATATAGAGAAACTTTTCAGCCTGAGATATAAATTAGTACTATAGTGGTTAATGTTTGTGTTATGGTATAAAGTGGTTAACATTTGTATTAATTAATTTACATTTCGCTGAAATTGCTCTTTGGAGATATTTTAACGCATTCAAATGTTATTACCACTTGCAAATTTATCTTAAAAAAATCTTACAATATATCTAAGTTATAAGTAATTATGAGATATAAATTATTATTATTAACAATAGCATTTGGATATGTCATATATTTGGTATTGTAGGCTTTGAGCGTAAATTGACTTCCAAATTAAAAAAGATTTGATGATCTTGAACATTGTTCTCCTCTGACATTATATTACTCTAAGAGCCTACAATACACATATTTTGACACTGATGATCCTCTTGGAAATGTTGTGTTAGCTGAACTAGATAATTGGAACCAAATACCCTGTGAATTACATTTTTAGGATTATTTGTAATCTGGACCTTAAATTCCTAAAGAGTGTCTGAAATGTTTTCTGATTCTCCAAAATCAACTATATTTGAATCAAAAGCTTCATCATGATTCTTGTCAAAAAAAATTTTATCAGAGAGAGAAAATTATTGAATAATAGTGATGTTTCCTAATTCAACATTGAAGATATGATCAACAAAAGTAGAATTAACAACTCGATAAGTATTGTTGCCTTAAATATATTTATTTGTACATTCAATTTTGACATTGTCCAGCAGCAGTGCGGTTAGTGCTACCCACCGAAGTCATTTTCTTTTAGCCAAAGAGATATATTTACTTATCATACATTTAATCCACTTTAACGTTAAGTTTACAAGAGGAAAGCTATGGCCAATGTTATGAACGTGTGAACAAAAAATAGATAGATTCCCATATTCTTTTTTATAAAATGAAAGGTTGAAAATTTTTATTAATCAAAGTGATACTAATTACCATTTAACAATTGTTTCGAGGAGATTTGCACTCGCTACCTTGAAGTTACACTGCTAAGACTCTTAACACTGAGTTAGCTCGTCAAGTATAGATTCTCATATTCAACATTAACAAAAAAAAAAACCATAACCTTCTTTTTCATCTCAAACTCTTTCTAATTTTAGTGGACAAGTCAACGTTTAATAAAACTCTAGCAAAATGATCATAAAATCTATCAAAGGAACCCTTTCTTGTAACAACATCCAGACTTAGTGGAGCTCCAAGACTAATAGCAATCACAAAGGGAATTTTCAGACGAACCCTTTCTTGACACAAACTCAAGAAACAAATCTAACATTGAACCATTGTTTGCTTATGATTATTAAGATTAAAATATGGAGATCAAACAAACAATTTGAGTAAGTCAGGTTTAAGACTATATGAAGCCACCACACGACACTGTGAAGATCTTCAATTGAAGGAAATTTAAATTCATAAAATTATTTTCCTATTTGTTTGGGAGTTTAGAATAGAGAAATATAGAAAAAAAAAATTTCACATTTTTTAAGAATGATTTTGTAAAGAATAATAGAAAAATGTTACTTAAGAATATATTTTTAATTTATAGAGTATTATATCAACATCAAAATAATTTGAAAAATTTGTTTCAACCCTCCAAAATTCTTTTCTAATACAAACTTTTCAAAATTCTCTTCTTTCAAAAAGCTCTTCATTGATTCTATTTCTTCCTTCATTTTTTTTCAAAAGTCTCTCTTCCCCTCCAAACTCGAAGACAAAGTCCAAAGAAACAATACCCCATCTTCCAAAGGCTTCTGGAGGTTAATCAATTTAGCCCGCAAATCTTCAAATTCAAGAGAAAAAATGAGCTTACAATGAATATGATATTTACAATCCACCGTACTTTATATTCCTCCTCCTCCTTTGGGACTTTTATTGCAATATTTTCTCCAAGCTTTGGAAGTTGATTGTGAGAAAAACTAGAAGCATTACTTAGAGCTTGTGCAAAAGACTTTCTTCGCAGAGAAAAACGATCACCAATTATCGGAATTACCGAAACACTATTGATCATTATTTGCCTTCATAACCTCCTCACCAACAAGATCAAAAAAGTGAGAAATGATAAATTTTGTTTAGACAAAAATACCCTTAAATAAAAAAAATCTATATTATGTTATTCTCATCAATATTAATTGAATAACCATATTATTTTATTTCAAATTAGTTAATCAATTAAATTAAAATAATTGAGTTTAAGTAATTAATTTAAATATTTTGTTTTCTTGTTTAAAAAAATTGTCTTAAAATATAAACATATATATAATTATATATGGTATATAATACAATAATCAGAGCCACTCTTGAGATTTTTGGTGTCTTAGACAAAATAAAAAAAAAATTAAGTCACATTTTTTTGTTAAACAGAACATTAAGATGATGCATCACATGATCCACTTGACATTCCAACTAGGTTGACACCCCAACAATATCACATATCATTCCAGCATGTAGAGTAACATAATTAGCAAGACGATCAACACAAGCATTACCCTCCTGGAATATATGAGAGCAATGAAAACACATATGACGAGTGGTAGATATGCAATTTAGCCATCTATTGTGAAGTTTCCAAGGGACAATGTTCAGATTAGAGAAAGTCAAGAGAACTAATTGTGAGTTACATTCAAGCCAAAGTCGTTGCCAACCTTTCCTAGATGCAATATGTCACGACCTGAAAACTAAAAGCCGTGACCAGCGCACAAACTATACTTCTAGTCTGACAAATCTATCAACTAATATAACAATTAAACAAATAAATAGTTCTAAATAACTATTTCGGAAAATATATAATTTTTCTCGAAATTTCGACAGAGTATCCTCTGTAACTTCAACGTTCTCAAATTTATAAAATTCCTTTTTATACTTTTAACTCAGTCATATCTCAAAGAGCATAATCGAAATATTTAATATTTTCCAAAAAGATTTTCTAGACTCAAAATAGCTGCAAAATACATCATGACTCAACAGACTTTAAAAAAGAGTCCTCGTTCAAAGAGGCCTACCCAAAAAAAAATGATTGAGACTTGAATCTACTAACAGCTTACTACTCAGCTGCTTGTGAATCTGAAAAAAATAACAACATGAAGGGGTAAGTCACAAAGACTTAGTAAGGAGACAACAATCGCCACCAACTAGAAGGGAAACACAAAAATGCACGAATAATTGTTTTACAATCTTGTGGAAATTATATTAAACAATACTACAAAAAAATATAGATAATTCTCAAGTAAACTATACGCACAATAAAATCATTAAACTTATAATTTAGTCGTTCAGGTAGAAATATTTAAAATCCAATTTATAGAAAAGTGAACTCACAATGAGCAACCTAAAAAATCATAGGAAATCAAACAAGTAAAATATAAATTCTTGAGAACCAAGAGGCGATTTCATCTCATTGTTCGCCCTTTCCTCCTACGGGTGACATTTTCCTTAAGGGGGCCTCCATATAACGGATAACCTTCTTCTTTCAATCCTACAACGCATCATCACACATCAATTAGGGAGCTTACATCTCATTGATAGCACATTCCTCCTACACATGACATCTCTCAGAGGGGCAGCTCCATCTAACGGGTAATTTTCCCTAATCATAACAATGTAACTAGGTGCGCCTACCGCCGTTACGATTTCATAATTATAACAACGATTCACATTTAAAAATCATTTCCCATTTCATCATAACTAATGGAAAACATATTCAATTATATGTCAATTCAATATTTAAATACTTTATAACGCATACATAAATCAAAATAATAACATATTATATAACAAAGACCATTAAAAAAATAAAGGATGAAATCGTGAAAAATTCAAAGGTTGTGTTCCCCAAATTTTGAAATAGGTACTTTAACATAGAAAACGAGTAAAATAATAAGTATAGCATAATAAAAATATATGACAATGATTGTCGTCTACTGACAACTATGGAGAATCGACTAAGTTGTTGAGACAAAACCTCAATTTAAATATTTTGACGATAAACAAAGATTAATTAATAATTATAATTATGATTCTAAGCATGTTTGTATCTAATATGTGTGCTTGAGTGTATTAAACAAGATAGGTACCAAGAAACTCAAAATATATCATATTGAAGAAGAAACAAACTGAGACAGTAAAACCAAGAACGTTCTGGACAGTTTTAAAGAAAAAACGAATAACGTTCTCCAGGTGCTCAAGAAATGCATGAACGCAAAATAGATTTAGATTCAGTTTTTGCAGTTTAAATTAAAGCATGTTCTCTCAAATGTACTACAGAAAATCACTATTGGAAGATTACTTTAAGGATACGCTTCATTAAGACAAAATTTAGTTGCCACAAAGAGCAAGACCGAAGATTGTTCTTGAACTTCAGAAGCAAGAATGCCCAGAATCGAACAACATTCTTGCCTTTTGCCTGATCTCACTGACAAAGGACACTAGTCTGCTCCCAACGGGCAAATAAGCTGTCATAAGCTCTTTTAAAGCCTAAAAAAGAGATTTCAAGATGAAGGCACATATCAGAACTTAAGAAAGAAAACAAGCAATCCATCATTCATAATCAGATTCAAGAGCATTTAAGTCTTTCAATTATTTTCTCTAAGTTTTGTTCAGCTCTTAGCGGCTATAAATCACGATTGAGTTCAAAGTTCTTTTCTGAGTTCCAAAGATCAGAATCAATACTCAAACACGAGTTGAGGATATTTAGATTATATCATACTTTTTTATCATTTCATTGTAATCTCAAGATAAGGTGTGTTAAACTAGTCTTGAGTGGTTGCTGAAAATCCTTCTATGCTATAAAGAAGGTAGTGTGTAAATCCTTTCTAAAGATTGAAAGGTAGATCAGTGAAAATCCTTTCTGGCTTGAAAGGTATTGGTTTGTAACATATCAAGATTGATCTACAGAAAGTTTGTGTAAAAGCCGAGAGAGTTCTTGCTTTGAGCACTTAGTGGAAAATCTCACATTTGTGAGGACTGGATGTAACCCATATTGAGTGAACCAGGATATATATGTATGTTATATCTCTTCTCTTATCTATTTACTTTTAAGTCTTTTAATATCAAGTTCAATAGATAAGCTAAAACTTTTATTTTCAACTAACCAAGAACGTTATCTGTTTCTGGTTCAGAACCAAGAACGTTCTCCGTTTTCTGATTTACAACCAAGATCAATCTTGAGTTATTTTTTCAGGAAATTTTAAAAGATAAATTTACAATTCAAACCCCCTTTCTTGTAAATTGCTTTAAGTTTGTTCTCCAACAACTCCCAGAGTAGCAGGCAGGACCTCAGCTAACAAATTTGAATATAAAAAATATTCTCAAGACTTTAGAAAAATTATCCTAAAGTTTAGCTAACCGTAGAAACCATAAAAAGCATTTAAATATACTCTAAACACAAATAAGATTTTTAAACAAAACTACATCTTTTTCTATAGATTCATTCTTAGCATTAGAGTTGTGTATTTATGTCAAAAAGTCTCAATAAACAACACTCAAGAAATGGGTATCTTCTCCTTCCTTAGAGCACAAACCCTAACTCAAAAATTCTACCGAAGAACTTGTGAAAATATGAGGAAACTTGCTTAGGAAATGTATACTCTTCCTATGGATTTAAGATTTAGAGAGGCTAGTTTGTGACTTTAAGTGAGAAGAAGAAGAAGAAAAGGAAAGGAAAAAAAAATGAAAATGGGAGTGGGGAATTGTAACCGAGAGAGAGGAAAGGAATTGAGGGAGTGAGATAGAAAGAGAGTAAAAGTGGGTGAGGTAATGTTTTATTAATTTATTATTAATATTAGTATTATTATTATATTTTTTTTTAACTTAAATGAAATGATTCGTTTCACAATCTTAATTGTTGTAACAACCCCTAAAAATTATGCATAAAGAGCATTAATGATACCTATGTGAAACGAAAAGCAACCCAAAATTGGCAACACTATGTTCGCGAAAGATGCTACCACAAGCATCGATTCCAGGGGAGTCTTTAATCGCCTCATTCATATTCACTTTAATCTAGTAAGCACCCGGAGGCTGCCAAATTACTTCTTTGATAGAATGCTTAGGATCAGATTTACCATGTATAGAGAATTTGTTTATGATAATTAATTCTTGGATATTTGGGACACGGCCCAAGAGGAAAGTTGGCCAAAGAGACTGACACATGCACAAGAGGTTTATACCATGCACCCCTACCCTATACCTCCCACCCCTCATTTTCTCAAAATGCCTAAAATATCCTATTTTCCAATTATAAATTTAGTTGTAAAAACTTAAAAATTACTTTTTATGTTCGGAACTTTAGGATTTTATTATATAAGTCGAATCTTTCAAATTTTCGAAGGTATTTTTGTAAAAATTTCGAAATTTTCATAGATGTTGAAACATTCGCAGTTAAAATTTGTGTGATTTCGTCAACAATTTCGAAAATTTTGTTGAATCTGAAAAGTTCGAAAACCTTCGAAGGTTTCACTTCGAAGGCAAAGTTCCGAAGAGCATTCGGAAGTTTCATTTTAGGCAAATTTCGAAAGTATTCAAAAGTTTTACTTTTTGGCAAAGTTTCGAATACTTTTTGAAGGTTTTAGGTTGGCAAAGTTTCAAATACTTTTCGAAAGTTTAAGGTTGGCAAAGTTTCGAAAGGTTTCGAAAGTTTCATTTTGAAATGAAACTTTCGAAAGTTTTATTTTGAAAAACTTTTACTTTATTTTTTAAATATGTATTAATATTATTATTATTATTAATTAATTAAATAGTGTAAACTTTTTAGAATCAGGTATGAGTAGAGTTGAGGTTCTTGCTACAACGTCGACTATAGATTCTACAGATAAATTTATCACTGATCAGGTATTTTTACCGATAATTAAATTTAGAACTGATAAATTTAATGTATTAACATGTATTAATGTTTTATTTTAAATATTTATTTTATTCTGAAATTTTTATTTGAAATATATATTTTGTAGATATTTCCTTCTCGAGAAGCTGTATTTGAATGGGCAAAAAAAATTGGAATGCAAAATGGAATTTTAATTGTTATCATTCGATCAGATAAAGCAACGGGAAAGAGAGGCAGAAAAGACAAAACAAAATGTGGTTGCTCAATCAGAACAACTCATGGATTACCATGTGCTTGTGAGCTGGCAAAATTGCAGATGTCTGGTAATGTTATTCTCTTAGATAGCATTCATATTTTTTGGAGGAAATTAAGCATTGAGCAAGAATTGGAGGATGAAGAATCTTTATCAGATTATGATTTTTCAGAAGAGTTGGAAGCAATGAAGGCATACATGAAGAAACAAGATATTGTTGGTCAAAGGATATTCAGAGCAAAGGTGCGTGAACTTGTATTTCCACAAACAACAACAATGGTTCCACCACCTAATAAAGTGAAAACCAAAGGAGGTACTAAAAGGAGAAAAGAATTTGATAGACCTCGTGATCCATCATATTGGGAGTATGTCGATGCATCTTATGGATCTCCAAATCAATCATCACAGCGTTCTGCGGGGCAATCATCACAACGTCCTGCAAGTCAATCATCACAGCGTCCTGCAAGTCAATCATCACGAGGTCCTGCAAGTCAATCATCACGAGGTCCTGCAAGTCAATCATCACAGCGTCCTGCAAGTCAATCATCACAACATCCTGCAAGTCAATCATCACAGCGTCCTACAAGTCAATCATCACAGCGTCCTGCAAGTCAAATATCACAGCGTCCTGCAAGTCAATCATCACAGCGTCCTGCAAGGCAATTATCTAAGATACTTTTTCCTACATTCATTCATCCGTATATCGAGGACATAATAGATGTTGAGCCTGATGGAAATTGTGGGTATCGCGCCGTTGGAGCGTTGTTAGGTTGGACAAAGAATCTTGGCCTTTAGTTCGAACACAATTGGAGAAAGAGATTAATTTACATAAAGACCTTTATTCCAAAGTTTTCAATGACAACGTTGAAACCGTGCAGAAGTCGTTGATGATTTCTAGATTGGGTGCTCAAGGAAAAGATAAGTGGATGACTATACCAAATTTAGGTTATGTGATTGCAACAAGATATAATGTCATATTGGTATCGTTGTCGCGTAATCTGAATATGACATTCTTTCCGCTGAATAAAGGACCATCGAAAGATTATTCTCTTAATCATTTAATAGCAGTTGTATTCATCAATGAAAGTCATTGGGTATAGGTAAGTTTTATGATCTATAGTAATGTTTAATAATAATATTTTCTTGTTTAGATAAATTAATGTTTACTATTTTATTTTTCAGATCAAATCGAAGTATAATTGTCCGTTGCCACCTACCTCACAAAAATGGAAAGACTTTTGTAGTGATTGTGCAAAGACATGGCAAATAGCTTATGTAGAACGTATTAAGCATTGGGAACACATTGATCCATCATTTGACAAATCATCTTGTATTTCATTAAGTCAAGATTAGATTATATGTTTAAACTTTTAGACATTTAGTTATTATAAAGATTTATGTTTGAACTTTTAGAAATTATAATTTACTTATGGTTATGTGGTAACAAGTTGAACTTTAATGGATATAAAAAAATAGATATTAATATAAAAATATATTATTAAAATTTAATGGCAACACACAATAACTAATCGTCTCCTAGGAAGAGTCTGCTTAACTCAGTGAATATATTATGAGCTTCAAATATAGTTTCACACACTAATCCCCTACGTATAAGCTCAGATGCTAGCTGATCTCGTTCTGATGATGGACCAGCACGTGCAGATAATGATGGAATCTGGGGATCGTGTGCAGCAGTAGGTAGGGGTGTTCAAAAAAACCAAAATTTAAACCAAACTGCAGAACTGAACTGAACCGGTTTTCGAACTGATTTTTTAAAATTGAAACTGAACTGATTTTCAGTTCTAAAAAAACCGAACCGGTTTTTGGTTAAAAAAACTAGAACCATATTTTTTTTATAGAAATAATTAGGGGTAATTATGTAAATTTGGCTTATAGGAACAAAAAAATTAAATTAAAACCAGTTCGGTTCGGTTCAGTTTTTTGAACTGAAAACCGGTTCGGTTCAGTTTTCAAATATTGCCCACCCCTAGCAGTAGGTGACCTGGAAAGTGGAGCAGCAAAAGGTGTACTGGAAGGAGCATCAGTAGGTGGAGGGAGGATCAGAGGATGTGAAATATTAAGGTACCAAGCAAAGTAGTCTTCAGTGACTTCTCCCGAAAACCTCGCCAGAGGAGATAGACTCCGGAATGTAGCTATACATGATCTAACATTATTCTGCCACTCCCAATCTATACTCCTAGGCATCTGAGGAACGTCACGCGGAATGCACTGAATACGACCAAACTGTCGAAGACATCGCTCTGGCAAATATGGAATTGAAACTCCTGCCCATCGAAGGTATCCGGAGAACATCGAAGACGAGACAAAAGGATGATTAGCTCGATCATCATCATATGGTGTAAACAATACATCATCGAGCATCATAGAGTCAAGTCTCCGCCTGTATGTCATCAGTCCACCTTCAACTGCGTGTTTTGCAGTCCACCTACATGCTCTTGGAAGATGTGTAGGAACCGTTCCACTATCACCGCGTTTACAGATCCTAGGAAAGTGCTCGTAAATCCAGTACTGCACCAAATAACACAAAAAACAAAACAACAAAATAATCAAATAAATATATACATAACACAACTGAATAATTAAATAAATAAATAAAACAACTAAATAAATAAATAAATTCAAATACCTGTAATAGGGTCATGTAACCCCCCAGCTGTCTAGTGTGATGAACGGCTCCATCTCCCAGGTTATCGTATAGTACAACAAATGCAGCAGCACCCCATGCAAAATCCCGGCAACGATCTAAATCAGCAAACAAACTAACATATTTTGCTTCCACACGAGTGTGTGTTTTGTCAGCAAAAATGGTGCTACCAACTAAATGCAATAGATAAGTTCTGGCAGCACACTCATACATGTTAGCTTGAATTAAACGCTGATATAAATTGCGCAACCACTGCAACCTATACTGTGCACACTTGTTGTAGTTGATCTCAGCAGCAGCTTCCTCCCAAGTGGCTCCTAATAACTCATGTGCAGCCATCATAGCATTATTAGTATTCATGTTCAGTGGTGCTTCAAAAAAATTACCTCGTGGTTTGATATGAAGGAGAGTGGCGACGTCGTCTAACGTGATGGTCATCTCTCCGAATGGCAAATGAAACGAGTTGGTCTCCCTATGCCACCTTTCCACAAAGGCGGATATCAGACCAGCATCAGCCATCGTCAAGTAAGCGGAAGACAAATGTAACAGCCCAGATTCTCCTATCCAATGCTGTACAGCTTCTGGTATATGAACTTCCGCAAACCTTTTCAGTTTCAAACCATGGGTAATAACTTTCAACAAGCCACGATCCTACAAGTAATTAAAAGAACATATCAATAAATATTTATTCATAATTAATGAAATAATGTACCGAGTATAACAAATAATTATACTTAGTTAAAAAATTAATTAATTAATTAACATTTACCTCTCCTTCCCATATCTTACGCGCCACGTGGTGTTCGTACTGTGTCAGCACAGATGTATCCACTGGTCCTCCAGGGAAACCGGACTGCTGATCCTCATCAGCACCAACCTCATGTTCAACAGGCTCATACTCCATCTGTGCATGCTCATCTTCCTGAACATGCTCAGGCTCAGGGACATCCTGCTGAACTTCCTCGTGTCTACTACGGCGGCGGTTGGCTTCATTCCGTCGTCTGTTTGATGCTGTAGGCGGAATTCTATCTGCAATAGTGCGAATGATCTGTCCAAACGCACCTCTAGTTCTAGGCACTGCAAAATTTAGTTAATGTTATATCAATATATCAATCTGAGAAATATAATCAACTACACAAAATATGTACTCTTACAAAAATCTGGAAAGTAGAATTTTGGAAAATATGAGAAAATTTGTGAAAATCTGGAAAATCTGGGAAATTCTGGAAAACTTTCGAAAGTTTGGATGAACACCAAACTTTCGAAGCATTAAATCTGGCAAACCTTCGAAACTTTCCAAGAAAACCAAAGTTCCGAAGTTCATATTCTGGCAAATTTGGAAAACTTTCGAAAGTTTGGATGAACACCAAACTTTCGAAGCATTAAATCTGGCAAACCTTCGAAACTTTCCAAGAAAACCAAAGTTCTGAAGTTCATATTCTGGCAAATCTGGAAAAATTTCGAAAGTTTGGATGAACACCAAACTTTTGAAGCATTAAATCTGGCAAACCTTTGAAACTTTCCAAGAAAACCAAACTTCCGAAGTTCATATTCTGGAAAATTTGGAAAACTTTCGAAAGTTTCCAACAAAACCAAACTTCCGAAGTTCATATTTTGGAGAATCTGGAAACCATTCGAAGGTTTGGATGAACACCAAACTATCGAAGCATTAAATCTGGCAAACCTTCGAAAGTTTCCAACAACACCAAAGTTCTGAAGTTCATATTCTGGAGATTCTGGAAAACATTCGAAAGTTTGGTTGAACACCAAACTTTCGAAGCTTTGATATCTGGAAAACAGAACTTTGAAGGTTTGAAAAGTTTCGACAAAATCAAAAAGTTCGAAATTTACTTACTTTTCTGGGTTTCTGGAGATGGGAAATGCTCGAATGTTGTTGGAAGATGGATTTCTAAGCTTTGAACTTCTCGAAGGTATCAGAGAGTGCACCAAAGTTTCGAATCTGAGGGGGTGAAAAAATGAAGGGATTTTTGTTGATTTAGGGTTATAAGTTAACACTAGGGGTATTGTAGACATTTCACAGCACATGAGGGGTGGGAGGTATAGGGGTGGGGGTGCATGGTATAAACCTCCATGCACAAATTAACGAAATATCATGCTCCAACCCGACAACCTTGTTGACAAACCACAAGTTATTGCGACATCACCAAATTGCTCAGATCGAATGGACCACCGCAGATAGAATATTGATGTCTTTAACGAGAGAACTCCATAGTTTATTACATATAAGAAGGACATCTCTTATAGAAGAATGATATATATATGAAAATCAAGGTAACCACAGATCCTACGCCAAATCTGTTTAGCAAAGGAACAATCAAAGAAAAGATGCATGGTGGTTTCAGAGCAAGAGCCACAGAGACTACATATAGAAACAATTTGATAGCCATGCCTCCTAAGATTTTCATCACAGGGGAGTTTATCATGGAGAAGACGCCATAGTAGGATGGATTTGGAAGGAAGAATTGTTTTGCTCCAAATCTTCTTGTAATGCGGAAGAGCAGTATGGTTCACCTGTAAATAATATGCATCTTTCAAAATTAAATTTCCAAAGTCACTCAGTTTTCAAAATAGTGTCATTCGATGGAAATTGAGGAATAAATATATGTTCCAGCTCCACTTATATTGAAAGGCAACGTTGCAGTAAGATATATGAGAAGATCCAAGCACTATTAAAGATAAAATCCTTAACATGAGCGTTTAAAATAGGGTGCATATTAGCAAGAATGTTAAGCATATCCACTATAGGATGAGAGAGCCAAGTGTCAGTCCAGACGTTAACCTTGCTACCATCACCAATATTCCAACAAACATTATCCATCATAAAAGGTATATGCTCTCTAAATCCAGATCAAAGCGAGAGGATCGAATATGATAAGTAGGCTTAAAAGTACTCCTGATTCGAGCTTTAAGCAGCATGGCCATATGCTTATCAAAAGAGACCATCTCCCAACACAACTTGAGCATCAAAGCTTTATTGAGGGATTTTATAGACCTCAATCCAAGCGTACCCGCTTCCACAGGGCTACAGACCTTGTGCCAAGCCACAATGACAAGTTTGTGAGTGTGGATAGTTCTAGACCATATGAAATTTCTATTTTACTGATCGAGAGTATTCAAAAAAGCCTTAAGCCAAGAATAGACTTGTAACGAGTAGATTTACATTCCATAAATAACACTCTGAACCAACTCCAAACGCCCCATAATGGAAAGTAAAGACCCCTTCTATGAGGAAAGCTTAAGTTTGACCTTGTCTATGATTGGTTGAAAATGAGCTTTATGAGGCTTCCCTTTAAATAAAACCCCAAGATACGTGAAAGGGAAGTGACTAGCACCAAAACTCAGAATAACAGTGATATCAATGAGACAAATACCACCAATGTAAAATTTAGACTTATCTTTACTACTAGCTAACCTAAAGCTTGACCATATAGGTAAAATAATTGCATAATATGTTGCAAGATCCTGTAGAACAAGAGCTTAGATACCTATGCTAAGAACTTCTTCAGCAATGCAGAAAAGAACAGAGGAAAATGGATCGCCTTTCCTGACTCCCATTTTACAAGATAAGTAACCAACTGCATGACCATTCACTAAGATACTGAGTTTAGCCGAGAGAAGAATAGCCTTAATCCAGTTACAAAAAGTCGGCTGAAAATCAAATTTCGTCAAGACTTTGAGAAGAAAGGACCGTTCCAAAGTATCAAAAACTTTTTTAATATCCATTTTAAGAGCAATGTTCCCACTAAAAAATTTCTTGTCTAACAGATTTATGGCCTCAAAAGCCACCCCAATGCAGTCTTGAATGCTTTTTCTGCCTTTATTATCCTCGTTGATGGCTTTTGAGGCCATAAATCTGTTATCTGCAAGGAGCAACAAAAGCAAGTCTATCTGCAAAGGCTTTAGAAATGATCTTGAACTTATAATTAGCTAGAGCAATAGGCCGATACTGTCAACAATAGGAATCTTAGGGATGAGAACAACCAAACTAGCATTGAAATTAGGCATTATCTAACCACTGCTTAAGAATTGAAGCACCAAATTATACACATCCTTAGCAACAATATCCCAATATTCATGGAAGAAAAAACCGCCAAAGCCAAGAGAAAATTGCACTTATAACTTCATCTAGGGAAAGAAGATTAGTCATCATAATGTTATCTTCATGAGAGATTGAAGTTGTAATAACGCTTTCTGTGACACCCTAAACCTAAAATTTATATTAATTTTTTTTTTCTAAAATTTAATTTTTAAAATAATAAAATTCAAAAAAAATAAATAAACTTTCAACATTTTCTTTAAGGCAAAGAGTATCACGTAATCATGTACATGTTACATTAATCCAAAATTTTCATCAAACTTAACAATTCGAAATCATAACAATAGTCAACAAAATCCTTTTTGAAGCACACGTACATAGGTTTACTGATAATTGTAAATGTAGTCCTAACCCGATGTCACTAGTAGAGCGGAAATTTCCAATTTAAAAGACATTTAAATACGAAGTTAACAAAAAGGAAGATAATAAAAGTCTTCAAGATAAGACGACTTCCTACACTTTGAGAGTATTAGTCTTCACCTGCAGCTAGCAGCTCGTCTGTGTCCATCGCAAACACCAAACACAAACAACGAGGGGTGAGTATCGAAATTATGTAATACTATAAGATAAACAAGGAGAACACGCAAGTATTCAAATTAACATAAACATTAGAAACAGTCAAGAGAAAAATATCAAAGGTTAATCTAATTCAATCATAATAAAACCGTCACAAGGATGAAATGTTATGCATGTCTTATACTCCCTACTTCTTCATCATTTGGTACCATTCTACTCTGAAGTACTTGGTTAGGAAGCCTGATATTATGTCACTACAAGAGTGGGCGAACAATTCATGAATGACCAAATCCTCATAGATCCCCTCAACTCAACCCGAGACACATATACACGACGGTCGGTGTAACACCCCGACCCTTCAGCGTTATCGGCAATGCAGATCAATTGGTAGTGGGAATGTGATGAGGCGGTTACTTATCCCCCAAGTACCGAGCTCGATTCCCACGAAAGGCAAAAACTCACTATTTCCACTAGGTGGTTAGGGGGAGTGAGAAGACTGAGTAGCATCGCCGATAACGCTTAAGGTTCGGGGTGTTACATTAAAAGGCGCCTTTTAATGTAACACCCCGACCCTTCAGCGTTATCGGTGGTGCTACCGTAACATTTTTTTTGCCTTCCATGGGAATCGAGACCGGTACTTGGGGGATAAGTAACCGCATCGTCATTCCCACTACCTACAATCGGGGTACTCTTGTTTTGCACGGTAGCTCCCGACATTAGGGAATAACCCACTAATCCACTTAGGAATTCCCAACTAGATGTACCCCACCCCCAAGGTCTATCAATCTTACCTTACAGTTCAACTGTAGCCCTCCGCGATCAGGCTCATTCAGTTGTACTTTCCCGAATCACTAGGTTTGTCAAACCCTCATATATGATGACAAAATAATCCTCACTCCAAAACTACAACATCTATCTCATACTTACTCGATTATCACAACTTAATAATTTTCAGTTGGACTTCACAATATTCATCATTATATATATCAGTCAATCACAATAAAATCACAATATTTGGTTTACACTACTCACAATACACAGTCCAATCTCATCAATCACATAATAAGAAATCAAACAGGTGACACATTCAAGTAATATCATAATTTCAATCAAGTAACAAGAACACTCAAGTACATATCATCCATACAATAACAATCAGCATAAGGTTTCATAAAACCGGACAACATGCAATCTTGATATAAATAAGATCACAGCAATTCTATAGGTTGCTAAAATATATTTTAGTCCTCACCATTACCATTCATATATTATTAATTATTATGACTCAATAGGGCTCAACCATACGTAGTAAGCCCCTGATGAATATATAAGAATTTCAGTATTCTCGTTCATATCATGTTATTTTATACTCTTAATATCGAACCTCATCTCACCCCTTACCTCAATTGAAGATTTCACCAAACGAATCCGACCTGCTAACGTGTCGCGTCCTCTTCGACTGTCGTCTCTAATAGTTTCCGAGAGAATTATAGTTACGCAACCACCAAATACAAATAAATTACTTACTAAAAACAAATAAATAAATTATCTACTATTTGTAATATAACCCAAAAGTATATTTAATATTATTAAACACGCATATTACTATAATCAGAATTTGTTTAAATTAAATATGATAGGAAGAACTAAATATTATGTCTATATATATTGCTTAGATTTTAAAATAGATTTTTATATATATCACATGAACGCAGTTAATAATAATTAATTACTGCTTATTATTGACTACACTGAATTTTATATTATAATCAAAATAAATTAAACCTTTTAGTTGTGAAACCAATTAGACTCTCTACCTTATTCTGTTTTCACTGCAATTGGCATGAATTTTATGTTGCCTTATTAGAAACTAATTGCTTACTTCACTGTGTTACCTTTCAACAATTCCCTTTAGAAACCAACTGCATCTCAATACTGCTAATAGCTTATCTTCTAGAAATTTGTATGACAACAACTCTTATATAGCATAGTCATTCTTTTATGTATTTGTCCCTGTTTGTAGTAAACCATCAAGGTCCCTTAAGTATGCAATTATCTCCAACAAAATCATCATTTCTTAGCTAAACTACTCATTTTTCCAACCCAAATGTCCTTAGTTGCCACTATGTCATAAGTCAAGGTTGTTCTATCACAATCTGAATAATTTGGTTTATATTTTCTTATTGCACATTATCTAATCTATCATAAAAAAAAATCAGAATAAAACCTTCATTATCAGATCATAATAAGCATATCTCTCGCCTACATTTTAACATTGATATTGTTCTAAATGGTTAGCTTAAATATTCATGAATCACTAAAATATTTCCCACACATCTGACAGAATTATGCTAATATATACTTTTTTAACTTTCGGCTCTGTTGTCAGTACATATTACTCTACATTTACTGCATCAGGAGAATGTTTTAATCAATTTTCCAGTTTAATGCCTATGATGGAGTTTCTTGTTCGTGTTTTAGCAACAAACCAGCAAATTCACTATCCTAGAATCCACCAGGTAATAAGTTGATTACCGATCACTTGTATATTAACGGTAAGAATATCAAACACCTAAATAATTCTCATTTTTGCACTAGACATGCTAAAAAAAATAGATAACTTGGACCCTTATCATGATAATCAAGTTCAGATGTAGGTCACACATTGTTATTCTCTGTGTATCATTTTCAATTGTATGACTTATTCTATTCTACTATCAAAATCTATGTTATTATCAAAATCTAATTGATGGAATTAATAAGATTATACTTGATCGTGATTTGGTATTGAGAAGACGGCTATCAACACGACGCGTTAATCCTTTTTTGTTTCTTCTGGTCTTTCTAACTGTAAGCAAGGCTATCGCGTATATATATATATTTAGTATACGTAATAGGATGAGGCTGTTGTTGGTGGAGGCGGCTGCCAATTATCAGAGTAAAACCTAATGATCTTATGTGTGTGTGTGTGTGTGTGTGTGTCTATATATATATATATATATATATATATATATATATATATATATATATATATATATATATATATATATTAGTAGTAATAGGTTTACCGAGCTTATCCATTTAGCTCATATTCCTTTATTATATTTTATTTTTATTATCATTATTGTTGTTGTTATTATTATTATTATTAATATTATTACATTCGTAAACCCACTATATCAGTGTTAAAGTTAACCGACTAGTGTAGCAACACGTACATTTACTTCTTATTTTATTTTATAAAAATATGTGTGTGTATATATTTAAACAAAATTCAATATTATTAATATTAATAATTTTAATAAATCACTAAGGCAAACACATAGGAAATTATCGAATATGTCAAACACACAGATAATAATAGTTGTGCATCATTATATAATTAAAATATAATAATAAGAAATTGGGATGTTACACTTTCAATTAAAGAATTATCAACACACAGCATTTGTGGATGCAAATAAGTTTGAATAAAATTAGAGAACATGGTTCTTAATGGCAATAATGTCTTCTATGATGACACCGCAATGTCTAACCATGGATTTAGGTTCTTGCGCAAGTCATCAGTCTTCACTGGGGAGTCGCCTTTGGATTGAAACAGTCTGCCATGTAGGTAGGGGTGTGCATGGTCCAAAAACCAAACTGAATAGCACCATATTAATAGTGCAGTTCAATTTTTAAAAATCACTTAAAAAAACCGGTTATTTTTTGAACCAGTTACAGTTCAGTTCTAAACCGGTTTAGTATGTTTGAACCGGTTTGAAACTGCTTTTTATTAAAACCAATTCGAACCAGTTTTTATTGAATTGTTTAAAATCGGTTTTTCATTGAATTTTTTAAAAGATTGATTTTAAAATCAGTTTTAAGTGTCAATGTCGATGCAAGGACAATCATGAACTAGAACAAATAATTCACCAAAAAGGCTGTTATAAATCAAATTAGTTCAACACTTCCAATCAATCACCTAAAGGAACTAGTTGATGTTTTTTATCTGATAAACTTAGTTTCTTAAATGGAGACTCAGACTCTTCAAGTAGTTCAATCTCAAACAAGACATCTTCAATAGCCACTGTCAATTTCTTATCTTCATCAGCATTGTGATAACAGTCTCTTCTCTTGGCATCAAAAACAACATTTCTCCAAACAGAGTCACTGTTAATTAAAGTAGATGTATTTCCTAATATTCAAAGATAGTATCTGCAAAAAAGTGAAAAACAAACTCAGTTTCAACCAACTTGAAAGTTGGAAGCAACTTAACAAAACGAACATAATAATTCATACCTAGTTGTAGTCATAGTCACATTTGTTTTGTCTATTAGAAAGAAATATAACAAGTATCAATTATTAACAAGTGTAACAGAGGCTGAACAACTTGCGGCATCTTGGGAAGAAAGTATTTCTGCAAAACAAAATAGAAAAAACAGACATTTCATTATGCATCAAGTAATAATATAATAAGTAATAGCACAATGTTAAATACACCTTTATGTATCTTACCTTGCTCAATTTTCTCAAGATTTTCAAGATCCTCACTAGTAATAAATGATAAAGATGCTTCGCCAAGCCAATGTTGGTTACAAATAAGGGCTTCCACGGTTGCCGGTGTCAAAGAGCTACGGTAAGGATCAAGTACTCTTCCTCCAGTACTGAAAGCAGATTCAGAGGCTACAATGGATATAGGTATAGGCAACACATCTCTTGCAATTCTTGCAAGTATAGGAAATCGGCTTAAGTTCACCTTCCACCATCTAAATAAATCAAAATTCGGACAAGGTTTTTCTAAACGTTCTTCCAAATGCTCTCCTAATTCAGATTCTGGTGTACTGCACTCGTATGATTTGTAGAATTCAGAACAGTCATAAGGATCACCAACTTCATTAAAAACACCTGACAAATTAGAAGAATTACCTAGAGGTGACATCACCCTACCAGAATACTCATCATAGATAGACTTCAAACATGAATCTAACTTTTCTTTCAAAGAAGTGGCGTCATTACTAGTGTAAATCTTTTTTGCCATCCATATCAAGAGTTTTACTTTTCATCGAAGGTCTAAAACCAAAGCAATCAACAACAACATATTCAGGCAAGTAGGATCTCCCCAATATTTATCGTATTTTGCCTTCACCTTTTTAGCCATTGACGTGGCTTTTTCATCTTCATTATTACACATTTCAGAAATTTTCATCCCGACACCGAAAACCTCAAACATATACAAGTTGCTTATTAAATAAGAAGATCCTGAAACGCGTAGTGTAGCTTCATGAAATAACTTCAAGAATGGAAGAATTAAAGCAACATGCTCCCAATCTTCAGGTGTAGGCACAACTTTTTCCTTATTCACTTCATTAACATATTTCTAGTATTTGAGTTCAAACTCTTCTTTTCATGTATCAAAGCAACATTCAACATTGTGTATGTTGAGTTCCACCGAGTCTCACAATCTAATCCAACATAACCTTTATAATTTAACTCAGGATCAATACATTGTTTAAATCTATCAAACCTCGAAGGAGAACGTCTAACATATTTCATAGCTCCATGAGTTCTCAAAATAGAATCATTTATTAAGCTTAGTCCATCCTTCACAATAAGATTTAATACGCGTGCACAACATCGCGTGTGAAGGTACTCTCTGTTCAAAACTAGACCATTCTGCAATAGAAGCCATCTTTTGAGATGTTGAATTTCAACATCATTTGAGGAGGTGTTATCCACTGTCACACTAAGCACACGACCTAACTCCCAACCATTCAAGCATTGTTTAACCATTTTGGCTATTATTTCTCCCGTGTAGTTAGTGACTTGAAGAAAATTGAAAATCTTCTTTTGCAACTTCCAATTGTTATCGATGAAATGAGTTGTGAGACACATGTAATTAAAGTCTTGGGTGGATGTCTAAGTGTCGGTGGTGAGACATACTCGATGACAATGTTGTGACAAAATAGTCTTCAACCATGTTTTTTTTTGTGTCCCATTGCTTTAAAATATCACGTGCTAGTGTAGTGCGTGATGGAAATTTAAACCTCGGTTGTAAACCATTACCAAATTTATGAAAATATAGATGTTCCACTTGTCGAAACGGGATTTCCATGGCTACAAACATGTTCATCAAGTCAATTCGACTTACTTCTTCGTCAAATTTGGGAAAAGAAGGGGATGAACTAACAACTTCCCTACTTGCCAATGAACATGAAGCTAATCCATGCTACCTATTCGCCAAATTTTCTAGACAATCTTCACATCTAGTCAAATGGGCTCATATCGCGCTTGTTCCACTGCTGTACTGGATCATGTGGCCACAATAATTGCATGTTGCTGATCTTTTTTTGCCTTGTTGTGGGGTAAAATGATTTCATGCTTCCGACCTATTTTTACACTTAGGCGGCAACATAGCGGTGTTTGAAACTTAAGGAGGAGGAATAGAATCAAAACTCTCTTCCATCTCAGAGTCTACAATGTTATCATGACCATCCATGTTGATGTTCTACTGAAAAAAATGACACGAGATGCATGTCAAAAGTTATTTCAAGACACTAGTAAAGAACTAACCAAACAATTTTGTATTGGGAGCAATAATTTAATAGAAATGTAATCTTAAACTAAATTATAAGAACAATTGTGAAAGGAAAATGCTATCATGTGTTACAGAGTCCTTAAATTCCAAATAATGTCAACAACTTGTTTAGACAACAGTTTACTTAAGCAGCTCATCCTTAATGAAATAGAAACATATTAAAATTTTAGATGGAGAGAATTTGAATGATTTACAACTCAAAACCTCTATTCGATCAGATATGTATCAATTTTTCGTCGTTCACTTGCAATTAATGTGGCACCCATTTGCAATAGAAAGTTTTAATTTACAAAAAATCATGGCACAAGATTGAACCCAGCTCCTGGAATGCAATGCAGCAACCTTGCCACTATGCCAATCCATCATTTTTAGTTTTAACCTTGCCACTATAATTTAGATAAATTTTAATTCATGTCGTCCAACAAGTGAGTCAATACACATCAAATGAGTCAGTGACCAGTCCAAATTTTAAAACAATTGATTCAACTACTCATTTGCTTAGATATAAACCTAGTATAATGTTTCAAAATAGTTTACTCAGTAATGGAGTTTATGAAGGAAGAGAAAGGACTTGTGGCCAATAATGGAGACAAGCGAGCACAAGCAACTAAATAATCTATAAATGAACTATACATAGCAAAGTTCAGCTTCCACACAAAAAGAGGGTAAAGCACTCTCCCAAAGAAGGTATTTTCCTCAGCCACCAAATATAAGTTAAAATGAGTAATATGACTACAAAGATTGGGAATCAATGACTAAGTTGACAAACAAACATATCTACTACCAGTTTCAAACTAGTACTGGTATATCAGACAATATATGAGAATGGGAAACAAACATTGTACTTAACACGCACATTGACATATATGGCAGCTGAAGCCCCATGCAACCCCGCAGAGCTGGATCCTTAAAACAAGTAGATTCATTGAATCATAATGATCATCATAATAGTTCACAAGAAACACAAGCAACAAAAGTTCAACAACCAAGTGTGTTTTTAAAAATCAATTTCAAGGATGCCTCAATATGTTTGTGTCAGTAGTGCTTAAGGTCTCTTCAACAAGATACCCAAATATATTCAACATAGTGGCTAATACTTTCATGTAGTAGTCAATAAAGCAAAGATGGGGACCTAAACTTGCAAAACCAGTAAGAAATAAGAAGTATGAAGCTACAATTTATTCCATTGCAGTATTATACACATATGGCAACATGCTCTTGACAAGATGTATAACTGAGAAGGCTAAATAACACAAAATGACTCTTTTCAAAACCATCAAGAACAAGAACTCCTAAAAGCAACATCCACTGGAATCATCATCAAGAACATGCACTAATCTAACATCATACTAAACAATTATCATAACTAGTCACACACACAAGAAACAAGCAAAAACAACTAACAAGACCACCTACATTTCAATAACTCAAATAAATCCTTCACCTACTGAGCAATCATACAAATTGAAAAGATTTAGCAATGTTCTTACTTTTATTTTGACAAATTGATTCAACAAATGGGTCATCAACAAATGAAAAATGGAACAGAAACACTTACGATGGAATGACAATCAACGGTAAAAATGGCACGCGACACTTACGATGGTAGATGACGACGGAGATGCGATGGCAAAGTTGAGACAGATACGAAAATGATTACGTCAGATGCGACAGATACGAGTCAAAGATGACGACGGAGATGTTCTTCGGCCGCCGAAGAGAGTAGGAGGAGGAGAGCAGATGAGAAATTGATTTTGGGCTAGGGTTCAACCATTTTGAATTTTGGGGCTAGGGTTTAGTTTTTTTATGTGTTCAATGAAAAAATAATTTTATGATATTAAATACAAAAAAGGTTTGAAAGTGGTTCAAACTGATTTTTTTTTTAAAAATTTAGTTAATTGGATTTTTTAAAATTTATGGTGCAGTTCATAAATCATTTAATTGGTTTGAGCTTTTCTAGTGTAGTGCAATCCAGTTTATGAATACAGTCCAATTAACTACATTTTTTGCACACTCCTACATGTAGGTGATTCTTATAACTTAACAAACCTGTCTAGTACTCTTCTTCATGAATAACAATAGCAATCTCACCCCATTTGATACAAGGATTTGGGAGTTGACTCATAAGGATATCACAAGCATTCACTAACTTGTTCGTAAATGTTTTATGGTTAGGAGATAGACGTGTTGCATCATGTTGATCGTGATCTTTCTATGTTGTAGGACAAGAGAAAGAAGCCATGAACGCCTAAGGACACATGCTGACGAGTGACGACAGCAATGAGCCAAACGAACACAAAGCTTTATGTGCAAAACCCAAGCAGAGACCCCATTAAAGCTGAAACCTGAATCCTTTATTTCCCTAGAGAAGATAGGTTTCGTTTGCATTCATAAGATCTACTAGGCTTCATCCACAAAATATAGTCTTTCTTGCAAACACATTGATAATATTAGTTTTTCTAAACAACATTTATATTAGTTTTTCTGAAATCTTTTGCATATATAAAACCAAAATCAAATATGTGTACTCCTGAGTTTTGATAAAAACTTTAATTTCGAAATTAATCTACAACTTTGAAATTTACTTTTAAGTTAAAAATTTAAATATCACAAATTTTAATTAAAGAAATAATAAATAAAAAACATAGTTTAATTTTTGAAATTAAATAAATCAATTGTATATATTTTATATTATTTTAATATAATTATTTCTGTATATATATAATAAAATTTATTTATTAGGATTATTTTAATTTAACATGTATTAAGAAAATTTGTTCTCCTTGGTTCTTCATATATTAAATATGACTCTTAGAATCATGTGTGAATTGTGTGAGAATGATTATTATATATGTTTGTAATACAAAGTAATCATAAATTCAAACTCTATTACATTTATATATTATATATCTATTATATATCAAATAATTAAATTTTATAAATAATCATATAAAATTTTATAACGAATTAAGTAACATTATCAATATTAACTACATAATCTTTTCTCCCAACTACGTAACTTTTTTAATTTCTTTCTATTTTAACACATCTTAAACAACAAAACTACTATACTATATGTTGATATATTTATGTTTACTAGTTAAAATTACTTGGAAATAAAAATTGTTGAAGGTAGATTCATGTTATAATTATAGTCAAATG
>JBBPBO010001984.1:53697476-53869503 GCA_037974295.1 Cicer cuneatum
ACTTAAAATGAGAAATTATTTGTAGTAGCTTCAAAAAAAAATAACTTTTAATAAATGATTTTCAGTAAAAAAAATACTGATTTTCATTGCCACAAACAAACACAAAACATGTTCTTAATTTGTTTAAAATTTAACAAATAATCACTAAATTATTTAGTACTAAAATTATATTATAATCTATAACAAGATGACCAAGTAATTTAAAAAAAAAATTAATTTTATTTCTTTTAAAAAAAATTCACTACAACACACAAATACAAAAACATATCCTAAATTTCGTTTGTTACTCATCATATAAGAATGATTCTGATATTTAATAATTTAAAAATTAATAATTAAAGATTAAAAATAAAAAGCTACATTTTTGTTCATGAAAATAATTCTTTTTATAAAAAAAATAGTTATAAAAAATTATTTTTATGGTAAACTGATCAAAATAGCTGATCATATGAAAGAATTAAGGAAGCTCCATCCCCTAATAACATTATTAAAATATTATTTTTTAATGATTTTTATTCACACATCTATATAAACATATATTCTATAAAATAAAATTAAAAAAATGTGTCATATGCTTTAGAGAAAAAAAAAAGAAATAACTTTAAAAAATTTGTTTACCAAAAAAACCATTGATCTAGTCCCATTTGTTTTTTATAAAAAAAAGTTATCAAAATATTGTATCATTGTTTTATTTTTATTTTTTAAAATATTGATTGATTTAAAATAAATTAGAGAATTATGAATCTAATATAGCTATTGTTGTTAGATCGATTGGCATGGCAATTGTTGATTTAGTCTTCTATTTGGTTAATAAATGTCCTAAAAAAAAGATTATAAATTACGATTCGTACTTTTTGTTGTGAATAGACACAAATATTTTTTGACTATAAGGGCTATACTTCTGTGTATTGGTCCTTCTTTCTTACAAGGTTCTATTTTCACTAAAAAAGAAAATGAGTTTATTAATTATTAATGCTTTTTATTTCTAAATAATAGGATAGTATAGTTAGCATTTGATTCTGTTGTTAGAAGACCAAGTATTAAGCCGCGTGTTTCTGCTTCTTTTGTTCGTTTCTTCTGTTTTACTGTACCATTCCTTCTGGTACTTCTGCTTTGTATTTTTGGCTATTTAATGGCATCAGTTTCTAATTAATAAACAAGTTTTTCATTCAAGCATTGAGATTATCATACCAATTACTTCAACAATTGGTATCAGAGCTTCGAAAAAGGCCTGATAAGTGTGAGAGTGTGTGGACTGTAAAGTCTAGGGCAAACACGAGAGTTTGAGTGTGTGTGAGTAAACACAAAGAGATTAAGATGTCAATCTCATAAAGGTTTGTGCAGCCGTCCATTCCCAAATTTGATGGCCATTATGATTACTGGTCAATGACAATGGAGAATTTCCTTAGGAGCAAGGAGATGTGGAACCTGGTGGACGAGGGAATTCCAGCACCAGCAGTTGGAAACACACCAGCAAGTGAGGCACAGAGAAAGAGTGTGAAGGAGGCTAAACTCAAGGATTTAAAGGTGAAAAATTTCTTGTTTCAAGCTATTGACAGAGAAATATTGGAAACAATTCTTGACAAGGGAACATCGAAGGCGATTTGGGACTTAATGAAACAGAAGTATCAAGGGTCCACGAAAGTGCGAAGAGCACAACTTCAAGCCTTGAGGAAGGAATTTGAGTTACTAGCCATGAAAGAAGGAGAGAAAGTAGATAACTTCTTGGGGCGGACTCTAACTGTGGTCAACAAAATGAAGACAAATGGTGAGATGATGGAACAAAGCACGGTGGTTAGTAAGATACTTAGATCATTGACCTCCAAATTCAACTATGTTGTTTGCTCAATAAAGGAGTCGAATGATCTAAGTACCTTGAGCATCGATGAATTACATGGAAGTCTGCTTGTTCTTGAACAAAGGATGCAGGGACACCAAGAAGAAGAACAAGTGTTAAAAGTGACATATGATGAGAGATCAGGCAGAGGAAGAGGTAGAGGCATGAATAGAGGAGGACGAGGCAGAGGACGAGGCAGACAAACTTTAAACAAAGCTACAGTTGAATGTTTTAATTGTCATAAATTGGGACACTTCCAAAATGAGTGTCCTGAATGGGACAAAAGAGCCAATTATGCAGAATTGGATAAGGAGGAAGAGCTTCTGCTGATGTCCTATGTTAAGATCAATAATTCAAAGAGAGAGGTAGTATCGTTTCTTGACTCTGGTTGTTCTAACCATATGACAGGAAACAGGCAATGGTTTGTGGACCTAGATGAGCAATTCAGTCATTCAGTGAAACTTGGAAACAATCTCAGAATGCCAGTGAAAGGGAAAGGCAACATCAGACTTGAAGTAGAAGGTGCAACTCGGGTAATTTCAGAAGTTTATTATGTTCCTGAGTTGAAAAATAACCTGTTGAGTATGGGTCAGTTACAAGAGAAAGGGTTGGCTATCCTGATACAAAATGGAGAATGCAGAATCTATCATCCTAGAAGGGGACTAATCATGCACACACCTATGACATCTAATAGGATGTTTGTAATTCTGGCTAATGTTCTGGTGCAAACATCATCTACATGTCTAAGTGTGAGAAGTGATGATACTAGTGATTTGTGGCATAAGAGGTATGGTCATTTGAGTATCACAAGTCTCAATCTATTGCAGCAAAAGGAACTTGTCAGAGGACTTCCCAAGTTTTAGATGTCAACCAATGTGTGTACAAGCTGCATGAAAGGGAAACAACATCGGAAGATCATTCCAAAGAAAAGCAAGTGGAGAGCAACACAGAAGCTACAGCTTGTACACTCAGACATTTGCAGACCTATCACTCCAAAGTCATATGGCAACAAAAGGTATTTATTAACTTTTATTGATGACCTGAGCCGCAAGCTTTGGGTCTATTTTCTGAATGAAAAGAGTGAAGTCTTCACAACATTCAAAAGCTTCAAAAATGTTGTGGAGAAGGAATCTGGTCTATCTATTTGTGGATTAAGGACAGACAGAGGAGGGGAGTTCACCTCCAAGGAATTCACATAGTTTTGTAGAATTGAAGGTATTAAGAGACAGCTGACTACAGCCTACACTCCTCAACAAAACGGGGTTGCAGAACGCAAAAATCGTACCATACTTAACATGGTACGATGTTTGCTAGAAGAAAAGAAGATGCCTACTCCATTCTGGCCAGAAGTTGTGAAGATGACATGCCACATTCTCAACCGAAGTCCAACTTCTGTTGTAAAGAATAAGACACCAGAAGAATGCTGGAGTGGAATTAAGCCTAATGTTGATCATTTTCGAGTGTTTGGATGTATAGGAAATGTACATGTGCCAAATGCAAAGAGGTTGAAGTTGGATGCTAGAAGTCAAGAGTTTGTGCTGATAGGGTATAGTGAAGAGTCTAAGGGATACAAAATGGTCAATCCGACTACAAAGAAGGTGATAATTAGCAGAGATGTTGTGTTTGAAAAATGGAAAAGCTGGGATTGGAGAAAGACGGAAGAAGAAGCTAAGAATGACATTCTTGACTGGGGAGAAGTTGATGAAGAAACATATGCCTCTAGTGATGAAGAAAGTGAAGGAGAAGGAGAATCTGGTCACAGTAGTATTTGAAGGTGCAAACACGATAAGGGGGGGTTGAATTGTGTTTGACTTAACTTGAAACTTTTCCTGTTTTAATACTTTCAAAACAAAACTTGATGTATAATTAAAACAGAGTTAGCAGCGGATAAAAATAAAAATAAAAACTCGCAGATTTTATACTGGTTCACCGTTAACGAGGCTACGTCCAGTCCCTTCGCCTTGAAGGATTTCACTAATTCAAACTTGAATTACAACCTTGCTACTGACCCTCCAAGTCAGTCTTCTCAAATAGTCTAACAGTCGTAGACTTCTTTGAGGAAAAACAACTCCTGTCTTCAGCCAATCTGACACCCCAGATTGTAGAAGAAATCACAACACTATGAATCTAATTGCCAAGTAACCTGCTACCTCTACTGACTCCCACAGCTTGTAGACTCTACTTCAACAACTTAGATTTGACATAGTGGAACGAAAACAACAAGAGTACTTGCTTTAAAAACTGAGACTCAACAATTGACTTATATGAAAATTTGAGAGTGTTTGCTTTTGAAGTGTATGACCCTTTTGTGATTTTCGATACTAAGTAATCTGCCTTGTGCCTCCTTTTATAGATGCTGATTTGGGCTTCTTCCAATCCTTAAATTCGAGCTAAATATTGCTGGATTCTCTAGCAAAAATATCTTGACCAATTGGGCTTCAATTAATTCCAAAACATATCTTTTTTAAGCCTTAGATTTGTTTCATATCTTAACTGGCCAATCAAATCTGTGCATTGCTTCCCGCCACAGCTCCTGACTTCCATGCTACTCCACTTTAATTTAAAACGAATCTTTAACAATAATTTGATAAAAATATCTTCAGATCCTCACCATTGATTCCATGATCAAATCTGCACCATGCGATATTCCACAGCTCGACCAGCCTGATTGCTAAGCTATTATCCTCCGAATTTGGCCATTCCTGGACCACACTTCATAGCCCTCTGATCTTCTGATTTCGGCCTTCCTGGATGCGCGCCTGATCAGCTATGAACTTCTGGATTCGGCCATTTCTGGACTGCACAGCCTGTCCCTTTGATTTCGGCCACTTCTGGACCATGGTCTGATTTTCTGATCTTGACCATCACTGGACTCAAAAAATTATTTTTGAACCATTGATTTCGATATTTTTACTCTGATCTGGACAGATTCTGGAATTTGGTCTGGAACAAACTGAAATAAACTTGATCACAAAATATTTCAGTCTGGACATTTTACCTTTAATTTTGGGCCAGGTCTGGGTTGATTCTGGAACTCATTTCTTTTGTTCTGGACTTAGTTCCATGCCCTAAATCATGCTATCTTATGGTCTAGGCCAAATCTGGATTGATCTTCATGTTCTGGACTCATAAACATACCTTCTGGTCAAGTCTGGAACAAGTCTGGGCTGTGTAATTTTTACTGCCAGGCCATCTTCTGATCAGAATAACTTCTGGAATAAAATTGATATTTGATTGTTGTTTGTCTTGATCAACTCTCCTTCTGGCAGGCTTTCCAATGATATGCTCCATGTTTCATTCTTAATTTTATTCCTTCTGATATAGGCCTACAAAGATATCTTCTAGTCAAGATTTTGACAATTCTGGATATCTTCTGGTCAATCATAATTCATTTTCTGGAATCCTTTGATCTTCAGCTTCTGATTTCTTCAGTTTCTGGGGCATTTAATTTAATAATTCAAGGTACAAAATAAGTTTACATAGAGTACATTTGTAAGCATCAAAATCCTAAGTACTTAGAACCAACTTGGTTCCAACAGTATCTCCAGTGATACTACATCTAATCACAGTAATATCTCCAATGATACTACAATATCTACACTTCCTGAAAGAAGAGTCACTCGAGCTCCAACTTATCTTCAAGATTATACAAGTGGAGAAAGACTTTCAGAAGAAGAAGAAGAGGTACAAAATTTAGTTTTGTTTATATCTTCTGATGATCCTATTTACTATGAAAAAGCAGTAAAAATGAAAAGATGGATGGATGCAATGGACATGGAGTTTAGTGCTATTGTAAAGAATGAAACCTGGGATCTTGTTGATGCACCAAAGGAGGTCAAAGTAATTGGTGTAAAGTAGATCTATAAAACCAAATTAAATGAGAAGGGTGAAATAGATAAGTGTAAAGCTCGTCTTGTGGCTAAGAGATATGCTCAAGAAAAAGAAGTAGACTATAATGAAGTTTTTGCTCTAGTTGCTAGATGGCATACAATCCGTACAGTGATAGCTTTGGCAGCAAGAAATGGATGGACAATCTTTCAACTTGATGTCAAAAGTGCCTTTCTTCATGGTGAGCTGAATGAAGATGTTTACATTGCTCAACCTCCAGGCTATGTGGTCAATGGGGCATAGAAGAAAGTCTACAAATTAAATAAAGCACTCTATGGTCTAAAGTAGGCACCAAGAGCGTGGTTTGGCAGAATTGAAGGCTACTTTATTAAGGAAGGGTTTGAGAAAAGCAGCTATGAGCACACTTTGTTCATCAAAAGAGAAGAGAAGAACAAGATCCTAATTGTAAGTCTCTATGTTGATGATCTCATTTTTACTAGCAATGATACAATTATGGTAAATGAGTTCAAAGAGTCTATGAAAAAGGAGTTTAAGATGACTGATCTTGGTAAGATGAAGTATTTTCTGGGAGTTGAAATACAGCAGAGCTTCAATGGCATTTACATTGGTCAGAAGAAGTATGCTGAAGAAGTTCTAAAAAAATTTGGGTTGGAAAGTTGCAATGGAGTTAAGAATCCCATGGTTCCAGGAAGTAATAGACTAACAAAACAAGAAGATGGTAAGAAGGTAGATGTAATCTTATTCAAGCAAATGGTGGGAAGTCTGATGTACATGATAGTCACAAGACCTGACTTAGCTTATAATGTTTGTCTAATAAGTCGTTTTATGGCCAATCCTATGGAGTCTCACATGATGGCAGCCAAGGAATTCTCAGATACATTAGAGCTACTACTGAGCTTGGTGTATTCTACAAAAAGGGATGTAAAGATGAGATGCTAGCCTATACATACAGTGACTATGCAGGGGATTTGGATAATCGAAAAAGCACTTTTGGTTATGTTTTCATGCTAAGTGGAGGAGCAGTAGCTTGGTCATCAAAGAAGCAGCCAGTAGTCACACTTTCAACCACAGAAGCAGAATATGTGGCAGCTGCTTCTTGTACATGTCAGTGCATTTGGTTACAACAAATACTTAAACAGATTGGAGGCACTCAAAGTAAAAGTGTCAAGGTACTATGTGATAACTCTTCTACAATAAAACTTGCAAAGAATCCAGTCTTCCATGGTAGGAGTAAGCATATTGATGTAAGGTTTCATTTTCTAAGGAATCTCACAAAGGATGAAGTGATTAATATGAAACACTGTGGTACAAGTGAGCAGTTGGCTGACATTATGACTAAACCTATGAGGCTGGAGGTGTTTGAAAAACTCAGAGAAGCACTTGGAGTCAAGTCAGCTGGAGAAGTAAACTGAAATGCCTTTGGCATGTCCAGTTTAGGGGAACAATTGTTAGATCGATTGGCATGACAATTGTTGATTTAGTCTTCTATTTGGTTAATAAATGTCCTAAATAATAGGATAGTGTAGTTAGCATTTGATTCTGTTGTTAGAAGACCAAGTATTAAGCCGCGTGTTTCTGCTTCTAGTAGCCGCGTTTTTCTGCTTCTGGTACTTCTGTTTTCCTTCTGTTTTGTTCGTTTCTTCTGTTTTACTGTACCGTTCCTTCTAGTACTTTTGCTTTGTATTTTTGGTTATTTAATGGCATCAGTTTCTAATTAATAAACAAGTTTTTCATTCAAGCATTGAGATTATCATACCAATTACTTCAACAATTGCACGAGTCGGTAAAAATAAATGTCGTGCCAAAAATTAAAAATATTATTAAAGCATGTTAAATTGATATAAAAATAACAATATAAATTTTCAATTGAAATGGTAAATAAAATGCAAAAATAACAAAAATGAAATTGTAGGATTCTTATTTATTTAAGGCTTTCAAATACATTTTTATAAACTACAATTGCTAGATGAGGTTTTGTTTTTTGACATTCATCATCAACAATTAAAAAATATATGTTTAAAACGTTTTAACTAGTAAAATGACATCACACCTACTCATTCCCTGTAATATTCATGGTTATCTAACTATTTGATTTTTTTGGAACATGCACCTACATGGAGTAATGGAAAATGCACCATAATAATTATTTAATTTCGTGAATCTTTTTTTTAGCCACACGAAAAAATGCACATGCTTAAGATATGTTCATATTGAGTCACCTGATACTCATGAACTTCTTGTGTTATCAATACAACACATGTGTCAATGAAGGCATAATATAAGTCATGCGCATGTATACTTTTAATTGTTGTCCAATGTTCTTGAAAAATGATGGTTATTATTTATATGTCATAATCAGTTACTCAATCTAAATAACATGTACTCAAATATAGATAGATTCACAAAACTAGTTGACAAATATAAACAATTCTGATCTACATTCCTAGTTTACTAACCTCTATCCAAACACATCTATTACAATTTTATGGGTGGAAATACCACGCTAAGAAATGAAAGAAGAGAAAAAACTGAATGCATTGAAATAATAGATACTAATGTGCATATTATGAATCCCAAACAACAATGATTTGTTCACATCTCGCTATGCTCTAGTGCTATGGTATTGCTATAGCACTATTTGACAACGTTATTTCATATTTGGATATACGAACTAGTACTACATTATTTATAGCATAGACATACGACCAGGACAAACTACTAACTTATATTTAAATTGTTGGTATAAGGTGGAATGAAGTGACACAAAATCTAATGAACTAATTATATTTCAAAAAATAAATGTTATTCTATTCTATTTCTAATATATTTCATTTGATCTTATATCCCTTATTCAAATATATCATTTTAAAAGATTTGGCATTTGTAGATTCTCATTGAAGGATTTTTAACAGATTAGTAATATTAGCTTTAAATTTATCTTGGTAAGTTAACTTAGTTTGATTGATTTGTCTCTTCATTTCAAATCAATTATTTGCTAATGTAAATTTTATATTATTTTCCTGTTTTAAGTAGAGATAATTTTTTGAAGACTTAATTGTAGTTTTAGTCTATGTATTATTATCAATCAGTCTCCGTATTTTAAAAGTCGATAATTTTGGTCTATCTTTCATATTTTTGAACTAAAAAATGACGATTTAACATATTTTTAATGACGTGACATACAATTTTATGATATATAATCATCTAGATGCATTAATTATTTATATGTCATTAATTAAATTAAAAATATAAACATTTTCTGAAGTTAGAAATCTAAATTTTTCCTGCATTTTATTCGAATTTCATATGTGTTAATCATTATACGTCATCGTATCATATGTCACGTTATTTAAAGTATCACACATCATCTTTTTTTTAGTTAAAAATTTATAGGAAGAGACTAAAACTGTTGACTTTTAAAATAGATAAATCAAATACGTGAATTAGTAAAAATAGAGAGATTAAAGCTACCATTAAACTTTTTTTAAATTTGTAACAATAATTGTTTAACATTGTCCCAAAATGAAATGTGAACTAATGTAAAACGAAATTTGGAGTTGCAATGATATTATAATTAGACATGTCTATGGTTTATGTTTGCCTCAACAAAGAAAAAATAAGTGATGTCATGACTTCCAACAACATCAATTTTACTTTATCTTAAATTTAGTTTAAGTATCGCATGTAGGTTTTAAATTTCTATATCTTACTCAAACTCAGTTGAAGTGGTCTATGTAATCTCAATTTAATTATGTTTATGTGATATTAAATTTCGGTCTAAAGAAGTGCATGGAGAGAAATCTTATAATTTGTTTGGGAGAATTTGAAGGGAAGAGAAGGGATTTTGGGAAGTGGTTAAAGTAAAAAATAGAGAAAAATTTTACTTTCTTTTAAGATAATATTTTTATAGAAAATAATAAATAAATATTTATAATTAATATATTAAAATATTAATAATATTATAACAATATAAATTGAATTTGAAGAATTTATCATTAGCTTCAAATTTGATTGAATTCGATTTTGTAAAATTCAATCACATTGTTTTCTTGTGTAAAATTATTTTTTCTATTTAAAACAATTAGTTGATATATATTCATACATTTTTTTTTATTATTGATGAACAACATTTTTTTTTTATTCTCTTTAAAAAAACATTATTTTTGTATTTTTCGTCATTAAACTATAATAAGTTGTTATCATCTATAAACGTATCTAATCTAAATAAGTTGTTTTCTTTTTTGGACTAATCTAAATAAGTTGTTGTCATCTATAAACTTATCTAATCTATAAATTTACGAATATATAGGATATAGTATAGGTTTTATGGTAAAAATAATATTTCTTGTTAAAATAATTTTGTAAAATGATACAAATTTATTGATGCAAACATAATTCATAAAGGAAAAGATAAAACATTATAAAATAAAGTGTGGATGGTATTTAAATAGGTGATCATGCTAATTCGGAAAAAAAATTATAATTAAAATCAAACTGAGTATTATTTATTTTGGTAAAAAATTTCTATTTATTTTCACATTTTTGTTATTATATTTTATTTTATATTTGTACCTACCTATAAGAAAAATATGTGGAATTTCAGTGTAATTTTTTCTTCCATTTTTTACTCTTCATTTAACTATTTTCTTTATAATTTTATCCTTTTATATTTAATTAAATAACTGAATTTTTAAATATTTATACCAATATAAAATATATCAAATTTTGCTATTTGATTTTTTCCTTTCAATTTTATCCTTCATTTTTTATCTTCAATTTTATTTTATTTTACTAATCAAATAACTAATTTTTTCTAATAATTATACAAAATTTAATAACTTTTACTTTCATCAGAAAAACAAACAAACACATTAATGTTGACTACACACTTAGTTATTAAAAATAGAAATCTACTTATATTTAATATTATTTATTAATAAAAAAAAAACAGATGGGAGTTTAATCTTAACCCCATCCACTTTATAAACAGTTAACAAAAAAAATAAAGAAATAATAATAATAATAATAATAATAATAATAATAATAATAATAATAATAATAATAAAGCAAAAAAAACACACAATTAAAACAACAAAACTCAGCATCTCCCATCAAACAAAAAAAAAACAATATCACAAACACCAACTGAAGCTGAACTCGCCGGAAAACGCACCCGGAGTTCCTCCTAAGCCGCCACAAACACCGACGAACTCGTCCACAAGGTTATTCTTCTAATTACATTCATAAATTTAATTTTTCACCATAGATTCGTTTGTATATAAATTTCTGACCTAAGATCAATTGATTGGTTCCATTTGTTTAGGTTTAGGTGATTTCATGGCAGGCACTGGCTTACCATCCTTAGGTCGTGTAAAGCTCACTGATTTAGTTCCATCAGAAGGGTTACCCACTGATTCATATAAAATTTCAGTTTCAATATTATCACAGTCACTAGCTCAATTTTCTGCTGTAATTATTCAGTTTCCATCAACTGATGCTGCTCTTTTAAGATCCGGTTTAGAATCGGCTCGATTGTATTTTCATCAAAGAGAAACATATCCACCTCATGATATAATTCATAATACTAGTAGTAATGATAATTCTCATGATTGGTGTAAAACTTCTGGTTACTATGCTGATTCGAGTTTATGGCAAGAAATGTATGATTATAGACCGGGTTTAACGCCTTTAGAACCGAATAATTCGATTGAGTTGCCTCCGGCGGGGTTGTCTGATATTTTTGGTTTATTTGGAAGGGCGGCGAGGGATATTCTTGATGCGATTGGCTTTCATTTGAACTTGCGGAGTTCTCCGTTTGTAGAGATATTGGATAATGTTCCGTTGAGAAATCGCGAGATTTCGTCTTCTGTTTTGTCTGTTTGTTGTCATGCTAGGCCTTCATTTCAAGGGCAGCAGCAACATCATAATATAGTTAGTCAAGAGGATGGTCAGTTGCTTATGTATCCTGACAATGATCATGATCATCAAGTTGATAAAAGCTTGATATCGCTTGTTAAGTCCGATCGGGCGGGTTTACATGTTCGAGATTATCAAGGTAGGTGGATTCTTGTGGATGGTGATTTGGGGCCTCAAGAAGCTGTTGTTTATCCTGGGCTTGCTCTTTATCAAGCAACGGCTGGATATGTAAACCCTGCGTTGCACAAAACCGAGATTAATATGGAGGCTAATATGTATGGTAGGTGTTCTTTAGCGTTCAAACTTTTGCCTAAATCGATGACTAGTCTCGATTGTTCGGAAATGAGAGCGGCGGGTTATGGAATTGAAGCTCAGTTCCAGCTTCCTGTTCCTGTGGATGATTTTATGCAAAGATCTCATCCAACTGATAATCTTTTTAACAGACCTGCTTTCCAGTGCTTCAATTTCCAACCAACACATGACGGTATGTTATTGTAATTACAATTATACTTGGAATTTGATTCATTATTGTATGCCAAATATTCTTCAAAACTGAATTTAATAACATACTTGATTTTGAATTGTGTCCATGTTGGTTTCCAATTGCTATAGGCTTTCTAGAATTTTGATGAAAATATAATTTGGAACAAATATTATCATTTCTTACTGTAAGAATCTTTCCATGTTCAAATGTGGTTAAGCTAAAACAAGTTTAATACATCCATTCCTCCAGTCACAGAAAGAAATATGATGAGAAAATTGAAAACTTAATGAATGCAAAACCTTTTTATGCTCCCAACATAAGCCATCTTAGCTACTAGAGAAAATGTATCATCGTAATCATGGCCATATGCTTTTTCACAACTAGGCGAAATTTAAGATGGTCAATTTAATCATCTAGGCAAAATAGCCAACCCTCACAACATATTCCCGTCAACAACCTAAAAGTCTAAAACTGCTTTTACCGGCTGGGGGAAGAGAAAGTAAGTCCTATGTGCTACTACTATGCTTACAAGTAATCTATTATCACTCATGGACTGTCTCCAGCTTAAGTGAGAAAATGTCTTATAATTTTAGGAAGTGGAATAGAAAACAAGGTAGACATAAAAACATAGAATGATGTTGACAAATGATGGAAACTCGGGAGCATATAAATTGGACTAGTAGATAGAGTACCTTTCCAAAGAGCTGTAGGAGGACCACTGACATGCCCGGTTTGTTCTGGTAGAACTGTAGCTTATGCTTATTGTTTCCTGATATTCAAAATATTATACTTAGATGCCTGTATTTGGTAGTTCTTGAAATTTTTCATTGTTGGTTTTGATTGTATTAATCTTGAAGTAGTGTCAGTTGTACTTTGAAAGTAGTCCTTAGTGGAAAGTTTTTAACGGCAGGTCCTTGGATCGATGAAATGCTGGTACAGGATCTATGAAGACTTTGATACGGAGGAGGAAGCAAAATTCTAAAAGCAAACCTCTGCCTCCTTCCAAGAGGTTAAGGCTCGAGGCACAGAGAGTTTTGAAAGAAAGAGTCCAAGACATTGCAGATAAGAAAGGCATCAAGCTGCGCTTCTGTAATCTCAAGGAATGTGAAAGTCACATTCACACCCTAGACAGCCCATGTGCAAATATACGAATGGAGATAGGGTGGCCACCTGGAGTACCATTCGTCCATCCCCATGATTTGCCTAATAAGGCGAAGCTGGGATTTCTTGAGGCATATGAACCTGGTTGGACAGAAGCGCATCAAAACTTAGACAGGCTAGTCAACACTTTGATATCTTTAATTGTAACTGATAACTATCTTTTTGCAAGTTTCATGCCCATATGACCATGGATATTCTAGTTTGTATCTATATATCTGTCAAGTCCAATAGTTGTGAATTGTGTGTGATGTATGCAAAGTTTAGGATATGCATATTTTGTTTTCAGGGTAATGAAAAGATTAAGGGAAGTTGCATCTCAAATGCTCAACATTAATTATCAATTCACATTATTGTAATTAACATAATTCTCTTCACCACCTAATGCATTTGATGCTGCAGAATTACACTTTCAGTAAAAAAAAATTAGAATTCTTTCTTGCACATGGACGATGGGTGTTAGAAAAGAGTGAAGAGCTGAATGAGTAGAAAAGCCATATAGATGGAATAGAAGAATCAGAACAAATGTGGTCGTATAACTGATATGCATTGCTTAGATTTACGGAGGCCTCTTAGAATTGTGCAGAATAATATTATTGTGATGCAGTGAATTTTATTTGTTTCAGGTTCATTTAAGTCTGAGAAGTTTGCGGTCTATCATATTGTTTATGATTAACTTAACAATTAAATTATGTTTTCTTTCTGGTGATATTAACATAATGTACATATTCTGATGGGTGCAGGAACCAGTCCCCCTGATATCCAACATGTGATCAAGTTGTGAAGGTCTTATGAGGATAGGGCTATAGTTCTCTGTTGGCCTCTGAACCTATTTGTGGCTAGGTTTTAGAGTATATGCATGTCTTTATATATGCCATTGTGCAGCTTTTGAAGAAAATGAAAGAAAGACGCATGCTGAATTGAATTTTGTAGATGTTCTATTGTAGATGTCTTAGAACCTGTTAAGATTATGAGACGCCGATCCAATCAAATTGGAGAGTAGACTCAGCTGGACTTGAATGCTCAAGCTGATGGAGGTCTTACTGTCCAGATCCAGAATCTATAAAACGAAGAAAAGAAGACAGGTTATAGAATAATTGTGCTCCTCTTACTCAGCCGGGATTATGCACAAATCGTCTGTTTTGGCCTGGAGGAATGCAATGACTGTCAGCAGGTCTCTGCAGAAAGAAAGGCATTCAATTTGTGTGAATATGGATACCATAGCTTTATGTGATGAAGTAGCATTCCAGCATGCTTTGTTAGTTTAGTGTCTTAGCATTATGAAAATGTATTTCCGTACAATGCTATGTGAAAACGTGGCTTTATATGTTTTCTTATGTTGTTTAATTATAATTGTAAAAATAAAAAAGCCCACCTGCATACCATCCATCAACCAAGTGGTGTAATCTCTTCGTAGCTGTGAAATTTGGTCAGAAAATATTTTCTCAGTTGAAAAACTACTTTATTCTCATTTATGCTTATATGAAAGAAAAAGTAGTGTGCTAGAAGCTAAAAGGAATTTGTGGCAGTGAAATGAACAATAAACAAGTTTGTTTCTAGGTTAAGTTGACAGGACACTTCAGAGAAATAAAGTAAGTGTAATGATGATAAAAAAAATTAAGGGTATAGATTTTAATGGCTTCATAATTTTTTTTGGTATATAATAAAATTTAAATTAGGGGAAGAATACCTTCACGCAAGATAAAAGAGAATTATAAATTTCATTGAAATTTTATAATAAAATTTAAGTATAACCGAAAAATTGTAGAATTTTAGAGGGGCATGAGCGGAACGATTAGCCATTTGTGGCAATCACAATTGGCAGTTTCATTTCAATGAAAAAGTTTAACCTCATAATTTTAAGTTACACCCTCTGATAGGATTTAAAAAATTCAAATAGTCAAATTATTCTTAACATCATATCAAAGTTTCAAGTCTTATGTAGACGTATTTCAACTGAGTTTACATAAAAGTAATAGAATTAAGTTTGCGTAAACATATCTAAATAAAATATGTTTTAATTTATTTGAATTAAGTTTGCATAAACGTATAAAAATTGAGTTTGTGTAGGATCTAGAAAATCAATTTACCGATGGTATATAAATTCAGTTTGTGTAAACGTACTTGAATTAAATTTGCATATGATCTAAAAACTCATAATATAAACTAAATTTACTTAAACGTAAATTTACATAAGATTTAAAAATTCATAATTTATGAGTGGTGTGTGAACTAAATTTATTTAAATATACTTGAACTAAGTCGAAATAAATGCACCTAAACTAAACTAATATAAAATTTTGAAACTCAAAATTTATGAACAATACGTAACATAAACATAAACGTGCTTGAACTGAATTTATATAAAATATAAAAACTAAAAACTTACTTACTTAAGATCAATTTTATTCCCATAAACTTTTATAAAGTGAGTTTCCAACTAAACATAGATGTGATTAAACTGACTTTTCCAAAACAGTTGACGTAAATTCAAAATTTACGGGGTAATTTGGTATTTTGTTAATTAAATGGTAAACAATGGGGAGTAAGTAGTAAGGTGGAGGGGTGTAACTAGCCGTTTTCTTTTTCGATAGGTATACATCTAATTTTATAGGATCTTAATTCCTGAGTTGAGTTGGATTTAAACTAAAAATAAAAAATCATTTTACCCAATTTTATCTTTTTTTTTTTACTCCACTAGTTGTATTTTTTTTTTCTTTTAAATTCCACTACTTGTATGAATCGTGTACTGCTCTACCAGTTTTCTGTCTTATTTGTAATGTCTTGTGCATGCATCTATCATTGTCCATTGTAATGACTATAAAATTTCTTACAATAAATGAGATATTTTTTATTTGGAAAAGTGAGTAAATCATTTCACAATTGTTTAATTCTGAGGCAACTAAAATTCATTTAAAAAGTTGACCTCTTTTAAGATATATATTTTTTACACGTATTAGTGAAAGATCGAACTTCCGACCAAATAGTTAAGGGACTCAAACATCTATTACCTGTGTCACACCATATTTGACAGTTCAAAACAAATATTTTAGACAACAATAAACAATTTCAAACTATACCAAATAAATATAGATAGATAGATAGATTCACAATATCAGTTGACAAATACAAACAATTCTGATCTACATTCCTAGTTTACAGCCCTCTATCCAAACCCATCTATTACAATTTTCTTAGTAGAAATACCATGCTAAGAAAGAAAGAAAAAACTAAATGCATTGAATTGATTGATTATGTCCTTTTCCTTTCTGCAATGGAATGAGCCTTCACTCTTCACCCAAGAAAAGTCTTGTGTGGATAAGTGTATAGAATTGTTTACATCATACAGTAAACAAACCGAAACTGGCAACGATTATTGGTCTTCTCAAAGCTATCTCAATTGATCAACTTTCTGCATCGTCTAATGAATCGTAGGTTGTTTCCCTCAACCGCGAAATGGTGGTTGATTTTCAAAAGGCAACTCTACCGCTGTTGCATTAGCATAAAACTCTTCCAAATTATAGAACTCTCTCTGTGGGGGAAGAAATATGTGGACAACAACATCACCTGTGTGATGAATCAAGAAACAATCATAAACACGGCTGACAAACAATCTGAATATCAGAGCAAAAGACACATGATTGGACTATAATTCGACGCGGCTATAATAAATCAAAAAATTTATATAGAATTAATATATAAACATAAATCTTAAATCAAAAGAGAGAACTAATATTTAAAGTTAACATGAGTCATTGTAGATATATAATAAAATGACACCATTAACCTAATTTTTGTGGTCTGATCATCTCCATTGGTATAAAAGTTCAAAAAACAGGTGAACAAAATTGTAAAATACAGCTAAAAGCATCCTAGGTGTTAGTAAGAAGTATCCGACATGGATAGATACTACAAGATATGGCTATTGTTTTTCATGTGTCCATGTTTCCTTGCCTACACCCATTGCACTTGTGAACTCTCATCGTGAATGCAGATAAATGTCAGATTAGTGTTGTCAATTGCAGAAAATAGTGGTTTTGTTTAAATTCCGTTACACTACAATGCTATAGCACCACTTTAGCTGCTATAAAACAACACGTACAAAAATATCGTATTGCGGAACGAAACAACGGTGATTTGTTCAAATTCTACTATGCTATAACGTTGCAGTGTTGCTATAGCCGATTAGCCGCTATTTGACAACACTGTCAGATATAGGCTATTATAAGGTTTTGGTTGGAATCAAAGAGGAGGAGTACTTCTGGTTATGCATCTTGTTAGAGTATAATGTAAAATTTCAACATGTCTTTGCTGGTGAATCTTTGGTAGATCTTCTAGAAGTACAATAGGAAACTTCAAGGGATTTCCTTTAAATAAAATGCAAAGAAGTAGAAGGCTCTACTATTGTATCGTAAAATCACTTACCGAAGTCCAATAGGGTCCATGAGTTCGGTTTTGTGTCCCCATTTGGAATTTTACCATATTTCTTTTCAGCTCGATCTCTAATTCTCGACCTAAAATTCAATATAAATACAAATAAATATATATATATATATATATATATATATATATATATATATATATCTTTCTTTTAGCAAAGTAAAAAGAAAATCCTCAAGAATTGCTAGATAAACATAAAAAGATCAATGACAGGTCGCATACCCGATAGCATCAATTTGGGGACGAGAAAATGCCGTAGCTATGATAAAAAATCGAGTCCAGTAAACAAGTGGCTTCACAAACAATACCTTTATATCCCCTGCCTTAACCTCACTTGCAACTGTAGCCATTTCCACAGCAACTAGATGCACACAACAGTTTACACTCAACAATTAGATAGTGATTGATTGATACAAAAAAGCATAACTCACTCTCTCTAGTAGATTCGTATAAACAGAAATTTAACAAGTTTTGATAACCGTTGAACAAATACAATTACAAAGAATTCAAGATTTTAGTCATTTTACAAACAAGAACAAAGACTAATCTAGATAGTATGTTTATATTCAAAGGAAAACAAATAAACAATATGATCTTACAGAAGGAGGATTGCATGGCACTGAATCCACATGTATAGAGAAATCAAACAAACATAAATCAAGGAAAAGAAATGATCAGTCTTGGGAAAAACAGTTCTAGTTTTTGTTCTTAGAAAACTACCCTTAGATAATTTAAAATCAACAATTATTCTTTTTACTAGGTGGAGTCGGCTACATGAGTCATACAACAACATTATGTACCAATTCTTCTGAGACCACTAAATTCTAAATTCCTTTACAAGAGTCCCAAGTGTAATTTAACATCCTTTAGATAGTTTAAAAGATTATTCTTCTTAAATTTAAGAAGAAACCTAAGCAAATTTATTAACAAAACTTCTTATCAGCTTACATGATAGGCTTTCAGCATCATCGTCAATCTCTGCACTTGCAGGCTTTTGGTCTTTTCTCTTATATACCACTTTTCCGTAATTATTTAATAATTCATCATACATATCATCGGTATCTTCTTCACCCACATCCTGCCAATTATAAGGTTTATTATGCACCATTAATGAGGATCGTCAATCACAAAAAAACATGTGACAAAGATTACAATAATCTTTACATTTGAATTGAATGGCAAAGCAGCCAGTTGAAATTTACACATGATCGAACCAGTGTGATTATAAATTTATTCAGCGCACAAATAATAAATAAAATGACTAACACAGACCCTTAAAAGGAACTAGATTCTATTCTCAGTTTTAGTAGTTAAAATTCAGGTCTCTAAGAGTCAACATTAACCAAAGGATATGAGATTGATGAAAAAGAATGAAGATTTCTAGACACTATATCATCCCACTGTCTGTGGATGACAGGTAAAAAGGAGAGGAAGGGGAAGAAGTTCTGTTGTTTGGGAGTTTAAAACTCATAGGAACTCATGGAGATCTATCATCCTTCTGTATAAAACCGATGTTTTAAAACCTAATCAGACAACAAACATGTCAGAGACCTTTGAGACGTGGTTCAACTACTTTAAACTGCTCAAATTGTGATCAAACTACCAAAATAACCGAACCATAGTAAAGGTTGCAATTGAAACTGTAGGGTGGAATGGAGGAACTAACTTCTCAGTTAATACTTTAAAGTAAATAGTTTACATTATGTTCTACTTCTGTAGTTAACAAACAAATATTGTATGAGTTTAATAGAGATGCATTGTCATTATCAATGTAAAATGGTTTTACACGAACCTCCAATTAGAATCCATCATATTGCCGTGTAAGCCTTTAGTGTAACCGAATTTATAAATAACTGCAAAATACTCAATTCTTATGTATAAACATTAAAATTGTGTTTAGATATGTACCTAAGCAAAAGGCCTTAAACATCTTATTCTGAATCTATACACATATCTGATAAAATTTGAATATATGACAACGGATTTTATCAAAGAAAAACAACTATATAGGAAAAGGGGTTCCTCAAGGCTATCTAAATTGCATATATGAACATATTTTATATTAAATAATGCTTTCAAAATTCTTCACTTTCCATGGAACCCAAAATCTATCTAAACTGAACACACAGAATATAGTTTTGAAGAAAAGAAAAAAACTGTTGCAACAATATGAAATTATACCGAGAAAGAATTGTCCTTGGCTTCTTTACCGAATGCAAAGCTCAAAAGTGAGTTCCTCTTGTTCAAATTCAAACCATTGATGCTGTGCCGTTGTAAAGGAAGAACATTTTTGGACAAACTACTGAAAACCTTTCTGGGTTTTGAAGAATACTTGGTTTCGGGATGACCCATTTCGCCGGAAAAGGAGGCCGGAACGCCGGGTCCGGCGAGAGATAGGAGAGTAGAAGACGGAAGCATTTTGTCGCGGCAAAAAAAAAGAGAGATATTTACGAAACAGAAAGATAGCAGAAGGAAATGAGAAACACGGTTGCAATTTGCAATATTATTTAGGCTAAATAGCAGTCACTTAACTTAATCTCAGGTAACGTTTTAGTCTTTTTTTTTTTTCTCAATTTGGTCCTTTATTTTCATTTTAAGTGACAATTTAATCCTTTATGTTTTAAAATGTTCACAATATTATCCTCTTTTTTTTACAAAAATTCAAAAAATTCATCAAAATTTTCAACCAAAACCCATAAAATTAATTACATTCTTTAATATAATACAAATTTTATCAAATTCATAACTCAAATATTCAAATAAACTCATATTTTCATTTTTTATTTGATTTTTAAAATTTCATCTAATAAAGAATAAAAATATGAATTTATTTGAATATTTGAGTTACGAATTTGATAAAATTTGTATTATATTAAATAATATAATTAATTTTATGGGTGTTGGTTGAAAATTTTGATGAATTTTTTGAATTTTTGTAAAAAAAAAGGATAATATTATTAACATTTTAAAACATAAAGGATTAAATTGTCACTTAAAATGAAAATAAATGACCAAATCGAGAAAAAAAAAAGATAAAGGACTAAAACGTTAACTAAAATTAAGTTAAGGGACCACGGATGCTATTTAGCCTATTATTTATTAATTTTGGATAAACTACTATTTTAAACATATATAAATTAGTATGTTTAAATTATAAAAAAAAATTAATTATTTAACACAAAATATACAATTTAATATTATAATGATAATAATCTTAATTTATTTATATTTGTTTAAATAGATTTTAGTGTAGCAATTTTTAGTTAAATAGACCTATAAAATAGTTTTGACATGTAACTTTAGTTTGATATATCTTAGATCATATGCATTTGTCGTTTTCAGTGATATAAAATTTACTTTGGTGGTACCGTAAAAAATCGAGGGGTTAAAATTAAAAAAAAATTAACTTTTGTAATCTTTATTAAAGTTGTATTATTTTGATAGACAAATTTTAAGATAATTTGTGTAGTTAATATAATTTAAATATGTAGTTAATTATATTCGATGATGGTTAGTTTATATAATAAGATATCACAAGTCATTAATCTTTCATTAAATGCAATTAACAACAAATTTCATACGTCAAAATTTTAAAATAGTTTGATTGTCATATGTTGTCGGCCCATCACATTTATTCATGTATATGATTTTAGAAGTATTTATTGTAAAAGTTAGATATCTATAGTGATTTAACAGTTGCGATTGATTGTTAATATAAAAAAAATGTATGTCAATAATATATATGGATTAAATTCATTTTAAAATGGTGTTTAATTATTTTCATTTAAAGCACTTTTAGATTTTTTTTCAAAAATTGATTGTTTTTTACTTAGGACTTTTATTAGTCCTCACAATTTTAATGCAATCCAACTTAGTCTCTTGACAAAATTTAATACTCAAAATTAGTTTTTAACAATTTCATATAAATGACTTATTAGTATCTTTATTATTCGACTAGCACCACCGCCAAATGCACTGATTTGTCCGTCATATAAAATTGACATGTAGTAATTTAAATATTAAATTTAAAGGATCAAACTCAGTAGAATTAAAATTATGATGGAGTAAATTTATTATCATGGCAGGTAACTTGTTGGGTTAGACGAAGCAGGTGGTTATGGTACCCATGATTGTTGTCTCTGAGATGTTGCAAATGGCCTTTGGTTTCTTGCTGCTGAGTTGAAAGCTTGTCCTTCAGCATAAGGTGTATTGTAAACCTGCATGCCAATCTACCCTATTGCCTCAAGTGTCTTTCTAGCTAAATGCACATGTCTAAATTGAAGTTTAGCTTGGTTAAATGTGTCCCATGCTAACACTTGCCACCATGGATAGTAGTTGCAAAACCACTGGGTTGAGAATCTATCAAATACAGTGCTTGAATAATGCCCGGTTGCACCTGTGAAAGTCCTAATGTAGAATTGATTGGTTGAATTGGTATAACAATGTCTGCCTGACATTGGTACTCTAACTAGCCCTGTACGATTGAGGTGGCTGACATATTTTGAATTTCTCTTAACTTCTATTTCCAAGCTTGTTGGACCTTGTTATGGACAATTAATTTGACAATATCTGTCAACTATTGAGATACTTGATACATGATGTCATGTATTCCAATATTTATCTATTGTCTAATAAATGATGTATTTATTGCGATTGGTTGTTAAAATGGATCAATCGTGGGTGATGAAGTCAACTTTGATGTCATGATCCATACTATTGATTAGGGGATGACAAAAACCCGGGACCTACACGAGACCCGGTAAATCTTATACAAATTTTTGGTAAATGGTCAGACACTTACGTGTGTTAGGTGAAAAAGTGAAGTAAATCAAGTTCATCCATCGAGACATGAGCCCGACTGAGAAAAGTTATTTATGCATAATCTATATGCCTATGTCGCTTAGGTACTCTCAATGTATAGTCTCATCCTTATTAAAAGGTTACTCTCTTGAGACCCACAAAAGTACTATTACATAGGTATATAGTATTAATAATACTTTCTATTTTTTTTTTACTATTTTCATACACTCCATCTTTTATCACATAACAAATGTCATGTCCACATTTTCATCATTCTCTCTTTACTATCTCCCACAACCTTTTTTCTCTCCACACACAATCTTGTCATTGTGTAGCATTGTTCAACACAGACCATTGCTTCAACAAAGAAGGAGAAATGCAACATTTTCTTCAAATATGATAAAGGGGCGCAATTTGTATAAGTTTTTACATTCGCTTCAATGTACAAGTTTTTACTTGGTAACGCATTTTTTTTCCGTAACTACTTGTAAATTAATAATAATAACAACAACAACAATAATAATATTGATAGTAATATTACGCATTTTCTTCTTTCATTAGTTTTGTTCGGTGAAAAAATCTTTGAGCGTGTAACTAAATAGAAAGATGAGATTTCCTTCTCCTTTTTCTATGTACATTGTAAACTGAACATACCCACCCACAATCCATGTAACTCCCACCCGCTGAAATCGATGCCTCAATTGATTGATACTGAGTGAGTAATTTTATTTATTCGGTTGTTTTTCGAATGGAGGTTCAACCCGAAATCGACTGTACGCTCAATGACCACCCATACTATCGATACTCTAGCAATAATGTAAATGCATACGCCAAATATAGTTGTGACCTGGTGAACCGAATACTTCAATTCAATTTACTTGTAGGCCCCCTAGACATGTCAAATTTGTTTGCGAACTTGAACGCTTATTGTGAAGTCGGCTAAAAACAAAAAAAGCTCTTAACAAATGATTCCATTTCTTAAAATAATTACATCGAGGAAGTAACTTTGTCCTTCAGCTGTAGATTCCTTAACTACTTAAAAGAACGTTAAGTCGGTCAATGAAAAATTTCTGCTAACTAAGAGCTAACCAAAACATAAGTGCGGTAAATATAAAGATAAATTGCAAACAGAATATAGATGTTTGATTCCTTTTAGGGTCTATTTGGTTCAACGGATAAAAGGTGAAGGGAAAGATTTTTAATGATTTTGTATTTAGTTCAAAGGGAGAAAATATATTTTTAATGGTTTTTATATTATATTGATCTCATTCCCTCCAAATCCCTCCATTTTGGAGGGAGAACAAAAACCACTTATAGAGGGATTTTGCTTTCCTCTACTCTCCTCTTAAAAGTTGAATCAAACACATAAAATTTAAAATATTACCTCACCTCCCCTCTATCTACCCCAAACCAAACACACCCTTAACGATAATTACAACTAGTATTTATAGAGTGAGTGTCGTGACCTAAACCCTATCAGCCACTTCTACTGGGCAAGTAAAATCATGTCTTAATTGCTCCAATCCACTATCTCTTTGTGTGGGTGTTTGAAGTTGTGAAGTCCATTTATGAGAGAGAAAGAGAGAAAAAAGAAAAAAAATGCATTTAATATTTTAATTATCAAATAATTTATCACTTATAAAATAGACTGTTTCTCTCTTATAAATGGACCCTCAAGTACTTGAGGAGATCCAAACAAGTCACTAAAATGAAAACTTGTTTATTCTCATATCAAATTATCAATTCACACCAATTTTTGGACAATATATTTTTCATTTTTATAGACAAATGTTAAAAATTTAGTAGAACTACGTTAGTTTTCCTAATTTAAATTCAAAACATTCTTCTTAAATTTCTTTCGGTATTCATTAGCACGCCAACCTAGATTTAAAGAAATAAAATAATATTTAATGTGCTTGAGCAAGGTTAGACTCATTTCTCTCAATTAATTCCTAATTGTTTTATGATTACCTCAATTGTTTTTGATTCAATTAATATTTTATTTGACTTGCCATTTTTCCACGAAACAGTTCAAAATATTTAAGACATTATCAAGATCTAAATCGCTTTATTTAAAAAATTAATTTCATATTATGGTGAACATATTTGGAGAATATATAACGTGTGGGTGTATTTAAGAAAGGTGAGAGAATATATCACATGAATTGCCGAACACACCATGTCAAAAAATAAAAACATTAAAACGAGAAACCTCGACAATCAATTAAATTTAACAAGTAGTTATGTCATTTTATATTTGTATTATTTTTGAAGAATTTTTTAAAAAACAAAACTTATTTTGTATTTTTTTCGTAAAAGATATTATAAATACTAGAGAAATCTACCTTTCACTTCCTCACTTTTACCTTCCATAAAACACATAAAAATACCATTTTATTTCATACTATTTGATAGTCAAATTTTTCTAAATTATTAACATTTCAATAATTTCAATTTTTTTAAAAAATATTCTGAAAAAATTGCATTTTGAAAGTTCCGCACTCATCTTCATTTTTGAATTTTTTTAAGAAAAATTAAAAAATTGGATTTCAAAAGATTCGCATTCATTCAAAGCTTCTAAAATATTAAAACTTTTGAAAAAATTACATTTAAGAAGTTTCACATTCATCTAAAGTTTTGAAATATTTTTAAACTTTTGGAAAAGTTGCATTTCAGAAGTTTCACATTCATCCAAAATTTTGAAACTTTTATAAATTTTTGAAAAAATTGCATTTTGGAAGTTTCACATTAATCCAAAGTTTCAAATTTTTTCTAAATTTTTGAAAAAAAATTAAATTTCTAAAGTTTTAAAACTTTAGAAAAAATTGCATTTCAGAAGTTTCACATTCATCCAAAGTTTCAATTTTTTTTAAACTTTTAGAAAAGTTGCAATTTGGAAGTTTTACATTCATCCAATGTTTTGAACTTTTGGAAAAGTTGCATTTCGAAAGTTTCACATTCATTCAAAGTTTTGAATTTTTTTTAAATTGTTGAAAAATTGAATTTCAGAAGTTTCACATTTATCCAAAATTTTGAATTTCATTTAAATTTTTCAAATTTTTTGACAATAAATAGTAGGAAGTAAAAAGGGAAAAATCGTCTTTTCATATACTCTGCAGGTGTGAGAGGTAGAGGTGAGGGAGTGGGAGGTAGATTCCTCTAAATATTATTATAAACTGACACAATTGCAATTCTCATATCAGAACCAGTCTAACAAAAAATGAGCCTAAAGCAAATTCTATGACGAGATCTTTTATAAAAATTTAATTTTTTTAATTATTTAATGTTTTTAGTATTATGAGATGCTTTACACGGGATTAGTAGTTTTTTTTTAATCGAAAGATAATGTTATTTATCAATTATTGATATTTGAGAATTGAGAGCATGAGAGACCTTTTTTCTTTGGCACTATGGGTATTATCAATTTTTTTTATTAACTTATAAACTATTAGATTTATGTAACGTCTTTTGTTTTTTTGTTAAAGTAGATTTTTTTTTGAGGCCTAAAACCCTATTTTGAGTGCTTGACTTTTGGGTTGACCCTATATTAGATTTAACTTTAAACAAAACATTCAACATAATAAAAACAATATTTATCGGTTGAGCTATAGCTTAAGAACAACTTATTTTGTATTTACTTAATGCAATAAAAACATTATTTGTATATAATTAATTATCAAAAATAATTTTACCAAAACATACTTAAAATAGCATTTCATTAGAAGTAGTTTTCAATATTTTTTCTAAAACTATAATAAGTAAATAGTTAAATATGTTTTTAGTCCATCTAAATATACTAAATTTTATTTTTAGTTCCTCTAAAAAATTCTTTTGAATTTTGGTCTATCTAAAATTTCAGCTACTAATTTTAGTCCTTGCTTTTATACAAAATTTAATGTCGCATGCTCTAATTGAATATTTTTGATGACATGTCATTGTTAAAACTTTAAAATATCATTAATTTAATAACCTTACTATTTAATCTTTAATTTAACAATTTAATATTTAATTTGACATAGATAAATTAATAAAAATTCAAGATTAAATAGTTAAAATTAATAAACTAATGATATTTTAAAGTCTTAACAATGATATTTCATAAAAAAAATCACTTTAAATATGCGACGCAAATTTTTATAAAAAACCAAAGATTACGATTGATAATAGAAAATTTAAAAGGATTAAAATTCAAAAGAAATTTTTGGAGATTTAAAAATAAAAATTAATATATTTAAAGAGAATAAAAGTATATTTAATCTATAAAATAAATAAATTTTTTTAAAATTGACTATTCTTTTTGTTTTTACTAAAAAGCTATTTAGTCTGTCACAAAGCAACCCAATTTGGTCCTTGAAACACAAATTAGCCTATAACAATTTGATGAGAGATAAAACAAATTTTAAATTAATTTATTCATCATTATAAAAGACTAATTTAAATGTTAAATTTTGTCAAGGACTAAATTAGAAGAAATTTTAATTGGGTCAGTACTCAGTAGTCTTATTTATTTATTTTAAAATTGATTATTTTTATATTTTTATGAATAAAATTTGATTATTTATAAAAAATAAGACAAACAAAACAAGGAATGAAACATATAACCCGAAACCCGTAAAACCGAAAACCCACTAACCCATTTGGTACTCTAAACGCAAGAACAAAAAAACCTAGCCACCACAAAGAACCTCAAAACTTTACACTACCAACAATCTTCGATTAAGAGCCTCAATTTCTCTACACACAAAACCGATTTCGATCGAAGAGGCTCTTCTTCTTACAAACCCCTCTTCTTTCGTCTCTATTTCTCACAACAAATTTCGTCACTGTAGCTGCTCTACTCACCCCACTTTCAAATCCCACTAATTGGTAATCCTTATTTATTTATTTTTTTTACTCTATATTTTATAAATTTTTATCTTCGATTTTATTATACCCAACACTTTGATGTCTGTGAAATTTCAGCTTTTTATTTATTATTATTATTATTTTTGTGAACCATTCATAATTTGTTTAATCTGAGCTTTCTTTCTGATTCCTATAGTGTTAGATTTTGATATGTTCATGCTACTAATTTGTGTTTTTTAAGCTGCATGTGATATGAATTAATATAGGTATAGGGTTTTATTCCAAAACTGTAAGTTGAGGAATCAATCTATAAATCTCTTAAATCTGTAGGGGCTTCTGTGCACCTTTTCCTTATATAATTTTTTTAATATGAACGATACAGAACAATAATCGATGTCTATTTTTGGCTATTCTGGAATTTGTTTTTATTTTTAAATTGTATAGAAACCTGTAATCATGCATTTTTTACTTGTTGATGGTTTGCAATACAATAAGACACAAGAGAAATAGGTTTCTTATCACATTTATGTGCAAGTTTTTAACAAAAAAATGTTGAGTATGTACATGTATTTTGTCTTGTAATATGTACATGTAGACTGAATAATTTAATACCAAACATTGTTCCATAAATTGGTTTTTTTTTTTTAACTCAATTAAAGTTTTTATTTGAAGCAGCAGCCAAAATGTCGCGGAAGGGGTTGATGGAACAAGACCTGAGTAAGTTGGATGTGACAAAATTGCATCCCCTTTCTCCTGAAGTCATATCCCGACAAGCTACTATTAATATTGGTAATTTTCTTTTTCCTAAAAAATTCATTTAGTTTAATATTTTTACAGGCATATTTTCAGATTTGCTTCAGGCACATTAGAATTTCAACAAGTTTCTCATTAAAAATAATGTGTAAGCTTAATTTTCATTGATGACAGTTAATACTGATGGGTATTAAAATTTATCATTGCAGGAACCATAGGTCATGTGGCACATGGAAAGTCAACAGTTGTGAAAGCAATATCAGGTGTTCAGGTATGCCTTTTTTGGTGGTGTTTAACTGTATATTTTAATCTGTACATGTTTAGTTTGAGTATTTGGTGTTTTAATAATATTGTTTGTGTTTTCGTGATGAAATATTTACACCAAGGTGAATTGTTTCAAACTGGAAGTATTTAGCATAATACTCATTGTCATAACTTGTAAAGATTATTGCCAACCCTTTATATTTTTTTCAATCCAAGTACTAGCTCGGTACATGAAATTTGCGAAATTGTAGTCGCCGTAGAATTATGAAGTGTGGTTTTTTCAATATATGGACTTTAGTTTTTCATAGATACATTGTATAATTAGGTTCATTTGCTTAACTATCTGGTATATGGAAGTCCCCTCCCCACAGAAGTGGTTGTCTTCTCATAGTGGATTGGTAATATTCAGATGGATTGTAGTTACCCCTTTTTCTTTGCATTTTCAGTAACGGATGATAGATAACCATGCAATATGTATTTTCATACATTTCACAGAGCTTTGATAATGGATAGTTACACTGTTGACCTCTGTTATCCCATGAATTTTTTTGCAGACTGTGCGTTTTAAAAATGAGTTGGAGCGTAACATTACAATCAAGCTTGGGTATGCAAATGCAAAAATATACAAGTGTGAAGATGAACGGTGTCCAAGGCCTATGTCCTACAAGTGGGTATTTATTTTATTTTTGCTATTTTAATATTAGGTCATTTCATCCTTTGGTTATATGATCAATTTTTTTCTGCAGAGCTTATGGAAGTGGAAAGGAAGATAATCCTATGTGTGATGTACCAGGGTTTGAAAATTCCAAAATGAAATTGCTGAGACATGTTTCCTTTGTTGATTGCCCAGTAAGATCCTGAGCTATCATTTGTTATTTAAGGCTGTTTTATGCACAGTTTCACGAGATTTTGGATATATAATGTAGGGGGTTTTTACTCTCATATGCTCATGAACATTTGGTTTTACTTAAATATGCCCTTGTAATTGTTTTCTCTCCTTAGCATATTATCTCTCAATTCTTTAATCCCCTGAAGTTATGGGCATTGTAGTGCATGTATATGTACTTTTAAACTTGTAACCCCCAATGCCAACTATGTAAGCCAATACTGTTTCTCACTAAAGTTCATTATAATTCAACGACAGTGGTTTGCATTCATAGGTAGAGTTAGAGAATTATAGCGCTGTGGGGGTGCCTAGAAACTGCTCATATATATTTTCCTTTTACTCTTTCCCGTATGGTGTGGGTTTTTTCATATTTTTGTGGGTATCCTTTCTGTGAGTCAGGTAGATACAGCTCTTCAATCTATGCTATATCATTAACTATATGGTTAGATTTCTTTTTTTTTTTTTACATCTGTGTGATGTTTGTTTTACTTTTTCAATTTCTGTAGGGACATGATATTCTCATGGCTACCATGCTTAATGGAGCAGCAATCATGGATGGAGCTTTGCTACTCATTGCTGCTAATGAAAGCTGCCCACAACCACAAACTTCTGAGCATTTAGCTGCTGTGGAAATTATGCGTCTACAACACATTATAATCCTTCAGAACAAGGTAGACTTGATTCAAGAAAATGTGGCAATCAACCAGCACGAAGCAATTCAGAAGTTTATACAAGTAAGTTATCTGTAAAGAGGTTTATTTATACAAATGGATCCCTTTTTAAAAAACATAAATGACACACTCCCCTTTTTCTTGGCGTTTTACCAGGGAACTGTTGCTGATAGTGCACCGGTAGTACCTATTTCAGCACAATTGAAGTATAACATTGATGTTGTTTGTGAATACATCGTGAAAAAGATCCCAATCCCTGAACGGAACTTCATTTCTCCACCTAATATGATAGTAATTCGGTCATTTGATGTCAATAAACCCGGTTATGAGGTTGATGAAATAAAAGGAGGTGTAGCTGGTGGAAGTATCCTGAGGGTAAGTCTTTCTTTGGTCAATATTCCAAAACCATGAATAATTTGCACTGACCCGACTTGCAGATGTTAGGGTCTGTTTGGTTTTATTAACCATTTTTTGTTTTCATTTTTAAAAATTGTACAACTGCCCTTTGTTTTCATCTTGTGTTTTGTTTTTGGTAGTTTTGATGTTATATCTTGTTTTCTGTACAAATTTTTTAAAATAGAAAACAGGGTTGCAATTAAATTATAAACTGGAATTTATAATGCATAGATTTTAAATCATTTTAGTCTGTTCTGGAATTTCTAAGAGTTATACAAACAATGCCAAGAATGTGCATTATGATATATGGATGCTCAATAAGTGAGAAACAACTGGCCTTCTAATTTATTACATGTATTTTTCTTTTGGAAAACCTTTCATGCATGCAATTTTTAAGATAACTTGAGAGATGACTCCGTATGCCATTCTATTTTTAAACAAAAAAGCGAATGAACTGTGTTGTTTTTTTCTAAACCAACTAAATATGTTCTGATGAATTTTAAATTGGCTGAGACCATGCAGCCGTTGACCATGGGCCAAGTTTAGGATTAGATATTTGACACGTTCTATTTAAGCATGCATTACTATTTGTTATTTGCAGGGTGTTTTAAAGGTCAACCAATTCATTGAAGTTCGACCTGGAATAGTCGTTAAAGATGAGAGTGGAAACATCCGATGCACACCTATCTACTCCAGAATAGTTTCATTATATGCTGAACAAAATGAGCTCCAATTTGCAGTTCCTGGAGGACTAATTGGTGTTGGTACAACAATGGATCCCACTTTGACACGTGCTGACAGGTTGGTTGGGCAAGTTCTCGGAGAGGTTGGATCACTGCCTGAGGTTTTTGTGGAACTTGAGGTACGTGACTATGCCTATTTGATTGGATTGGTACAAGATCTTTCACATTTAGTATAATTCAGTATCGTGTGTTAATCGCTTTTCTGTTGTGACTCGGGAAAGATGGCCACTTAGTTCCCCCTATTGTGGTGGAAAAGCTTTATTTGTTTAGAGATAAACTATACACTTGGTGTTGCAGGTAAACTTTTTCTTGCTTCGACGGCTTCTTGGTGTTCGGACAAAAGGTTCTGAGAGACAAGGAAAGGTCTCAAAGCTGGCGAAAGCAGAGATGCTAATGTTGAACATAGGATCTATGTCAACAGGTGCCAGGGTGGTTGCTGTGAAGAACGACTTGGCGAAGTTGCAACTTACTTCCCCCGTTTGCACTAGCAAGGGTGAAAAGATTGCTCTAAGTAGACGTGTCGAAAAGCATTGGCGTCTTATCGGTTGGGGTCAAATCCAAGCTGGAATCACCCTCGACATCCCTTCTGCCCCTCTTCTGAGTTGAAAGAAAGACAGATTAAGAGATAGACTACAAGAAACACATTTTTATTAAAACCTGAGATGAATTTAGGTATGTGGGAAGGGACAACCAAACTGTTGGGAACCATTTTTGTGAGATGGAGAAGATTGTTAATTTTTTGTTTTCACATTGTTGTTGCTTATTTATTTATTAACCCCACTGTCTATCTATTGTTGAAATTGTATCTTATGCTGATTGAGTTTAGAGTGCGAGCAAGCGACTCATCTATCACTTGTTTTCATTCAATGGTCACCTTAGCAATAACTAATCCAGCAATCTTGCTATACAGTGGGGCATTTCATAATTCATATTGTAAACAACATATCCAAGCAATGGTTGAAACTTTTAAGACTGGTACTCTTTGTATGATCCTTGTTATTCGTAAGTTCTTCTAGAGGTATAATTTGTGGCACGTTTACTAGAAACGACGTTGCAAGGTGAAAAACACATTAATTTATCACGTTATGGTTGTTTGTAGTTTGACTATTTTGGCACGACTTATGTTCAAATAGGTGGTTTTAATTGATTTTTAGCTTCATAAAAAAACAGTGGGGGTTTGAGAGAAAAAACAGTGGCACGACTTGTTTGAGGCATGGAAAAAGGAGACATACTAAAGTTAGAAATTTTAGATTTTTTTATTTTGAAAAACATCAATTCAGATACAAACCAGATACAAACCAAATTAGGAGTGTCATCACCTTGCTGCTATCAGTTTTAGAAACCAACTTGATAAGTACTTTGGTAGTTGTAGTTGCTAGCATATCATAACATTTCATTTTATGTTCTTTTGGCAATCTAATAACATATTTTCGAGCCAATTAAAGCTTGATTTGTATTGTTCTGATACAATGACCATGTCCTTTATGTGTAAAATCTTTTTTGTCCTTTTTTTTTAATAACAAAAATATTGTCGCTGAAAATGTGCACAATTCAGATTTGCCTCATCGATATTGGACATTGTAAGCAAGTGTTCAAAATCTTATGACAATTATTTATTTATTATTATTATTATTTATAAAAATATTATATTACAAATGACTAAATACATTATAAAGTTTCAAATACACAAGGCAAACAAATAACATCCATCAAATGGACACAAATACATACTCTCTAGAAAGATAAAAAATCCTTATTCTTCTACAAACTACAAAGAATACAATACAAAACAATTGGGTTAACAAATTGTGGTTTCGAAAAGCACAATATGTCTGTATGATTCAATCATAGCTTAAAAGCAAATATCCAAGGCACAGCAGCAACATAGAGCAGCACAACTGCATAGAAGAGAGTAATAAAAGTCAACAAAGATTCATTTTTTTATGGAAAAAATTTATCTTTATTTTACTTTAAAGAAAAACTTTTAAAGTAATCATTATCGTGAGGTTGAAATGTCAGTTAAATAAGAATAATAAAAATAATTTTTTGAAATTTTGATTGTTTCTACAAATACATACAGTTTTTCACTAAATCTAAAATTTTTGAGGTTGAAACATCATAAGTGTTTGATTTTTGTGGTAATGAACTTACCATCCTTTCCAGAAACCATCACCCCTGCTTGTTGTTTGATCTTGAATACTTTGTTGGGGGTACCCTTCAGTGCCATCTTTGGAAGGGTAACCCATAGGTGGTGGGGCAGTAACATATTGAGCTGTCGAATAGGCCTCACCTGGTGCTGGATATGATACTGCTGCATCATAACATAATATCATGTATTAATTCCGGTTACAAAGATTTCACAAAAAAAAAAAATAGGTCCATCAGAAAAACAATATTTTACTTGCAATAATTATATTAATATTTTTTTTATAAAGATTATTCCGTCCAAAATAAAAAAAAATAGTATAAAAAAGTTAATATAGTTAACTAAAAGTTAAAACTAAATATATTAACATATATTTCATATTTGATTTCAAAATAGTATTTATCTAATAAACACGTGTCAATTTATTAAAAAATTTGACTGAATAACTTTACAAGACTTTATAAGTAAAGATGAGAAAAACTAACCAGGGGCTTGTTGGTGATTGTTGAATTGACTCATGGTGATGATGAAGTTAAAATTATGAAAGAGAGGAATTGGAAGTTATGAAGTATGGATGGAATGGAAAAGATGTGTATATATAGGTTTAGTTTTTAGGGGGAAGGTGGTGGAATGGTTCCTTAATGCAATAGAAAATTCGAAAGACGTGTTAGATAAATAAACGCGTTAGTGGTAGGAAAAGATTAAAGAAAGAGTAGGACGTTATTTGAGTTTCCCACGCTATGTGTTTTGCTTCTTGACACATTTATTCCAAATTTTCAGTCTTTCAACGCGTGTGATTCCAAACTATCATACCTTTCTAGATTATGTCGTCAACTCCTCATAATTGACTACTTCATTTATTTTGTATCATAAATTTATAATTTATATTAAGAATTATAAGAAATTCATTTTAAATGTAATTTATTAATAAAAAAATATTTTAATTTTTGAAAGTTTTTTACTATATTTATATTCTTTGAAGAATGTTTGAGATCATATATTCATATACACATTTCTTTTGGAAGTTTACCCATACTTTTTTTGTCATTGATGGTTAAACTCATGAAGTTTTGTAGAGCAAAGTGTTATATAAGTTTGATGAATTTTGTTTATGTGGATTTATTTTTTTATTGTGGGAGCGTTGTCACGTGAAAATCGTTCAAGTAGACTTGAATTATCAATCTACACATGAATTTGTTTTTATCCAATGTTGGAGTTTTGTCAATTGAAAATCGTTCAATGATAGCTTTTCCCCATGTGGATAATGAGATAATGACTAAGAGATATCTTAGTTATTATTCCTTGATAGAAGAAATGTGTGTCTTCCTAGTTATTATTCCCTTGAGCATTTAAGAGTTGTTTTTGTGTGCTTGTTAGTTCAAGTTCGATGTTAATATTTTTTAGGCTAACTGCATGGGATTGTGATGGCAAACAAATTCTTATGCCCAGTACTTTTGGATGCCTCATTTTACTTCTGTAAAGTTCTCGTGTTTTCTAATTTTATTTATTCTAAAATATATTTATTTGATGCTAATATTTATTTATTGTTTATTATTTATGATAATTCTATGTTTTAATTTTTGCAACACATTGGAGGATGATAACAAATGAGAACGAAAACCTTTTTGTTTTTGTTTTTGTAGGTTACACCTGATTTTATCAAAATTAAGACACAAATTTGGTTGACGTATGCGCATTGCTCCTTGGAGCGTAGGCATTAAGATTTTTTGTTAGAATATAGAGTATGATAGTGTGTGAATTTAAAAATTGTTGAAGTCTTACATTGGATAGAAAACATAGGTGAAGGTTTGCTTTCATTACTATATAATGAGCGGTTTTTATGCCGTAGACCCTTCGATTTTGAGTGTTCTAATACCACAGTCCTTACCATATTGAGAGTGACTTTAACCGTCATATTGATGGTGTAATTATAGAACGGTTTTCTACAGTGTAGTGGAACTCTGATACAATGTATATGAGCTGCTTTATCCTAGAAATTATTGTGGGAACTTCGTGGTTGATAATCTACCTTGCACAATTTGGGCAATGCCCGAAACATGTTAAAGAGAGCGAGCTAGTCTGTGACTCAACCCAGTAATATCTTCGGTATATAAATTTATGAAATAACATTTCAAAACTCAAAAAACAACTATTTTAAGACGTTACTTTCTACCATGTCAACCGAAGAGATTACTGGACTTGGTTCTAGTAACTCTCATTTCAATAAACTATTTCATTGAGGCATACAGAAAAGGATAAAAAAGCTGAAGAATTAACTCATGGGAGGATAATGATTTGTATGAATACTACAGTTCCAACAATAGTGCTAAACATGTTTGGGATGCTATAAAGAAGAAATATGACACCGAGGAAGTTGGAGCTAAAAAGTGTGTTGTAGCCGCTACCTCAAGTATCAGATGACCACATATCCGTGGAGGTTCATTTGTGTGAAATTCAGAAGACAACTCATGAGATCATCTCTTAAGGTATGACTTTAGACGAATTTCAAATTGATTGTTATTAGTGACAAACTGCCTCTGTTTGGAAGAATTTCAAAAAATTGTGTTAAGCATAAAACAAAAGAATTTTCTCTAAAGAGTATAACAATCTGTTTCTAGAGATAAGAAAAAAATCAGAAAAAAATTTTATTTATGATTTTTTTCTTCTGAATAAGACAAATTTTACTTACTCTATAGGAGCATATTTGCACACCAATTTCAAATATGATATTTTTGTTAGCAATTGGTACACCTGAGGCATGCTTAAATTAAATGTTGAAATTAAGAATGTCTCATTCTGTTTACGTGTTGTGTGATTTTAATATTTGGCATGCTAAACTCTATCATGTGAATAAACATGTAATTTCAAACTTAAGTAACTCATGTTTAATACCAAAGTTATCTTTAAATGATTTTTAAAAATGTGATTTTTGTTGTTAAGCTAAAATAACAAAGAGTTCACATAAATCTGTAGTTAGAGAATCCGATTCTTTAGATTTATTACACTCTGATATATGTGAACTTGATGGGACGTTAAGAAGAAATGAAAAATGATCTTTTATCACTTTTATTGACGATCGTTCTGACTATACTTTTGTATAGCTAATGAAAAATAAAAGTGAAGCGCTTGACATGTTTAAGATCTTTGTAACTAAATTGAAAATCAATTTAGTAGAAATATTAAGAGATTTCATAGTGATAGAGGAATTAAATATGATATTTAATAAGTTTTATCAATTGCATGAAATTTTACATGAAAAAACTGCACCATATTCGTCTGAAATGAATGGTAAAGTTGAAAGAAAGAATATAACTCGTACTGAACTAGTTATTGCTATTATGCTTAACTTCAGTGTTGCATCTCACTGGTGGGGAGAAATTATTTTCACTGTTTTCTATGTTTTGAATAGAGTTCATAAATCTAAAAACAAAAATCTCTTTATGAGATAGTGAAGAAAAGATAACCGAACTTGTCTTATTTTCGAATTTGGGGCTATCCGCCTTATGTTAGAATCCCCGATCCCAAACGAATTAAACTCGCCAGTAGAGCCTATGAATGTGTATTTATTGGGTATGCAATAAATAACAAAGCCTATAGGTTTTATGACCTATATGCAAAAGTGATCATAGAGTCAAATGATGTTGACTTCTATGAAAATAAATTCCATTTCAAATCGAGAAATAGTGGGGGCATCGAACCAAGTTATATTCCTACGACAAGAAGCACTGAAAGCAGCAAATAAGGTGAAACAGAAACTCGAAGAAGTAAGAGAATCAAAGTTGTTAAAGATTATGGACTCGATTATACGATTTATACTTTAGAAGATGATCCTACAAATCTTCAAGAAGCTTTGTCATCATTGGACGTAGATTTTGACAAGAAGCTATAAACAATGAAATGAATTCTCTAGAGTCTAACAGGACTTGACATTTAGTAGATTTGCCTCCTGGTTGCAAACCAATAGGTTGTAAATGGATTATGAAAAACAAACTAAAACCCGATGGAATTGTTGATAAATACAAGACACACCTTGTAGCTAAATGTTTTAGACAAAGAGAAAATATAGATTTCTTCAACACTTTTTCACCGGTCACTAGAATAACATCCATTAGGGTTGTAGCACCTCCATTTTGTCCAGTTAAGAATAATCCAAAAATATATAATAAAGTAACAAGTTTTTGAGCAAGTAGTAACAAACAAATGCCATAATCAAAATACAGAATTCAACTTCAATCAATTCGAATTAACATAGAAAAAGTATAAAGGATAAATTAACAATATAGAAATGGTCTCATCCTCATCCCCCAACCAAATATGTCTTTAGAATTTTCACAGCCTTTTCGTAAATCTTAGTGTTGTCATGACTTTGGAGGTTCTCAATTTTCTCCAACCCCTCAGCATCGTCAATCATTTGGGCATACAAGTTTGCACCATCAATGTTGCTAACATTTTTATCAACTTCACCTACCTTCAAAATGTTTTCAAGCCCTTCCAGACAAACTGTCACAATCCTAGGACCAAATATATTAGCATCAATCACAGCCTGTATATTATCAAGAGTCAAGGAAATCAATTATAAATTAAGTTCTCCAAATGCAAACGGAACACGCCAAATTTTAAATATTTTGAAGACACAAACTTGAATCTGTTGCCATGACCAATAGAATGTCTGAGAGAACCTCTTTGAACCCTGTTTTGCTCACTTTTTCTTGTTTTCCATTCAACACCTATCGAATTAATTAATAAGTTAATAATGTCATTTCTTGTTTACTCATTGATTCAAATATAATGGCTAATCAGTGACAAAGACATGTTCTTATCAGCATTAAGAAATTAATCAATTGAATAAAGGAAGAATATTATAAAAAATAAAAAAGGTATAAATATCTTTCTTTTTGTTTGATTTAATAAATATTTTATAAACAAAAAACATAATAAAATAAAGACAAAGATTGTGCTTTACAACTTTATAGCTCATTCCCTTATTTCAACTTTTTTCCTTTGTCTTAAAAAGGTTATTATTTTCACTAATTCTACACTCAAACAAAAAGATGAGTTACATGTTTTCTAAAATAGAAAACGAAAATTGATCTCTACTGCACCTCCTGTTTTTTCAGCTTACTTTTTTTCTTTTGTCTTAAAAATTTATTATCTTCACTACTTTTATACTCATTCAGAAAGATGAATTACATGTTTCTATACTTAGCAAAGTTGCTTGTTTTTGTATCGAAAACAATATAAAAATTGAGACTGACTATTATCTCATGGACACAAAGATTCGTCACTTTACTCTATAAATTGAGAAAAAATATATTAACAAGAAAAGAAAAAGAAATCTGATACTAACAAAAATACTTAAAAAAAAAAGAGAAAGAGAAAGGAGGCAGAGTAGTAACAAGGAAAAACAAACAGCAAGGCGATTTAAGGTATTTTTTCCCCCTCTCTTTTCATTATAATTACTTTTTAAAGAAGTTTTGATAAAATAACTTTGTGAATGAAAAGTAAAAAAAACTAGAAAAAATCAAACCTTTAACGACGTTATACTGTAATTGTCACTGCCACTGTCATCGTCACCGCCACTGTCACTGTTACTCTTTGCCTCCTCTTCTCTCTCGGCCCTTTCTTTGTTATTTCTCTGTCTCGGCATTTTCTTTCTTTCTTTCTCTCTCTCTCTATATCTCTACCTCTTCCTTCTCTTTCTTTCAATTTTTTTAAATTCTTTCTTTTTTTAAGCCAAGATTGGGCTCGGGCTCCAGAAAACAAAACATTAATCTGTTAATATAAACTCAGCCCATTCAGATTTAAAAAAAAAACTAATTTGCTTCATAAATATCAAACTTCATAAAAAAGAACACAAACAAGTATTCCATTAAAAATTAACTAATTGGGATATTTTTATTTTTTTAAATCTCATCTTCACAGATAAATTAATAAATTAAAACTCATAAACAAAATAATAAATAAAAATTATTATTAAATATTAACTAGAAATGACATCCTTTAATCCATTAGTAGCAGAATACGAATCATACAACCTGATAGTTTAAAAAATTATTTTTAAAAAAATAAATGAATCTAAAATAAACTTTTTTAAAATATTAGATTAATTAGATGTGACATCTTTTTAATCTGATTTGTTAGGACACAAGTTGTACTACTTGGTGGCTTTAAAACTCAATTTTAAAACCGAAAATAATAAAAAATATTATTAAATAGATTAACTAGATGAGACATCCTTTTACTCATTGAGTTTTTGAGACACGAGTTGTGCAACTTGATAGTCTTAAAACTCGTTTTTTTCTTCAAAATAATTATTTAAATCAAACAATTTGTTTTTCTTCTGTTAAAACTTTTTTTTTTATCAACAACAAAACACATTTTCTTTAAAAGCAATCAACATATCCATATTTTCTATCCAAGAACCAAGTTGGTTCTTTCAATTAAATTTTTGATGTTAACAAAAGTATTTATAAAAATCATATTTTGACTTAGAAGAAGAATGAAAAATAAGAGGATATGAAAAATCAGAGGATGATGTCACCAGAGGATACACCAGAGATGACGTCACCAGAGGGTGTCATCAAAGGACGACGTTAGCAGAAGATACCTCAAGAAGATACAACCAGAAGATACCTCCAGAAGATACAGCCAGAAGATACAAATCAGAAGCAGAAGATGTCATCAGAGAATGACGTCACTAGAAGATAAAAATGCCACCAGAAGATACGACCAAAAGATATCACCAGAGGATACATCCAGAGGATACCAGAAGATACATGTAGAGGATACCAGAAGATACCTCCAAAAGATACCAGAGGATCCCATTAGAAGCAAGAATCAAAGAATGTCATCAAAGGCAAAAATCAGAGGATATCATCAATAAGAGGATATCATAAGAGGATACACCAGAGGATGACGTCACTAGAGGGTGTCATTAAAGGATGACGTCAGCAAAAGATACCTCCAGAATATACAACCAGAAGATACAAATCAGAAGCAGAAGATGTCATCAGAGGGTGACATCATCGGAAGATAAAAATGCCACCAAAAGATACGGCCATAAGATATCACTAGAGGATACCAGAGGATGTCATCAGAGGATACCAGAGAATATCACCAGAAGCAAGAATCAGAGGATGTCATCAAAGGCAAACATAAGAGGATATCATCAATCAAAGGATATCATCAGAGGGAAGAAATAATGACATTATCAGAGGATATTATTCATGGCCCATATCAGAAGGAAGCATAGTCCAGAAGGAAACTTGGTCCAAACTAGAAGGAAACATGGTCTAGAAGGAGACTTGGTCAAGACTAGAAGGAAGCATGTCCAGAAGGAGACTTAGTCCAGACCAGAAGGAAACATTGTCCAGAAGAAGACTTGGTAAGACCAAAAGGTAATCTTGTCCAGAAGGAGACTTGGTCAGAATAGAAAGAAACATAGTTCAAAAGATAACTAAGTCCAGAACAGAAGACTTGGTCTAGACTCGGTCCAGACCAGAAGATAACATGGTCCAGATAGAGGTGTAGATTCCTTCTTCAATCTGAGGTTGTCAGATTGTTAGGAGAATACTTGACTTGTAGGGTCAAGGTGTCGCTGTTGTTCCGCAAAAGTCTGGGGTTGTCAAACTGTTTGAGAAGACTGACTTGGAAGGTCAGATGCTGTAATTCAAAAATCATATTTGTTGAATCTATTCATGATACTTGGTTCTTAATATCAACTTGGTTCGCGCCCAAATCAAAGCAAACAATGGGAATGAGGTTTCATCTGAAGAATTTACGAAAGCAATCTTAACAAAATACGAACAATATCAATATGAAGAATTTACAAACTAAATCTTAACAAAATACGAACAATATCAATCTGAAGAATTTACAAACTCAATCTAAACAAAATACAAACATAATCAATCTAAAGAATTTACAAACTCAATCTGAATAAAATACGAACATAATTTTAATCTAGAAGGACTGCTCATATTGGATTCAGAAATAAATAATTGGCTAAAGATCATATTATCAAAAAACATCTTGTTAGAATTATTTTTGGATTAGATCATTGTTGACCAAGCTAGGAATGAAGATACAACTTAGAATTAAACAAGGAATAAATTGAAGCCCTAATTTTATCTATAAATAGATACTCAAAGATGAAGAAAAAGATCATCGAAAAATCAGAACACTTGTTCGAATGATTAATATTTTCTAAGTGTTTTTCTTTGAGTATGATAGTCATTGTTACAATTAGCTTGTTAGAAGCAACTACTCAAATTCTAAACCTTTGTATTCAAACCCAATAGTGGTGTTAGTGTGCCTTCAGCAATCTGGGGTTGTCAGATTTTTTGGAAAAGACTTGGCTGATAGAGTCAATGTGTGCGTGTTCCTCAAAAGTATGGGATGTTAGGCTGTTTAAGAAGACTAGCTTGGAATGTTAGGTGCTTTGTAATTCAATTTGTTGAACTGGTGGATTAAGTCTTTTTGAGTGAAGGGACTAGATGTAGCTAAGTTAGTGGTGAACTAGGATAAATTGCTTGTCACTTTATTCATGCACTTTTTAGTTTTCTTATTGCTTCTACTTCAAGTAATGAAAAACTTATCAAGTTAGTCAAACACAATTCAACCACCTTCTCGTGTTTGCACCTTCAATATTCCCTTAGTAGTGAAGGAGAAGATCACATAATGGATCAAGCCATTAAAAAGTTGAAAGAGGCAAGGAAAACTCTTACAAAGGATGGTATGGATCTTAGTGGGAGCAAGGAAAACTCTTACAAAGGCTGTAATGCAGTCAGTGGAGGGCGGGTCCACAAAACCCACACATACAAAAAGTTGTCAGTGAATTTAATGTGTTGGAGGTGCAAGGATATAATAAGAAGAGCTTTATCCCCCTAACGAATGATATTTTACGATAATATATGGTATATTTTCTATGCCTTTTATAAACTCTTGTTAGCGGTGAACGTATAAACCATATCATGAATAGATTCAAACTGAAAGGGCATCATATAGTTGAGGCTTAAAGGCACTCATGTTGCATTCGGTGTCTTTGGGACATGTCTATTTGGAAGGTCAAGGTGGTGGCATAATCCAATCAATGTGTTCACCTCCCCATGACAATGCAAACTAGGGGGACTTGTAGAGACCTATGAAGGGAGCTCAACCAATTTGCTTATAACTTGGTGGGAGAATGAAGTTTGATTGAAGATTATAGTGCCATTCTTGCAGACTACGAACTAGTGGGTGGCACAAGTATTCCAAACATGAGTGGGATCCAACCTTTTAAGGACATGGTGCACCAGTGTCATATCATAGATGAAGGGTTTCAAGGACCTCTTTTCACTTGGAAAAATGGCAACCTAATGGAGAGATTGGATAGAGTATTGATTAATTGTGATTGGCGTCTTAGATTCTCAAAGGCATATATTTTGCATCTGCCCTTCTTTAAATTTGATAATAGACCTCTTCTCTTAGCCTTATCGCAATAAAACATCTTTAATCCACATCATATACCTTTCCAATTCCAAGCAACATGGCTTACAAATGAGGATTTTTCTAATTTTGTCCAACAAAAATGAGATAGGTCGGCTGATTGATGTTGCCAACTTCAGGAGTTTAATGCTAGTCTTAAAGAATAGAATAAAGATGCCTTTGAAAATATCTTTACTGCTACACAACATATTATCAAAAGGCTGCGAGGGATTTCCAATGGCCTGTCTACTACACCAAATCATATATTGGAAAAGTTGCACCATGACATATGGGAGAAGTATGAGAGTTGGGCTATTAAAGAAGAAATTATTTGGTATCAAAAGTTGTAGAGAGAAAAGCACAAGAAAATGGGGGTTTGAATTGTGTTTTTTTTTTTAAATTTAATTATAAAAGAAATTATAAACTGACGATGTTAAAAGCAGTAACAAATAAAGAGAGGAACACAAACCAATTTATCTTGGTTCACCGCCATCATGGTAGTTACGTCCAGTCCGTTCACACTGAAGGATTTAATCCACTAATCACCAACAATATCACTTGTCCACTATACACCTACTAGTCAATATGATTGTGTTTAAGTCTTCCAAACCTTATAGCATAGTATAATTAAGTTGTTGAGGGCAACAACCACTACTGAGCTAAGTTACAATTAATTTTTAAGATTGTTTTCTGAATAACTCTCACAATAGAATGTTTACAAGGTATGCTCTAAGAATATGTTTGAGGTTTTTCAGCACTCAGAAAATAATACAAATTTTTCACGGGTTGTTGTATATGACGACAATAGGTTTTGTTGGAACCAAGTTGGTTCTTTCAATTAAAGTTTTGATGTTAACAAAAGTATTTTATGAAAATCATATCTTGACTTAGAAGAAGTATGAAAAATTTGAGGATGTGAAAAATCAGAGGGTGACGTCACCAGAGGATGACTTCAGCAGAAGATACATCCAAAAGATACAAATTAGAAGCAGAAGATGTCATTAGAGGATGACGTCACCAGAAGATAAAAATGCCACCAGAAGATACGACCAGAAGATATCACCGGAGGATACCAAAGAATATCACCAGAGGATCCCATCATAAGCAAGAATCAAAGGATGTCATCAAAGGTAAATATCAAAGGATATCATCAAAGGGAAGAAACAATGACATCATCAGAGGATATTATTCTTGACCCAGATCAGAAGGAAGTAGAGTCCAGAAGGAAATTTGGTCTATTCCAGAAGGAAACATAAGTCAGACTTGGTCCAGACTAGAAGATAGCATGGTCTAGAACAGAAGACTTAGTCCAGACCAGAAGATAGCATGGTCTAGAACAGAAGATAGCATGGTCTAGAACAGAAGACTTGGTCCAGATAAGAAGATCAATGGTCCAGATCAGAAGATCACACAGTCCAGATCATGAGACAGAATGGTACAGGTTAGATCACATGGTCCAGACTTGGTCCAAATTAGCAGATCATATGGTCCAGAATTTAAATCATAATGCAGATCAGTGAAGACTTGATTAAAATTTGAAGAAGACTTGATTGAATTTCGATAGAAATTTGATCAAAGTATTAAGGAGATTTGATTCAAAAATCGCTGAAGACTTGAAGAAAATTCGAATGAAATCTGAAGCTAAAAGATACAGTCTAAAATTAAGAGAAACAGGATTGATCAACAGAATTTTCAAATGAAATCCGAAGCTAAAAGATAAGCTTTGAAATTAAGAGAAACCGGATTGGCCAATAAAATTTTCAAAGGAAATCTGAGCAATTGATCCACGTGATGTGAACACTTCAATAGAAACAGTATTTCAGTGGTTTCAAAATCAAGCAGAAACCACCAGAAGCAAAATTAATGGTTTGGATGTATTGAGTTCATTTTTAAATTATTTGATTTGTATTATGTTATATGACAAATAGCTTGTCCTGAAAAGTCAAAGCAAGATGAAGCTGATGCAGGTTAACTAGAACTAGAGGAAACCGAAGCTGGTTTACTAGAGCCAGAGGAAATTGAAGCTGGTTTACCAGAACTAGAGGAAGCTGATGCAGGTTTACTAGAACCAGAAGCTGATGCAGATCTACCAGAACCAGAAGCTGATTTACCAAAACCAGAAGCTGATGCAGGTTTACTAGAACCAGAAGCTGATGCAGATCTACCAAAACCAGAAGCTGATTTACTAGAACCAGAAGATCATGCAGGTTTACTAGAAACAGAAGCTGATCTAGATTTACCTGAACCAAAAGCTGATTTACTTGAAACAAAAGCTGATTTACCAGAACCAGAAGCTGATGCAGGCAAAAGAACTTGAAAAAGTAGAAGCTACAAGCAAGAATACGACAAATATTCAGAGGATAAATCTGAAGATGAGTCAGAAGAAGGATATAGACGGAGTCTACCAATGCAAGAAGAGCTAAATGAATGATATTTTGGATCTAGTTCCAAGACTAGAAAAGAACATTATTGGAACCAAGTGGGTTTTCAGAAACAAGCTGAATGAAAAAGGAGAAGTTTTCAGAAACAAGGCACGGTGTGTTGCACAAGGATACAGTCAGCAAAAAAGTATTGACTACACTGAAACATTTGCTCCAGTGGCCAGGTTAGAAGCTATTCGTATCTTAATTTCCTTTGCTGCTTATAATAACATTTCATTATTTCAAATGGATGTTAAAAGTGCTTTTTTAAATGGTTATATAAGTGAAGAAGTCTATGTTAAACAATCCCCAGGTTTTGAAAGTTCTGAATTTCTAAACCATGTTTTTAAACTTAAAAAATATTTGTATGGTTTAAAACAAGCACCTAGGGCATGATATCATAGACTTAGTAACTTCTTACTTAAAAATGACTTTGAAAAAGGACAAGTAGACAATACTCTTTTTAGAAAATCAATTAAAGATGATATTCTGATCATTCAAGTTTATATTGATGATATTATCTTTGGATCTACTAATGGCACTCTCTGCCAAGAATTTTCTAAATTGATGCAATAGGAATTTCAAATGAGCATGATGGGAGAACTTAAGTTCTTGCTAGGGATACAAATTCAGCAAAGTAAAAAAGGTTTATACATTCATCAATCAAAATATACACAAGAGCTTCTCAAGAAGTTTAAGATGAGTGATTCCAAACCTATGAGGCTACGTCCAGCCTCACAGTTTTTATACTGGTTCTCCGTTAACGAGGCTACGTCCAGTCCCTTCACCTTGAAGGATTTCACTAATTCAAACCTTGAATTACAACCTTTATACTGACCCTCTAAGTCAGTCTTCTCAAACAGTCTAACAATCCTAGATTGTAGAAGAGATCACAACACTATGAATCTAATTGCCAAGTAACCTACTACCCCTTCTGACTCCCTCAGATTGTAGACTCTACTTCAACAACTTAGATTTAACACACAACACTATGAATCTAATTGCCAAGTAACTTGCTACCCCTTCTGACTCCCTCAGATTGTAGACTCTACTTCGACAACTTAGATTTGACACAGTGGAAGGAAAATAACACGAGTACTTGCTTCTTGAAAGCTGGATCTCACAATTGACCTATCTGAAAATTTGAGTGTTTGCTTTGGAAGTGTATGACTCTTTTGTGATTTTTGATGTTAAGTATCCTGCCTTGAGCCTCCTTTTATAGATGCAGATTAAAGCATCTTCCAATGCTTAAATTCGAGCTGAATCTTTCTGGATTCTCTTGCAAAAATAACATGACCAATTGGGCTTCATTTAAATAAAAAACATATCTTCAGATTTCTTTCAAAAATAACTGGCCAATCAAATCTTTTATTTGTTCCCGCCACAGCTCCTGAATTCCACACTACTCAACATTTATTTTTGTAACAAATCTTTTTAATACTTTGATTAAAATAACTTAAGATCTTCACCGTTAATCCTCATGATTAAATCTGGACCATTAGATTCTTCTGCGCTAGTCCACATCTGGACCAAACTAATTGATATGCTGTGATCCTCTGATTTCGGCCATCCCTGGACCACACTTCCTAACCCTCTGATCTTCTGATTTTGGCCATCCTGGACTTGCATCTGATATGCTACAATCCTCTAATCTCGGCCATTGTTGGACCACACATCCTGACCCTCTGATTTCGGCCAACACTGGGCCATGGTCTGATCTTCTGATCTTGGACAACACTGGGCCAAATAATTAATTCTGAACCATTGATCTGGAAATCTTCCCTCTGATCTGGACCAATTCTGGACTTGGTCTGGATTAAATTGAAAATAAATCTGGATAAGTAATATTTCAGTCTGGACATTTTACCTTTGATTTTGGATCAGGTCTGGATCAATTCTGGAAATCATTTCTTCTGGTTTGGACTTAGTTTCATACCCTGAACCATGCTATCTTCTGATCTGGGTCAAATCTGGATTGATTCTCTTGTTCTGAACTCATTAACTTATCTTCTGGTTGAGTCTGGAACAAGTCTGGGCTGTTTTAATTTCTCACTGCCAGGCCATCTTCTGGTCAGAATAACTTCTGGAATAAATCTGATATTTGATTCCTCTTGGTCTGGACAAACTCTCCCTCTGGGAGGCTTTCCTCTAGTATGGTCCAGGTCTTCTTCTAACATTGATTCCTTCTGATCTGGGCAAGCAAAGATATCTTCTGGTAATTCCAGGATGCATTCTGGATGCATCTTCTGCCTCTGCAAACTTCATTTTATGGTTGTATTTAATGTAATAATTCAAGGTACAAAATAAGATTACATTGAGTCCTTTTGTAAACATCAAAATCCTAAGACTTAGAACCAACTTGGTTCCAATATCAACTTCCAGTTTGTAGACACTGACCATCTATAGGCTGACATATGCACTCTTTCTTTTTCTCTCTCCCTGATTCCTCTCATTTTCTACTTATTTCTCCTCTTTTCATCTCTTTCTTTTTCGCTCCTTCTTTCTTTTTATCTCTCCTTTTCTACTTATTTCTCCTTTCTCTCTCTCTCCCCCTTTTTGTCATCTGCCAAAAAGTGGTCCTACTATTTTTGTATTTTTTATTTTTCTCTTTACAAATTACAAAAAGTAAAACAGAAAATAAAAGACAGAAAATAAAATTACAAGAAATTTAAAAACTCCTAAGATGACTACTTGAGCTAGTCAGATATGGAGGTAATGCTGAGATGCTTCTTGATGAACTCGAACTTATCTTCTGGTAATGCTTTGGTGAAGATGTCAGCCCATTGATGATCAGTGTCCACAAACTGGATGCTTAAAGTCCCTTTTTGAACATGGTCCCTAATGAAATGGTGTTTTATTTCAATGTGTTTGGCTCTAGAGTGTAAGATAGGGTTCTTGGTTAGGTTTATGGCTGAAGTGTTATCACAGAACAAAGGGATATTGGTTTCAAAGATGTTGTAATCTTCAAGTTGGTGTTTCATCCAGAGTAACTGTGAACTGCATCCTGCTGCTGATATATACTCAGCTTCAGCTGTTGACATGACAATGGTGCTTTGTCTTTTGCTTGACCAAGAGATCAAATTATCACCTAAGAAAGTGCAGTTGCCACTTGTACTTTTTCTTTCCAGCTTGTCTTCAGCATTGTCGGAATCACAAAAACCTTTGAGTTTGTAGGTGGGGGTTTTCTCGTATAACAAGGTAAGGTTGGTGGTTCCTTTAAGGTATCTCAGAATTCGTTTGACAGCAGTTAAATGGGATTCCCTAGGGTCAGCTTGAAATTAGACACAAACACAAACACTAAACAAGATGTCAGATCTTGAAGCAGTTAAATAAAGAAGAGATCCAATCATACCTCTGTATGTTTTCTGGTCTACCTTTTGGCTGGTTTCATCTTTCTCAAGTGAGCAGGTTGGGTGCATGGGGGTGGCCATAGGCTTACAGTCACTCATCTTGAAATTTTTAAGAAGTTCTTTGGTGTATTTAGATTGGTGAATGAGTATACCTGATTTACCTTGATGAATCTGAATTCCCAGGAAGAACTTAAGTTCTCCCATCATGCTCATTTGGAACTCTTTCTACATTAGGTCAGAAAACTCTTTGCACAAAGTGCCATTAGTGGATCCAAATATGATATCATCAACATAGACTTGGATAATCAGAATATCATTTTTAATGGATTTCCTAAATAGTGTATTATCAATCTGGCCTTTATTAAATTCATTCTTAAGTAGAAAGTTACTAAGTCTGTCATACCATACCCTTGGTGCTTGTCTTAAACCATATAAAGACCTTTTAATTTTAAAAACATGGTCTGGAAAATTAGAGTTTTCAAATCCAGGGGGCTGTTTGACATAGACTTCCTCTATTATATAGCCATTTAAGAATGCACTTTTAACATCCATTTGATACAGCATTATATCATGATTAGCAGCAAATGATAAAAGAATTCTAATTGCTTCTAACTTGGCCACTGGAGCAAAAGTCTCAGTGTAGTCTATACCTTCTTGTTTATTGTATCCTTGAGCTATAAGTCTGGCTTTGTTCCTTACCACTTTACCTTTTTCATTGAGTTTGTTCCTGAAAACCCACTTGGTTCCAATAATGTTTTTGTTTGGTCTGGGTACCAGATCCCAAACATCATTCCTTTGGAATTCATTCAGCTCTTCTTGCATTGCAAGTATCCAACCTTCCTCTCCCAAAGCTTCATCAACATCAGCTTCTGGAAGATCTGTAACAGTTTCTGATTCTGATAGATCAGCTTCTGGTTCTGGTGAATCTGTAACAGCTTCAGATTCTGGTAAATATCCAGATTTCTCTTCTGACTTATCTTGGCTGTGTCTGACTTGATCAGATTTATCTTTTGAAGATTTGTCATGGGTTGCTGACTTGCTTGTATTCTCTTTCCAGGTACTTCTGTTTCTTCTACTTTTGCTCCCTTTGGTTCTGGTGACCCATCACTTTCTTTATCTTGCTTTGATTTGTCAAGATCAAGTAGTTTGTCATATAACATAATATAAATCAATTAACTTAAAAATGAACTCAATACAACCAAACCATTAATTCTGCTTCTGGTGGTTTCTGCTTGTTTTTGAAACCACTGGAATGCTGTTTCTGCTGAGGTGTTCAATTCGTGTGAATCACCTGGTTCCTCTGACAGTTTGTAAACTTGCAGAATACTTATCTAGCTTTGATTTGTTAAGATCAAGCTTCTTGTTATCATAGTAAACATAAATATCAAATAATAATAGTATTTACAGCAAGATGTAACCTCTATGTCAGCAGTTTCAAGTTTACTCTGAAAATCCTCCTGATTCTGATTTTCAGATTTCGAATCTGTATGTTCTGTGATTACATGGTTTGGATTAAGGGATTTGAATTCCCTTCCAGGTTTGTAGTCTTGATGAATCTTACTGGAGTGTTTGAAGAACTCTCCTGATTCTGATTCCACTGTTTCTGCTTTGGCTGATACACCATGTTCCTCTGGTGATTCTGGAACATGTTTTGGTTCTGGTAACTTTGGTGAATCTGGTGATTATGATAACCTTGATGGTTTTGGTGATTCTGATAATTCCTGTAGTTATACTGATTCTGATAATTAGAGTAATTCTGATGATCATACCTGAACCTTTGATACCTGTTCTGGTTCTAGTACTGATTCTGGTTCTGGTTCCAGTGCTGATCCTGGTTCCAGTTCATGTACCTCTGATACTGATTCCAGTTCCTGTTCCTCCTATGATTCTGGTTCTGGTTGCGTTGACCAGACCTTCTTCCATCAGACTCATATTGCTTTTGCTTGGTTGTAGCAGGAACATAAACCTTCTTTTGCTTGTGTATTGCCAATATCCATTGTCCAGGCACCATTGTTGGTGTCTCCTTCTGGTTGCTCAGAACATCTGCAACATAGACAATTTGATCTTTTGGTACCCAAAACTGATTGGGTCCAGGTTTGTTAGTCTTAACAACTCTCTGATTTTGTTCAGATATTACCATTGGACAAGATAGTTCAGAGTGACCTTTCTTAGCACAAACAATACATAAAACATCAGAATGAACCGCTTTACTTTAAGTAGTTGTTTCTGTAAAACCAAGACCTCTCTTTTCAGAGTTACTGTTTCCATAAATCATAGATGCATATTTACTTCTTTCCATTCCATTTGAAATGAAGTTTTGAAAAAATTGCTCATGCACATCAGATTTACAAACAGTTTCAGAAGTGGAACAAATATTACTTTTGAGAGTTTGGTTTTCAACCTTGAGTCTTGCAACTTCAGTTTTAAAATCTTTGTTTTCTGTTGCATACTCAGAATTTCGATTCTTTAAAACTTGGACTTCTTTGGTTAGATTTTTCTTATCTTCCCTAAGAGTTTTCAGTTTTAAAGACATCTTATTATTTGCATTTAACAAGTCTTTTAAAGTTTCAATTAGTTCAGATTTAGAGAGATCAGAAAATACCTCACTGTCTTCATCTTCTGATTCTGTTCCAGAGCCTGAGCTGTATCCAGAGCTTGAGTTGGTATGAGCCATTAGAGACAAAATTGCTTCCTCTGATGTGCTTCCAGATTTTCCTGAATGATTGCTTCGATCATTCTTCATTCTGCCTATTTTCCTTCTTGAATTCGTGCCTTTATGAGGTCCAGAAGCAGACCTGATGTGTGCCTTCATTGCTGTTTCTGCCTCTTCTTCATCAGACGATTCTTCTTCCTATTCTGTTACATCCTAGGCTGCCATCAGACACTTCTTTCTGAATCTGGAACTCTTCTTGTGTTGTTTTCGTTTTTCCAGATTAGGACATTCTGACTTGATATGTCCAGGTTTATTGCATCCATAACAAACAATATTTTTCTTGTCAGATTCTTCCTTTCCTCTGTTGTTATGTTTCTTCTTGAAGCTTCTTCTCTTCCTGTTTTCCCAGATCTTAACCATCTTTTTGGTTAAGTAAGCCATATCATCACAGTCACTGTCACTATCCTCTGATTCTGATGCTACCTTTGCAGCTTTCTTCTGTTTCGACTTCAGAGCCAGATTCTTTTTCTTGTTTGGTTCATCTTTTTCCAGTTCTATTTCATGAGACCTGAGTGAGCTGATCAGGTCTTCAAGTCTTAAGTTATTCAGATCTTTGGCTTGCTGAACTGCAGTAACCATTGGTCTCCAATTTTTTGGTAAACTTCTTAGAATCTTCTTGACATGATCTGCTGTTGTGTAGCTTTTCTTCAAGACTTTCAGTCCAGATATCAGAGTCTGGAATCTGCAGGATATTCCATCAATGTTTTCATCATCTTTCATCTTGAACATCTCATACTGTTTGACCAATATGTTAGCCCTTGCTTCTTGAACTTGCTGGGTTCCTTCATAGGTCAGAACCAAACTGTCGAATATGCTCTTTGCTGTTTCTTTATCTGTGCATCTGCCAAATTCCTTGAATATGATGGAACTGATCATGATGTTTCTAGACTTGTGATGAAGTTTGTGTAATCTGCTCTGCTCTGGTGTCATATCATCCATGTCTAGTTTTTTAGTTGGATCTTCTGGATCAGTAGGTGCAGTGTATCCTTTGACTATCATCTTCCATAGTTCAGGATCTTGAGATATGACGAAACTTCTCATTCTGTCCTTCCAATACTCAAACCTTTCTCCATCAAACAGTGGTGGTCTGTTGATGTTGCCTCCTAATTCTTCTCTGGATTCTTCCGTGTTGAACCCCTTGGACCTTTCCTCAAACACTGTTAAGTGCTCAGCCTTGAGACCGAGCTCTGATGCCAATTGAAGGTGCAAACACGAGAAGGGGGGGTTGAATTGTGTTTGACTTAACTTGAATACTTTTCCTGTTTTTATACTTTTAAAACAAAACTTGATGTATAATAAAAAGCAGAGTCAGCAGCGGATAAAAAGTAAAAATAAAACTCATAGTTTTTATACTGGTTCACCGTTAACGAGGCTACGTCCAGTCCCTTCACCTTGAAGGATTTCACTAATTCAAACCTTGAATTAAAACCTTTATACTGACCCTCTAAGTCAGTCTTCTCAAACAGTCTAACAATCCTAGACTTCTTTGAGGAATACAGCTCCTGTCTTCAGCCAATCTGACAATCCCAGATTGTAGAATAAATCACAAAACTATGAATCGAATTGCCAAGTAACCTGCTAACCCATCTGACTCCTTCAGATTGTAGACTCTACTTCAACAACATAGATTTAACACACAACACTATGAATCTAATTGCCAAGTAACCTGCTACCCCTTCTGACTCCCTCAGATTGTAGACTCTACTTCAACAACTTAGATTTGACACAGTGGAAGGAAAATAACACGAGTACTTGCTTCTTGAAAGCTGGAACTCACAATTGACCACTCTGAAAATTTGAGTGTTTGCTTTGAAAGTGTATGAATCTTTTGTGATTTTCGATGTTAAGTATTCTGCCTTGAGCCTCCTTTTATAGATGCAGATTAGGGCCTCTTCCAATGCTTAAATTCGAGCTGAATCTTGCTGGATTCTCTTGCAAAAATAACTTGACCAATTGGGCTTCATTTAAATAAAAAACATATCTTCAGATTTCTTTCAAAAATAACTGGCCAATCAAATATTTTATTTGTTCCCGCCACAGCTCTTGAATTCCACACTACTCCACATTTATTTTTGTAACAAATCTTTTTAATACTTTGATTAAAATAACTTAAGATCTTCACCGTTAATCCTCATGATTAAATCTGGACCATTAGATTCTTCTGCGCCGGTCCACATCTGGACCAAACTAATTGATATGCTGTGATCCTCTGATTTCGGCCATCCCTGGACCACACTTCCTAACCCTTTGATCTTTTGATTTCGGCCATCCTGGACTTGCACCTGATATGCTACAATCCTTTGATCTCGGCCATTGCTGGACCACACATCCTGACCCTCTGATTTCGGCCAACACTGGGCCATGGTCTAATCTTCTGATCTTGGCCAACACTGGGCCAAATAATTAATTCTGAACCATTGATCTGGAAATCGTCCCTCTGATCTGGACCAATTCTGGACTTGGTCTGGATTAAACTGAAATTATATCTGGATAAGTAATATTTTAGTCTGGACATTTTACCTTTGATTTTGGATCAGGTCTGGATCAATTCTGGAAATCATTTCTTCTGTTCTGGACTTAGTTTCATACCCTGAACCATGCTATCTTTTGATTTGGGTGAAATCTGGATTGATTCTCTTGTTCTGGACTCATTAACTTATCTTCTGGTTGAGTCTGGAACAAGTCTGGGCTGTTTTAATTTCTCACTGCCAGGCCATCTTTTGGTCAAAATAACTTATGGAATAAATCTAATATTTGATTCCTCTTGGTTTGGACAAACTCTCCCTCTGGCAGGCTTTCCTCTAGTATGGTCCAGGTCTTGTTCTGACATTGATTCCTTTTGATCTGGGCAAGCAAAGATATCTTCTGGTGATCCTGGAGTATCTTCTGGTAATTCCAAGATGCATTCTGGATGCATCTTCTGCCTCTGCAAACTTCATTTTCTGGTTGTATTTAATGTAATAATTCAAGGTACAAAATAAGATTACATTGAGTCCTTTTGTAAACATCAAAATCCTAAGACTTAGAACCAACTTGGTTCCAATATCAACTTCCAGTTTGTAGACACTGACCATCAATAGGCTGACATATGCACTAAACCATTACCTAACGATAGGTTTGACTTCATAAAAAAAACCTTAACATTACCTTCATTTCTGACCAAATAGCTTAGTGAATTTTTTTGTTATATGTAATTCTTATTTTCGTGTACTTTTATTTTAAAAAAAAGTGAAAAAAAGAGAAGTTTCCTTCAATCCTTTTTGTTTGATGACAAAGGGGGAGAAAATGTATTTGATAAAGATAATATCTGGGGCATTAGACTTAGGGGGAGAAAAATAATAAAATTGGCGCTTAATCTTAGGGGGAGTCAAAGTCAAAAGAAAGAAAAAGTGTTATAAAAAATAAAAAGTTTTGTCATCATAAAAAATGGGGAGATTGTTGGAACCGAGTTGGTTCTTTCAATTAAAGTTTTGATGTTAAGAAAAGTATTTTATGAAAATCATATTTTGACTTATAAGAAGTATGAAAAATCAGAGGATGACGTCAGCAGAAGTTACATCCAGAAAATACAAATCAAAAGCAGAAGATGTCATCAGAGGATGCATCCAGAGGATACTAGAAGATACCTCCAGAGGATATCATCAGAGGATCCCATCAGAAGCAAGAATCAGAGGATGTCATCAAAGGCAAACATTAGAGGATATCATCAGAGGGAAGAAACATTGACATCATCAGAGGATATTATTCTTGGCCCAGATTAAAAGGAAACAGAGTCCAAAAAGAAACTTGGCCCACACCAGAAGGAAACTTGGTCCCCACCAGAAGGAAACTTGGTCCCCACCAGAAGGAAACATAAGTCATACTTGGTCCAGACTAGAAGATAGCATGGTCCAAGACAGAAGACTTGGTCTAGACTAGAAGATAGCATGGTCCAGAATAGAAGACTTGGTCCAGATCAGAAGATCAATGGTCCAGATCAGAAGATCACATAGTCCAGATCATGAGACATAAAGGTACAAATTAGAACACATGGTCAAAGTATTAAGGAGATTTGATTCAAAAATCACTGAAGACTCGAAGGAAATTCGAATGAAATCTGAAGCTAAAAGATACGGTCTAAAATTAAGAGAAACACGATTGGTCAACAGAATTTTCAAATGAAATCTGAAGCTAAAAGATACGCTTTGAAATTAACAGAAACAAGATTGGCCAACAAAATTTTCAAAGGAAATCTGAGTAGGATATATCTTGAATTTAAGCTTGGACAAAGCCCTTATTGCAGCTTTAAAATGAGGCTTCAGGCAACATCATTAGGCATCGAAAAACACAAGAACTCAAGCTTCAATTCGAAGTCATCCGAGAGTTCAAAATGGAGAAACACTTGAGTGCAAAAGAAATATTCTCTAAGGGATTTTTCGAGAGTGAGAATCAGTGCAACAATCAACTTTCAAGAAGCAACTAAAGAGGGGTGAAAGTCATTGCAACAATCTGCTTTCTAGAAGCAACTAAAGAGTGTGAAAGTCATTGCAACAATCAGCTTTCTAGAAGAAACTAAGCAAAGTTCCAAATCCTTGTAATCAAACCTGATAGTGGTGTGAATTCCTCCTTCAATCTAGGGTTTTCAGATTGGTAGGAGAAGACTTGGCTTGTAGGGTCAAGGTGTTGCTGTTCCTCAAAAGTCTGGGGTTGTCAGGCTATTTGAGAAGGCTTGGCTTGTAGGGTCAAGGTGTTGTTATTCCTCAAAAGTTGGAGGTTGTCAGACTGTTTGGGAAGACTGGCTTGGAGGGTCAAGTGCTGTAATTCAAAGTGTTTTGAATTAGTGGATTAAAGCCTTCAGAATGAAGGGACTGGATGTAGCCAAGTTAATGGTGAACTAGGATAAATCTTTGTGTTTTTATGCTGTTATTATCCGCTGCTAAGTCTGACTATTTACTCATCAAGTAATTCACATCAACATTCAACAAAACAGAAAAAAGAATTCAAGTTTGGCAAATACAATTCAAGCCCCCATTATCGTGTTTGCACCTTCAGGTTTCTTGTATATATTTGCAATGAAGATCACAAGTCCTTCTATAGAGATACTTCAAAGCCATTAGAGTGTCTGATGGTTGTTGTAATTGCATAAAATCAACATGTAACATAATTACTCGTATCAACTCTTCAGAGATCTTGAATCAACATTAATAAGTTGTCCTAATACGTCTTTGTAATTGATTCAACATATCTTGACAGAAATGACAGGAAGAATAGAGGATGTCATGCACTTCTCAAGACAAATGAAAATTCTAAATTAACAAGCAGAGGATATTAGGATGTTGATTTCTTCAAAGTTCTAGACTCAAAAGTTGACTTATTAAAATTGACTTTTTCATAGTGTTGACTTGGCTTTTTCACCAGACAGCCAACTGTTTACCAAATTCATCTAATGCAGAATTATTAGAGCAAACTTGTATTAACAAATTCGTAGAGGCGTATTGAGGGTGCGTTTACCAGAGTCAGTCATAACTTTTAACAGATCTTCAAGAGCATTGTCTTGTTTTTATTTTTTATTTTCGGATCTAACGTATGGTCTTTAAGGTTCATGACAAGGGAACTGCACACTTAATTAAATTCATTAGTGCTATAAATGGTTCTTACAAAATAATTTTTGTTATGCTCAAAACAAATAAGGGTCATTGTTCTTCATTTCAACTTGGTGCTAACAAAAGTCGTGATGCAAGTGACTTCTACATGGGGACACAAATTCTCGCTATTTCCATGGAGTAACAACAATCACATGTCGTAGGAGTACTTTTGATACTATCCAAAATGATGATGGGGAGCGGATATCCAACCACATTAAGTTGAAAGATTTAGTTACAAGGTTTATCAAGAAGTTATTTTCTTATCCTACTCCTACAACTCCTTTTTGTCTTGAAGGGTATTTTCCTATAGTTGTAGGTGATACTCTTATTCAACTAGGCAAGATGGTAGAAACTGAGGAGATCAAGTGAGACCTTTTCAAAATGAGAGGTCTCATAGGTTCGGTCCTGGACGGTTTCCATGCACTTTTCTATCAAAGTTAGTGGGATACTGTTGGCCTATCCCTGTGTGAGCTTATTAAAGAAGTGTTTGTCAATTCCCACAAATTGGCCGCATTGAATCATATGGTGATTGCACTCATACCAAAGAAAATATAAAGAGGTTGAATAAGCCTCTACAACGTTACTTAGAAAATCATCACCAAGATTGAGAGAAGTTATAGAAGAATTAGTAAGCCTTGTACAAAGCAACTTTGTTCCGCATAGGCAAACTAGTGACAACATAATTATTACTCAAGAAGTTATCCATTCGATGCGAGGAAAAAAAGGAAAGAAGGGTTGGATGACGATCAATCTAGATCTTGAGAAAGCTTACGACCACCTCAAGTGCAATTTTGTAGAAGATATTGGCCTTCCCAATAATTTTATCATCTTGGTGTGACATTGCATTACAAACCCTCGAATAAGGGTCATTTGGAGGAATTTGAACCATCAAGGCAATCTTATTTCCCCCTATGTTTTCGTTCTTTGCCTCAAAAGACTCTCGTTGGAACCAAGTTGGTTCTAAGCACTTAGGATTTTGATGTTTACAAAAGCACTCCATGTAATCTTAATTTGTACTTTGAATTTCTATATTAAATATCACCAGAAGATGAAGTTATCAGAGGCAGAAGATGAGTAATCAGAAGATAAAATTAGACCAGAGGATACACCTCCAGAAGTCACCAAATAATGCATCCTGAAGGTACCAGAGGATGCATCTTGAAAGCACCAGATGATACACCAGGATGTCCAAACACCATCAGAGGATATCTTTCCTGGCCCATATCAGAAGGAAGCTGAGTCCAGAAGGAGACTTGGACTAGACCAGAAGGAAGCCTACTAGAGGGAGACTTGTTCCAGACCAGAAGGAATCAAAAGTCAGATTTGGTCAAGAAGTTATTCTGACCAGAAGATAGCTTGACAGTGAAACGATAATCACTCCAGACTTAACCAGAGCTTCAGATAATTGGTCTAGAACAAATGACTTAGTCCAGATTTGGCCCAGACCAGAAGGTAGCATGGTTCAGAGTATGAAACTAAGTCCAGACCATAAGAAATGATGTCCAGATTCAATCCAGACTTGATCCAGATCAGAAGGTAAAATATCCAGAATTAAATATCCTTTGTCCAGAGTTAATTTCAGTTCAATCCAGACCCAGTTCAGAATTGGTCCAGATCAGAGGGGAGATCTGAAGATCAGAAAGTGTGGTCAAGGGTTGGCCAAAATCAGAGGATCACAACAGATCAGTTTGTATGGTCCAGATGTGGTCGAGAGCAGAAGATCAAACGATCAAGATTTAATCAAAGTATTAAAAAGATTTGATACAAAAATAAAGTATAGTATTGTGGAATTCAGAAGCTATTGGCGAGAAGAAAGATACAGCTCAAATTTAAGCTTGGAAGAGACCCTAATCTGCATCTATAAAAGGAGGATCAAGGCAGAAGACTTAGTATCGAAAATACAAAAGAGTCATACACTTCCAAAAGCAAACACTCAAGTTTTCAGTGAGGTTAATTGTGAGTTTCAGCTTTCCAGAAGCAAGTACTTGTGTTTTTCTTTCCCTTGTGTTAAATCTAAGTTGTTGAAGTAGAGTCTACAATCTGAGGGAGTCAAAAGGAATAGCAGATTACTTAGCAAATAGATTCAAGGCGTCGTAATCCCTTCTACAATCTGGGGTTGTCAGATTGGTAGGAGAAGACTTGACTTGAGAAGTCAAGGTGCTGTATTCCTCAAAAGTCTAGGATTGTTAGACTGTTTGAGAAGACTGACTTGGAGGGTCAGTGGTATTGTTGTAATTCAAGGTTTTGAATTAGTGAAATCCTTCAAAGTGAAGGGACTGGACATAGCCTCGTTAACGGTGAACCAATATAAAATTCTGTGATTTTATTCTTACTTTATATCTGCTGCTAACTCTGTTTGATTCATACATCAGGTTTTGTTATAAAACTGCAAAAACAGAAAAAGTATTCAAGTTAGTCAAACACAATTCAACTCCCCTTCTCGTGTTTGGACCTTCAACTCTCCCATCTTATTAATTTGGTCGTGGAAACCAAATAATGGAAGCCTGTCCAAATTAATAAGAATGGCCTTAAGATATCTCATTTATGCTTCGCTGATGACATTGTCCTGTTTGCAAAAGTAGGAATGAATCAAGTGGAGACTATAAAAAAACCTTGATCTAGAGTTTTTTTTTTTTCAAAAAATGTGGACTGGAATGTGAGCAAACAAGTTAGTCAAGGCTTGGGTATCCAACAAACGGATGACTTGGGAAAGTATGTTGGGTTCCCAGTCTTTCATAAGAGGGTAACCAGTGGCCCATACAAATTTTTGTTGAATAAGATTAAGTCAAGGTTTTCTAATTGGAAGATGAAACAACTCTCTTTTGCAATATGGTGCAAATTCGATTGCTAATGTTGATATGAATTTACTGGTTTGCAACTATATGGGCATTGATGGAAAATGGTTGAATATGAAGCTACAAAATTGCCTTCCAACTATCATTTCAACACTTGTTCCTCCCAATCCTCTAAGTTCAACCGATAATGTGGCTTGAAGGGTTACAAACGACAACAATTTTACTCTTTCCTCTTCCTTCCTATAGATAAGAAACCTAGTAGTATTGTACGAAGATATAGTGTCCACTTATTTAATTGTTCTTATTCTTAGACCCAAACTACCTCGTTAACCAACATATCTATCTATAGTTGCTAACATCGCCTTTTACCAAATTCTCATGCTATAATGGACTCATAACTTCATTTATTTTAGAGGGTTTCTCTTTCACCTTTATGTTCAAAAAAATTCAGTTATTTTTTTTAAATTTAATCTTCGTTTAGATTCAACAATTCAAACAATATTTATTTAAGTTGACTAATTAATTTTTTTTCTTAGTTTTTATGAACTTTGTACCTCTAGTTTTAATTGTATTTTTATGAAGGTCACTCTGGAAGTACAAAATTCATAAAAAAATAATTAAAAATCCATAATTTATAAAATACATATTTGAATTGGTCAATCAAAACATTGTTCAGATTTAATTAGATTGACTAGTTCAATGGTATAAAATTCATAAAAATTTGAAAAAATATGAATTGACCAATTCGCAAAAATCTCGTTTGAATTGGTCAATCCGAATTCGAACAAAGATAAATTCAGAAAAATATGGAAGTTTTGATAAGATAAGAGGATGAGAGGAGAAACTCTTTTATTATTATGTTTTTTTTAATATTATTATTATTAAAAAAAGTTTAAATTAGTTGGATTCTAATGTATTATTATATTCTTTAATATGACTATTGAGATCCAATAAATATAACTCCAACTAGTCCATTTTTTGGATATAATGTAGTCTATCTTTTAATAAAAAAATTATTTAGAGAAGTGCTATTTAATACAAAAAATTATTTTAAAAAAGAGAAAAATATATAAAATTATGATTTTTGACCAATCAAGCTTCGGCATCCCAAATCCAAATGAAACCTTTTTTATTGGTTGCTTTTTATGCAACTCATGTCTAAATCTAAACAAAACCATATTTAATTCTTAGTTCATATTTTATTCAAAAAGTAATAATTTCTAGGGTAATATTCAAAACCTCAATTGTGTGAGTTTGGTACGATTGTTATCTTCAACTATTATTAATTAATTAATTAATTAAAATGGAAATGCATTCTTATCCAAAACTTAATTAGAGCTAAGAAGCATGCGGTCCAAAGTCAAACTTAATAAAGCCAAGGCAGTAGGTTTCTGAAAAATAATTAATTTTTAGTGTATATTTAAATTTTAAAAAATAAAAATATTTAAGTAATACAATAAATAAAAGGTCTCACAAATTATAAAAAGTAACAACTATGAATATATTTAATTAAAATATTTTGTTTTTTTAAAAATAAAAAATGTAGAATTTAAAATTATAATAAAATATGATTGTTAATATTAAAAAGACTTTTACGATACTAGAAGACACACTCTGTCACTTTTTCAACTTTTTTTCCATTTAATAAAAAGACACTGAAATATTCACTTCATTTGTATTATTAAGAACATAATCATATATTTTAAAATTACAAATATCATATGTATACTCCTACTTTTATCAATTAAAACAAAAACTCTAATTATGTCATATGATAAATTATATGAACAAAAGTAAATGTAACAAAAAAATATTTAATACAGTATTTTTAATGAATACAAAGAGATGTGTAATTTTCCAAAACTTGGAGTGATAGTATGATTTAAAGTGCCGAAGTAGATGCAATTTTCCATTTATTTTATCAAACTTTGTTTTAGAGTTTCTTTTAGAATTCAACAACCGTCCCGCCGGCCATGCTAAGAAGTCAAAGGTCACGGGCGATTATCCAGAGTTGGTGAGCAAAACCATATTATATGTCCCTGCTGATTCATTTAGTTGGAATCAGAATTCAGATATTTTTAATTATGGTATGGTTTTTCAATTGCGACAACACAATTACAAAGGAATTTCAAGATCCACAAGTAACAAATTGGTATGAGTTTTTGCTGTCCCATAGGATACAAAGAACCTTATTAGCTAGGATACAAAAATACTAGTTTGGTAAAGGAGGAAAAAAAAACACATTTAAGATAAATTAAAACCATGAAGACAACCACAAAACTCAAAACTTTAAATCCAGTTGTATGATATTCAATCAGAGGCAACAATCTAGAGCACAACAACAACATAATCCAGCACAACTGCCAAAAAGAAAAGAGTAGAATACAAAAATCAGATATATATCAACTTATTTCTTTTTGAATTAAATATAGTCGGAGACAAAAACACCATAAAATCACTAATTTTATCGTTAAGTGTTATAGATATCAAAATTATATATTTAATAATTTTAATTTTTTGGTGATTAATTTTTGTCCATTTTTGAGAAATCAATATATTTAAACTATGAAATAATAGTAGATATTAATTTTTATACATTAATAATTTAATTTATTTTTTTACACATTCAAATCACACCAAAATCTTATTTTCTTGAATTAGATTCTAAAATATCTTTATAAATTTTAATATAATGTAATTTACGTTATTCTGAATACATGTTGAATACATATGTAAAAAGAAAAAAAATAAACCACTATTTTGGATCCTAATTTTAAATTGTTTTTTAAATTATTTAACATGAGTCAAAATATTTTTAATTATATAAATAATTTCTTTAAAGATATTGATAAGTCACGTTAAAAGACACAGACATATGACACAACGACTTTTTTACGATGAAGTCATATCACACAAAATACTAAAAATATTTATGCTATTGAAAGAACAATACATTTGATAGAGTTACTAATTGATCAAATAAATATTTTGATTGATGTAAAGCAATTTTAAAAAACAATTTGATATTTTATAAATTTAAAGTTTTAAATTGATAGACAGTTAAATGATTGTTTACTCGTAAATTTTTTTACCATGTTGATGAAATTAAATTCATAAAATAGACACAAATATTAATCAGCTATGATAAACTCACCATCCTTTCCAGAAACCATCACCCCTGCTTGTAGTTTTCACTGGAACACTTTGTGGTGGATCATCTTTTGTGGGATAACCCATAGGTGGTGGTGGAAATGCTTGGGGATTGTTCTGACCCATTGCTGGGTATGCAATCATTGATCATGGAAATAAACAACACCAATTAGATTAAATAAAAATTTACATTTTTTTTATAAAAAAATCTAGCTACCAAAAAATTAAAGATTTTTTTAGTAAATTAAAAATTCAATCGAAAAATAAATAAAATCTAATTAAAAATTGTTTAATTATTTAATCAAATATATCGTTGATTAATTGTTTAAGTATATTCATGAATTAAAAAAAAAAAAAAACTTACCTGGAGATTGTTGTTGATTGATATTGTGACTCATTGTGTTATGATAAAGTGATGAACTTGTTCTCTCTATATTTGTTTTTTTTCTCTCTCTTTCTGTAAAGGCAAAGTCAAAAGTGTGTGATTAAGGGATTAATTAATTCGATGATGAGAAGAACGGATAGATAAGTATATATGTATAAATAGGTGTTTGAGGGATGGCAACGGAATAAAGAAAAACGCGTTTTAGGTGAGCAAAACAAAAAGAAGTGAATTTCTAAGAAAGCAGCCTTAAAAAAAGGACTTAATTAATTAACTGATGGTCCCGTCTTATCTGTTCCGTCTGCTTATGGAATGGAAGCTACTTTATCTTTTGTCCATGAAATGTATGGAAGCTATTTAATTTTTACAACTTGCAAGTAAGTAGTTGGTGCAAATGGTTTTAATCTTGTATTTTTTTAAAAAGATTTTCAAAGTGTATGTTTTTTTGGCTACATAATAGCGTGTTTTCTCAATTGTTAACAAAATATATATCGTTCCCATTCATAAGATGGACGATTCTAAAACAGTATAAGATTGGCGTCCTATATTATTGTGCAATGTTGTTTATAAGTTACTATTAAAAGTGTTGACAAACCGACTGAAACTTATTTTCCCAAAGTGTATTTTAAATGAGTAATATGTTTTTGTCACATATTGATCAATTTTGGATAACACAATGAAGGCCGCCGAAATAATTCATTACATGAAAAATAAGACGAATGATAAGTTGGGTGATGTAGTTCTTAATATTGATGATAGTGAAAATGAGTTTTGATACCAACTGGATTGGTTGGGTGATGCAGTATGTTGAATCAGTTCAATTTTGGACCTCAGTTAACTAGAAGGCAGTTGGCCCAATTTCTCCTATCCCTTTACATTTTCGCTACTTGCTGAGAAGGTTTAATTGTCCTTGTCTTTCAGGTTTTCGTGAGAGAAAATTTGCATAGTATTCACATTTGTAGGTGCCTTATGATTTATAAATTACTCTTTGCAAAAGACCGCTTTCTCTTTTTAAAGGTCACAAAAAAAGAAACTAGAACTTTGAAAAACATCTTGGGTATCATGAAGTTACCTTCAAGAAATCTATAAATTACCAAAAGTTTGAAGTGTTTTAAGCAAAAATATTGATGAGAGACGAAAATTTGTTATTAACTCTATTTTTTATGTGAAATGCAAAACCTTATTTGTTTAAAATAATATATTGATGATGATTGTGTTTGTGATGCTAATGGTTGCCAAGTTTGATAAAAAAAATTAAATATTTGATGATTGGGATTAAGGAAATGAGAGTGTAGGGCCTTAGAGAATTAGAGGAAAAAAAGGAAATTTTACAAAACTACCATGTTTCGTCATGCGAAGGGGTAGCTTCATTGTGCGAAACAAGAGTTTGTCCAAAACTCAAATTTTACGTGTCATTGCAATAGGAGAGGCGGATCTCGCCTGCGATGGAAGAAAAATTAGAACATTAAACTTTCTGCTTTGTATCGCCACGCGGCAGGAAAATCGCTATGCAATACAGTTCCATGCTGAATATCTTCGTTTGAAGTTGTGATTACAAAAACTCTATTTAAAGCACAAAAAGAGAATTTGAGGGAGTTTTTCCAAAACTCTCTCTTGAGAATATTAAGCTGCCTATTCATATTACTCTAAATATTCTCCATCATTCCCTAATCACTCAAAATCCTTCAATCTTGAAAGATCAATTCCACTAGTAGGTAAGTGTGCATTCCAACCAATTTGAATTCCTAATTTTTGAAAACTCGTATATTAACCATTGTTTTTGTTTTTGTGATCGTTAAAACCATTTCCATTCAAGTTACTATTGGTGAAGGAGATGAACAACTTAGGACCAAAGCTTCCCCCTTTGAAGCAAACTCAGTTTGAAACTAAGGTAAGGGGTGAGAGCGATCGATTGCGTCATGTGTGTATTGTATGTATGACAACGAGATTAACTTCTCATAGATTCATATGAGGTATTCCCAATTGTGTGGTCTAATTTAGTACCAAATGAATAAACGTAAGTTAATCTATGAGTATAGATGATTAAATGATTTGAGATAAATAATCATATGTTTAAGATGATGGATTGTTGTTGATGATAATTATGATGATGAATGTTGATGTTGAGACTACTTGACTCATGTCGATGGTAGCTTTTTGAGAGTAAAAAAATGGCCTAAGATGACGAGGAGAGGATGGTAGACGTTGTAATAGCCTATAATTTTGTATTATTCTAAATTCAATACAAAATTTAGTAGTCAAACCAAATATTTCAATTTGTATATTTAGCCCTCTTTAATAACTAATTAAGATAAGATTCCTTCATTAATATTGTAGCACTTCATCTTATCTTCCTATTTTTATCCCTTTATGGCCACCAATAACATGTCAATAGAACTCTTCTAGTCGAAGTTTGGTCTAAACAATGAAATAGTGTAGTTGTTTCCGTTGTAACAAAAATTGAGATTTATGTGGTTTTTACTTTTAAATCTTGTCTAACTGACCTACAACCATATAAGAAACACTAAAACGTTCATAACTTTCTCATCTATTATCCAAATTCGATTATGTTTGTTGTTGAATGACTATAGAAATTAGAGATGTACTCCAGTTTCTTTCTCATTATCAAAATTTGTTCGATACGTCATGAAAACGTGATTTTTGTTATGTTTTGAATTCTTTCTTGTAAACCTTGCCCTAACCATTGTTCTTCTTCTTAACTCATGGTTTAAAGTCCAAATTTGAAATGATCATACACTTTTTTCTTTGATCATGAGTAACCATTATCAACTTGAAGACCCATGATCGATTTAGGATTGATCGATGTGGAAAGTAACTCTCGTGATCAAAATCAATTAATCAGGTACTGAGTTTACTTTGTATGGGAGACCATAATTTCTTCATATTGGATATTTAGCGTGTGGATATTAATACTAAATTATAAGTGTGGAAATGCATTATATATGTTACAATTATATGTTTTGATTTATGAATTGATGTGTTGTTCGCTTTTATTGTGTGTTTAATGCAACACTAATGTGTTTCAAGTTTGTACTTGTCAAGAATGATTTCAACACTTTTTTTTCTATAAGACTATTTATTATTGCACATTTTTTTTGTTAGGAACTGATTTAGTGTTGTGTAGCAAGTATGAGCTAGAAATCTCACATTGTTTATAAAAGTGATGGTTGAACAACATATAAGTGAGAGGATCTATAAACTCCTTGTCTTAAGATTTTTGCTCTTGATCTAATGTGGATGATCCCTAGACTCTCATCATAGCCCCACAATATTACTAAAGGAACCAGTTCTTTATATCAAAAGTCTTCATAACTAAAATTATCGAATGTACCTGATATGTAGAAGTGTAGTCTCACACTTGAAGAGAAGAAAAGACTCATAAATTTATTATCTTAAATTATATAGTATTTAACTTATTTGTGTGATTTTTTTACTCCAATATAAATAATTAATCGAACTTCTGATGTAGCAAGGTTCACGGCAAGAATCGAGGAAGAAACAGCTTTGCGGGCAAACGCAGCGGGAAATGCGAAAAACGATCGTTCGATGTCAAATTGCCTATTATTATACCTTTCCGGAAAGGAAATCGTGCCACAAACACAACTCATTACTTTGCCATGATGTATGGGCTCTAGAACCGTTTTGGGCTCGTTTTGGGCCTCAAAACAACCGTTTTAGTTTTTCCTGTAATTTCGGGCTTTTTCTGTTTTACCTAATTTTCGCACTAGGGTTTCTATTATTTATTTAAAGACTTACTATGCTGTAACAAAAAGTATCTTTTAATTAAATAATTAATTTTGAGAGTTTTCTCTTCTCTGGTGGATTCCAGAACTTGTTCCTTTTTTTTAGGATTAGCGCTTGCTAATCTTTTGTGATTCCGACTGTGTTAGGTGGCATCAGAGCAGGCTTTCTCCTGTTTCTTTTCGTATCTTGAATAGCCATGGGAGATCAACCAGTCACAAGAGCAGACATCGAGGGTATCACTGCGACTTTTACCGCGACCCTTACTGCTTTGACTACGCAGATGGCGACTTTGACGGATCGAGTGAACGCCATCAATGATAGGAGGGACAAAGGCAGGAGAGATGAACCGCCCAGGTGTCCATATGGAGGCTTGCAGGCTCATATTGAATCATGCTCTAGTTCCGAAGAAGAGATCCTGGATGAGAATCAGGGTTTCGATAATCAACAGAATTGCAACGACTACAGAGTCAAGGCTGATATCCCGTTGTTCTATGGAACTATGGGGATTGAAGAGTTTCTGGATTGGCAGATTGACGTTGATCGGTTCTTCTACGCTAGCCTTGAAAGCAGAACTGATGGAGAAATCCCCCAAAAATTTCTCATCTTTTCGCAGATTCACTCCGCAAGGTAATTCTGAAGTTGCTGGTGATAAGGATAAGAGTGTTGCTGCTAAGGAATCTAACTCCTCGACAAAGGAAACTGGTGGAACCAGTAGTGCTACGCCCAACAACAAGAGGGCGAACCAGAAGTCAGCCAACCCATACGCAAAACCGACGGGAGATACGTGTTTTTGTTGCGGTGGGCAGTGTAAGACCCTTAAATTTAATATTAATTCTGGAATTAATATTAAGGGTATTTTGGGAATATTTGTAAAATATTTAATATATGTATGTTTTGAGTGAATATATATATATATAAATATTTATTTTGGAAGATGAATTAAAATTATTGGATGAAGATTAAATTAATTTAATTTCGAGTAATTAAATTAATCGGACCATTAATTAAGGATTAGTGGCTAATTGCAAAAGGATTAAGTGCTGAGAAATCCAGCTGGAAAATCCAGCATTATTGTATCATTGTTTCAAAGGAGGTGGCACTCAAGTGAGCCTATATGTACACGTGAGGGGCTGGGCAGAAATCAGAACTCCATACCTCCTATTTTGCATGTAATAGTGTTGCATGTAACAGTAACCTCTTCTCCCATTTCTGCCTCCTATTTTCGGAAAAGCAGTTTCACGATTTCAAAATACCAGAGAGAGAGTTCCTTAAAAGTTCCATTAACTGGAAATAAAAACACCAAACCAGAAAACCCTTAGTATTAAAGTTAATCCCCACCCCATTACGGAGCTAAAGAACCCAGTTTCGCAGCAGCAAACGCAAGCTGCAGTTTCACCGGTATTGGACGCGCAAACGGGAGCAGAATCAGAAACGAGAGGAATAGCAGAACACGCAACAAGAGTAAGGGCACATTCCACTTTCTAGTTGCATTAGGGCTGTAAGTGCATAATTTTCATGGCATTACTAGTGTTTTCATGACTGTTTTGAAACTGGTTTTCCTGTGCTTGAAAGAAATGAAAAAAAAATGTATTTTTGACGTTTTAAAAGCTCTGTGATGATTTCTGTTTTGAGCTGAATGCATTGAGGTTGTGCTGTTTATGTGGGAAATTGGAAAATGTCTTGAATATTATTTCAAACCTGATTTAAAAATGCATGTTCATAAAACTGTTTTGAAAATGGTTTTGAAATGCAAAAATGCATTCTGTTTGTGTGTTGATGCTGTAATGCTGCATGTTATTCTGATGTGTTGTGAAAGTTGAAATGCTTGCATGTTCTCCTGATGTGTTGTGAAAGTTGAAATGCTTGCATGTTCTTCTAGTGTGTTGTGAAAATTGAAATGCTTGCATGTACTTCTGATATGTGTGAAAGCTGAAATGTTGTGTGTCATTTTGTTTCTGTTCTGGATGATTTGGATGATGTTTTGAAAACCCTTAATGATGTAGTGAAAAATGTTGATTTGTGCACTGAGACTGCCTTTGTATTCGAATACCAGAGGGCTGTATTCGAATACAGAGTATTAATTCTGCACTGTTTTGGCCCCTGTATTCGAATACAGAGAGGCTGTATTCGAATACAGATTCGTATTTCCCAGAAAACTCAGTTTTAAACACTGTTTTGTGAATTTTAAGAGTTTGGGGAACAATGGAAAGACTTGAGATGATTAAGTATGGAATTTGTGAGATAATGTGAATTGTTAATGATTACTTGAATGTTTAAGCATTGATGTGTTGATAATAAAATTGGTTGTGTTGAGGTATTTTGAGAAATGGTGGAAATGCATGAAATTCATTGATGTCGCATGCTGTTTTCAGTGAAGAGAAAACATTGCAAGTTCATGCATTGCATAGTCTAGTGGTGACCGCGATGGGCCACAGAGTTGATGCGGTGACCGTGATGGGCCGCGAAGTTAAGTAGTAACCGGGGGTTATAGAATAGTTCCGCGTGTATTAGACGGTCTGTTCTATCCGGGGTCAGAGTAGTTCCACGTGTATTAGACGGTCTATTCTACTCGGACTACGGAGTGGTTCTGCGTGTATTAGACGGTCCATTCTATCCGTACGAGGATTTAACTTCTGTGTATTTGGCCTGTGAGAGGCTAATACATGTAATTGTAGTGACCATGATGGTTATAGAATAGTTCCGCGTGTATTAGACGGTCTATTCTATTCGGGTCTTAGAGTAGTTCCGCGTGTATTAGACGGTCTATTCTATCCGGACTACGGAATGGTTCCGCGTGTATTAGACGGTCCATTCCATTTGTGAAGTCGTGCTGGTCTGTTGAGCGACTGCACTGGTGCTGATCTGTGAGAGATTGCACCCTGGTCTTGAGGGCCGTTAAAGTCTGACATACATAAATTGTGCTGGTCTGTGAGAGACTGCACGTGTGCTGGTCTGTAAGCGACTGCACCTTGGTGATTCCAAGAAAATTGTATACATGAGCATATACATATTGCATTGGGGGATTGACCAGTGGGTCACGATTGGATTATGATGATGAGTGGAAATTGAATGTGTGAGAGTACTGTTCAGAATCTGAATTTCTGATTTAATGATTGTGATTTGCTGAGGTGTTGTTTGTACTTACCATATATTTCATAATAATTGGCTGTTGTTTTGAAAAGGCATATATGTCATTAAATTTCAAATGAGCATTATTATTTTCCTCATCATTGTCATATATTATACCATGAATATATGTGTTGTTGTGAGATATATGCTATGTGCTTATTTGTTAATTTCGGTCGGTGACTCTTGCTATTATATTGTGGACTTTGGGCTTTGCCCTCAGATGTTACCCGAACCCGTCCTACCGACGGATACACTAACGACGGAAACGTCGTTAGTTTTCCCTGATCTTTATGTACGGAATCTACGTGGACAACGTAGAGGGACGGATGGTTGGCTGAAGACGAGACTTATAGAGGATACGGTGGAGACCGTGCTACTGTAGCTTAGTGCATGATCAATCTAGACTTTTGTATAGGGTCTTGAGTTTTGGGAAATGTAATTTTATTTTGGGAATTAATGTATTACTTTTTCTGCTGTATTATTCTGCACTCTGACACTGATTGGGTGATAACCTTTGAAATGAACTGATTTTATATTAATTCCCTTGAATTAATTCAGAAAATTCTTTTATTGATTTATTTTATGTGGAAAAAAAAAATACACCCGCGCTGTATTTTAAACTCGGGGTGTTACAATTGTGGTATCAGAGCATTTGGTTAAAGTTTTGGGATAAAGCTTTGATTTAAAGTATTTGTTTTGAGTTATTAGCTGATCATGCATAAGAGCAAGTAGTTAAAGTGTCAAGTCTTGAGTAAGTTGTGGTGTGACTGAAGTGATGGTTTTGTAGGAAACAATGCCTCCACGAAGAGATGACACCACAAGAGCCAATGTCAGCCGGGAAGATAGGATGGCTGAAGCAATGAACAACATGGTTGCGTCTGTTGCTGCACAAACGGCTGCCAAAACTCAACGCGATCTGGAGAAGAGAGAAAGAGAGATTCGCGCTGCCGAATCTAGAGGACTAGAGGATTTTCGTCGCCATAATCCTCCCAAGTTCAAGGGTAATGAGGGTCCAGAAAGAGCGGACCAATGGATCCAAGAGATGGAGAAAATTTTCGAGATGATTAACTGTCAGGCAGCGGTGAAAGTCAACTATGCCACGTACCTGCTGATAGGGGATGCAGAGTATTGGTGGAGAAGTACAAGATTACTGATGGGGTCAGCTCAAGAGGAAGTGACCTGGGAATCGTTCAAGAAGAAGTTTTTGGACAAGTACTTCCCGATGAGCACTAGGACCAAGTTGGGTGACGATTTTCTGAAATTGCACCAGGGAAGCATGACAGTGGGAGAATATGCAGCTAAGTTTGAATCGCTGTCCAGACATTTCAGATTCTTCCGGGAAGAAGTTGATGAACAGTTTATGTGTCATCGCTTTCAAAATGGACTGAAATATGAGATTCAAGACTCGGTCTTGCCATTGGGAATTCAACGTTTCCAAGTGTTAGTGGAGAAGTGTAGAGAGGTCGAAGAGATGAAGAACAAGAGGGACAAAAGAGGAGGGAACTTTAATTCTGGAGGGCCTAGTCGGATGCACAATCAGAACAATAGAGGAAAGCAGGTTGCTAAGCCGTATAACCGACCCCAGAACAACAACAGGGGCCAGAATCGCCCGGGGGACCAGACTTTTGGACGACAATTAGGGCAAGGAGTTCGGTGTTTCTGATGTGGAAAAGAGGGACATTATGCTACGGCTTGTACCACTACGGGTCCTTCATGCTGCAATTGCCAGAAGCCAGGACACTTTGCAAGGGATTGCAAGGTTCCGAAGTTGGGACCAACAGTGAACGCAACTAGGGCTACTCGTCCTGTTGCTAGAGGACGCGACTTGGGAACTGGAAAGTAAGATGAGGGAACAATATCCTCAGTTGTTATCAACATGTAGTTTCGAGGACGAAACTAATTTAAGGGGGGTGGTAATGTAAGACCCTTAAATTTAATATTAATTCTCGAATTAATATTAAGGGTATTTTGGGAATATTTGTAAAATATTTAATATATGTATGTTTTGAGTGAATATATATATATAAATATTTATTTTGGAAGATGAATTAAAATTATTGGATGAAGATTAAATTAATTTAATTTCGAGTAATTAAATTAATCGGACCATTAATTAAGGATTAATGACTAATTGCAAAAGGATTAAGTGCTGAGAAATCCAGCTGGAAAATCCAGCATTATTGTATCATTGTTTCAAAGGAGGTGGCACTCAAGTGAGCCTATAAGTACACGTGAGGGGCTGGGCAGAAATCAGAACTCCATACCTCCCATTTTGAATGTAATAGTGTTGCATGTAACAGTAACCTCTTCTCCCATTTCTGCCTCTTGTTTTCTGAAAAGCAGTTTCACGATTTCAAAATACGAGAGAGAGAGTTCCTTAAAAGTTCCATTAACTGGAAATACAAACACCAAACTAGAAAACCCTCAGTATTAAAGTTAATCCCCACCCCATTACGGAGCTAAAGAACCCAGTTTCGCACCAGCAAACGCAAGCTGCAGTTTCACTGGTTTTGGACGCGCAAACGGGAGCAGAATCAGAAACGAGAGGAATAGCAGAACACGGAACAAGGGTAAGGGCACCTTCCACTTTCTAGTTGCATTAGGGCTGTAAGTGCATAATTTTCATGGCGTTACTAGTGTTTTCATGACTGTTTTGAAACTGGTTTGCCTGTGCTTGAAAGAAATGAAAAGAAATGCATTTTTGACGTTTTAAAAGCTTTGTGATGATTTCTGTTTTGAGCTGAATGCACTGAGGTTGTGCTGTTTATGTGGGAAAGTGGAAAATGTCTTGAATATTATTTCAAACCTGATTTAAAAATGCATGTTCATAAAACTGTTTTGAAAATGGTTTTGAAATGCAAAAATGCATTCTGTTTGTGTGTTGATGCTGTGATGTTGCATGTTATTCTGATGTGTTGTGAAAGTTGAAATGCTTGCATGTTCTTCTGGTGTGTTATGAAAATTGAAATGCTTGCATGTACTTCTGATATGTGTGAAAGTTGAAATGTTGTGTGTCGTTCTGTTTCTGTTCTGGATGATTTGGTGTTAATGATTTTGATTCTGCTTCTGTTGTGAATGATTCTGGTGATGTTGATGATTTAAAAGAAAAGGGATTTTTAATGAGGGAAGTATTGTCTGGAAAAAAAAGTGTTGAATCTTTTTTGTTGTTTGGTTGTTGTTTTAAAAGAAAACAGTTTGAAAAGGGTTGAAATCTCAGGAAATTTTCACTGGTTTTCGAAGGTGTATTCGAATACAACATGTGTGTATTCGACTACAACCTGTAAAATTTCTATTTTACTTAAGTTTTCAAACTTGTATTCGACTACGAGCCCTGTAGTCGAATACACAAGAAGAATTTCTGCTTCTGATGATTCTGATAATCATCTTGTTTCTGCTTCTGATGATTCTGATAATCATTTTGTTTCTGCTTCTGATGATTCTGATAATCATCTTGTTTCTGCTTCTGATGATTCTGATAATCATTCTGTTTCTGCTTCTAATGATTCCGATAATCATCTTGTTTCTGCTTCTGATGATTCTGATAATCATTCTGTTTCTGGTTTTCGAAGGTGTATTCGAATACAACATGTGTGTATTCGACTACAACCTGTAAAATTTCTATTTTACTTAAGTTTTCAAACTTGTATTCGACTACGAGCCCTGTAGTCGAATACACAAGAAGAATTTCTGCTTCTGATGATTCTGATAATCATCTTGTTTCTGCTTCTGATGATTCTGATAATCATTTTGTTTCTGCTTCTGATGATTCTGATAATCATCTTGTTTCTGCTTCTGATGATTCTGATAATCATTCTGTTTCTGCTTCTGATGATTCCGATAATCATCTTGTTTCTGCTTCTGATGATTCTGATAATCATTCTGTTTCTGCTTCTGATGATTCTGATAATCATCATGTTTCCTGCTTCTGATGATTCTGATCATCATCCTGTTTCCAACTTCTGATGATTCTGATCATCATCCTCTTTCCTGCTTCTGATGATTCTGATAATCATTATGTTGTTTCTGCTTCTGGTGATTCTGGCATGAACCATTCTGTGCTTCTTCTGATCAATTCTGGATGAAGTCTGGGTTATTTAAAATTCGATTGTCATGCCATGTTCTAGTCAAATTATCTTCTGGATTACTTCTTGCTTTTGACAACTTATGGCCTGGAACAACTCTCCACATGGCAGGCTTCACAATAGTATGGCCCAAAGAATCTTCTAATATTTATTCCCTCTGATATAGTCCATCAAAGATATCTTCTGGTCACTTCTGGACAAGTATGGACTGTGTTGAAATTACACTGCCAAGCTATGTTCTGATCAGTATAACTTCTTGATTGCTTCTGATATTTGAATCATTCTTGTTTGGAGCAATTCATATTATGGCAGGCTTCCCTCTGATGTTTTCCAGATGTTCTTCTGATTTTGTTTCTGTTTGATATAAGCCTCCGAAGTTATCTTTTGGTCGGTTTTGGACATTCTGGTTTATCTTCTTATAATTCTAGAAATGCATCTTCTGTAAATTCAGAATGTATCGTCTGATACATTCATCTTCTGATGGTTTTTACCGTAGTAATTCAAGTTCAAAATAAGATTACATCAAGTGTATTTGTACATATCAAAACCCAAATTATTTAGAACCAACTTGGTTCCAACATCACTCTATGTTGTTTCTAATGATTCTGGATGAATCATTCTGTGTTGTCTCTGATGATTCTGGTGTGAATCATTCTGTGTTGCTTCTGATGATTCTGGTGTGAATCATTCTGTTGTTTCTGCTTCTGATGATTCTGGCGTGAATCATTTTGTGTTGCTTCTGATGGTTCTGGGTGAATCATTATGTTGTTTCTGCTTCTGATGGTTCTGGGTGAATCATTATGTTGTTTCTGCTTCTGATGATTCTGGTGTGAATCATTCTGTTGTTTCTGCTTCTGATGATTCTGGTGTGAATCATTCTGTGTTGCTTCTGATGATTCTGGGTGAATCATTTTGTTGTTTATGCTTCTGATGATTCTGGTGTGAATCATTCTGTTTTGTTTCTAATGTTGATCATTCTGGTTCTGTTTCTGATGTTGATCCTTCTGGTTCTGTTTCTGATGTTGATCCTTCTGGTTCTGTTTCTGATGTTGATCATTCTGGTTCTGTTTCTGATGTTGATCATTCTGGTTCTGTTTCTGAAGTTGATTATTCTGGTTCTGTTTTCTGATGTTCTGGTGTTGATGATTCTGATTCTGGTTCTGTTCCTGATGTTCTGATTTTAATCATTCTGATTCTGGTTCTGTTTCTGATGTTCTGGTGTTGGTGATTCTGATTCTGGTTCTGTTTCTGATGTTAACCATTCTGATTCTGGTTCTGTTTCTAATGTTCTGATGGATGTTAATCATTCTGAATCTGGTTCTATTCCTGATGTTCTGATGTTAATCATTCTGATTCTGGTTCTGTTTCTGATGTTCTGACGTTGACCATTCTGGTTTTGTCTTCTGTATTCGACTACAGGCATGCTGTATTCGAATACAGAATGTTAAAATTGCAGATTTTCACTAGTTTCAGCTTATGTATTCGAATACAAGGGATTTGTATTCGAATACAGGGGATTTGTATTCGAATACAGATTCGTGTTTTTTCCAGAAACTCAGTTTGTAGCTTCTGTATTCGAATACAAGGAAGCTGTATTCCAATACAGATTCGTGTTTTCCTGAAAAATCAAGTTTTAAACTCTGCCGTGTGTATTTTAAAGTGTTGGGGAACTTTGAGAAGGATTAAAATAATTTAAAATGGAGTCCTTGATATAGTTTTGAAGAGGAGAGGATGATGTTTTGAAAACCCTTAATGGAAAGACTTGGGGAACAATGGAAAGACTTGAGATGATTAAGTATGGAATTTGTGAGATAATGTGAATTGTTAATGATTACTTGAATGTTTAAGCATTGATGTGTTGATAATAAAATTGGTTGTGTTGAGGTATTTTGAGAAATGGTGGAAATGCATGAAATTCATTGATGTTGCATCCTGTTTTCAGTGAAGAGAAAACATTACAAGTTCATGCATTGCATAGTCAAGTGGTGACCGCGATGGGCCACAGAGTTGATGCGGTGACCGTGATGGGCCGCGAAGTTAAGTAGTAACCGTGGGTTATAGAATAGTTCTGCGTGTATTAGACGGTCTGTTCTATCCGGGGTCAGAGTAGTTCCGCGTGTATTAGACGGTCTACTCTACTCGGACTACGGAGTGGTTCCACGTGTATTAGACGGTCCATTCTATCCGTACAAGGATTTAACTTCTGTGTATTTGGCCTGTGAGAGGCTAATACACGTAATTGTAGTGACCATGATGGTTATAGAATAGTTCCGCGTGTATTAGACGGTCTATTCTATCTGGGTCTTAGAGTAGTTCCGCGTGTATTAGACGGTCTATTCTATCCGGGCTACGGAATGGTTCTGAGTGTATTAGACGGTCCATTCCATTTGTGAAGTCGTGCTGGTCTGTTGAGCGACTGCGCTGGTGCTGATCTGTGAGAGATTGCACCCTGGTCTTGAGGGCCGTTAAAGTCTGACATACATAAATCGTGCTGGTCTGTGAGAGACTGCACGTGTGCTGGTATGTGAACGACTGCACCTTGGTGATTCCAAGAAAATTGTATACATGAGCATATACATATTGCATTGGGGGATTGACCGGTGGGTCACGATTGAATTATGATGATGCGTGGAAATTGAATGTGTGTGAGTACTGTTCAGAATCTGAATTTCTAATTTAATGATTGTGATTTGCTGAGGTGTTGTTTGTACTTACCATATATTTCATAATAATTGGCTGCTGTTTTGAAAAGGCATATATGTCATTAAATTTCAAATGAGCATTATTATTTTCCTCATCATTGTCATATATTATGCCATGAATATATGTGTTGTTGTGAGATATATGCTGTGTGCTTATTTGTTAATTTCGGTCGGTGACCTTTGCTATTATATTGTGGACTTTGGGCTTTGCCCTCAGATGTTACCCGAACCCATCCTATCGACGGATACACTAACGACAGAAACGTCGTTAGTTTTCCCTGATCTTTATGTACGGAATCTACGTATAGAGGCAAAAGTAGGCAAAAGTAGTTTTCCCTGATCTTTATGTAGGCAAAAGTAGTGTGTGATGTTCTGAATATGGATGTGTGTCATGTCCTACAAGCTTGTCAGTATGACAATGATATCACGTATAGAGGCAGAGATAATGTGATGATGTTCACCTAGGGAACGCACAAGATAGCTATGACCCCGATTTCTGGTTTTAATAGACGATCGGGGATGGAGAAGTCCAGTTTTCTTGTTATGATGCAGGATGAGCATGATTTGACTGATGCCTTCAAGGAAACTGAGTGGTTTTGCCCAGTGGTGGTCAAGGGTTTGCTGAGTGCTATGAAAGAGGAGCCTGAACTACCAAAAGAGGTGCAGGAAATCTTGACAGATTTTAAGGAGTTGATCTCGGAGGAGCTGCCCAGCGACTTGCCTACTATGCGAGATATTCAGCATCGGATTGATTTAATTCCGGGTTCCAGCCTGCCAAACCTACCTCATTACCGCATTTGTCCCAAGGAGAACGAGATATTGCAGGAGCAGATTGAGGATTTACTGAAGAAAGGGTTCATTAGAGAGATTATGAGCCCATGTGCAGTTCCAGTGCTTTTGGTGCCTAAGAAGAACAATCAGTGACGGATGTGCATTGACAGCAGAGCCATCAACAAGATAACGATCAAGTACAGATTTCCCATTCCTCGTCTGTAGGACATGCTTGATGAGTCATCAGGGTCTAAGTTGTTTTCGAAGATAGATCTACGGAGTGGTTATCATCAGATACGAATTAGACCCGAAGATGAATGGAAGACAACATTCAAGAGCAAGGATGGCCTTTATGAGTGGTTGGTCATGCCTTTCGGATAATCCAACGGCCCAGTACTTTCATGAGGCTGATGAATCAAGTTCTTCATCCTTTTACTGGCTCTTTTGTGGTGGTTTACTTTCATGATATTTTGATTTACAGCAAAACCAAGGAGGATCATCTAGGGCATTTGAAGCAAATGCTACAGGTCTTGCAAGAGAACCAGTTATACATCAACCTAAAGAAGTGCACCTTCTGTACCAACAAGCTGTTGTTTCTGGGTTTTGTTGTCGGTGAAGATGGGATTCAGGTGGACGGAGAGAAGGTGAGTGCTATCAGAAACTGACCTGCACCTAAGTCACTGACGGAAGTACGCAGTTTCCATGGCTTGGCTACCTTCTATAGGAGGTTCGTGCGCGACTTCAGCACCATTACTGTGCCTATCACCGAGTGCTTGAAGAAAGGAAAGTTCCAGTGGGGATCTAAACAAGAGCAGAGCTTTGCGATGATCAAGGAGAAGCTTTGTACGGCAACAGTTCTCGCTTTACCTGACTTCGACAAGATATTCCAGGTGGAGTGTGACACCAATGGAGTAGGGGTAGGTGTTGTACTTTCACAAGAGAAACGACCAGTGGCTTTCTTTAGTGAAAAACTGAGCGACGCCAGGCAGAAGTGGGGCACTTATGACCAGGAGTTTTATCCAGTCTTTCGAGCTTTGAGGCAATGTGAGCATTATTTGATTCAGAGGGAGTTTATCTTGTTCACTAACAACTTTGCCCTGAAGTTCCTCCATAGTCAGAAGGTGATAAACAAGATGCATGCTCGCTGGGTGAGTTTTTTTGCAGAAATTTCCATTTATCATTCAGCACAAATCAGGCGCCCAGAACAAGGTAGCAGATGCGTTGAGTAGGATGGCTTCCTTGTTGATTACCTTAGCTCAGGAGATTGTGGGTTTTGAGTTGCTGAAGGAACTATATGAGTCTGATACTGAGTTCAAGGAGTTGTGGCTCAAGTGTACAAATCAACATCCCAGCGCAGATTTTCATATTCGAAAAGGCTACCTGTTTAAGGGGAATCAGCTCTGCATTCCTAATTCTTCTTTGAGGGATAAGCTGATTCGAGATATGCATGGTGGCGGTCTTGGAGGTCATTTGGGGAGAGATAAAACCATCGCCATTCTGGAGGAACGGTATTACTGGCCTCATCTACGCCGGGACGTGGGTACTATCGTCAAGTGCTGATACACTTGTCAAGTTTCTAAAGATCAGTCTTAGAACACTGGTCTTTACATGCAATTACCTGTTCTTGATGATATCTGGTTAGATCTTTCGATGGACTTTGTATTGGGGTTACCTCGTACACAGCGAGGAGTAGATTCTGTATTTGTGGTGGTTGACAGGTTTTCGAAGATGTCACACTTTATTGCTTGTAAGAAGACCGCTAATGCATCCAACATAGCCAAGTTGTTTTTCAAGGAGGTTGTGCGTTTGCATGGAGTCCCCAGGTCCATCACTTCAGACCGAGACACCAAGTTCCTCAGTCATTTCTAGATTACTCTATGGTGGATGTTTGGTACTGCACTAAATAGGAGTTCTACAGCTCATCCTTAGACTGATGGGCAAACAGAGGTCACCAACTGAACGCTGGGGAATATGATTCGGAGTGTTTGCGGGGATAAGCCGAAGCAGTGGGATCTGGCTTTACCCCAGGTCGAATTTGCTTACAACAGTGCAATACACTCAGCTACAAGAAAATTGCCTTTCTATCTGGTTTATACTTCTCCACTACGGCATGTGGTTGATATGGTGGTGCTACCCAAGGCTCATGGGGTGAGTACCGCAAACCGTTAAGGAGACTGTCAGGGCGAAGTTAGAGGCTATTGGACAGAAGAACAAAGTCGCTGCTGACAAGCGCAGGAGAGTCAAGGTCTTTGCTGTGGGAGATGATGTGATGGTGTTCCTGCGTAAGGAGAGGTTCCCAGTTTGCACTTACAAGAAGCTTCAGCCTCGAAAGTACGGGCCTTTCAAGGTGCTGAAGAAGATCAATGACAACGCTTATGTGATCGACTTGCCGGAATCCATGAATATTTCCAATACCTTTAATGTGGCTCATATTTATGAGTTCCATGAGGATGCTGACCTTTATCCTGGTATGAACTCGGGGTCGAGTTCTTTAGAGGTGGAGGAGACTGATGTAGGAAGGTTCGCAGCAAGAATCGAGGAAGAAACGGCTTTGCGGGCAAACGCAACGGAAAATGCGGAAAACAATTGTTCGGTGTCAAATTGCCTATTGTTATACCTTTCCGGAAAGGGAATTGCGCCATAAACACAACACATCGCTTTGCCATTACGTATGGGCTCCAGAACCGTTTTGGGCTCGTCTTAGGCCTCAAAACAGCCGTTTTAGTTTTTCCTGTAATTTCAGATTTTTTCTGTTTTACCTAATTTTCGCACTAGGGTTTCTATTATCTATTTAAAGACTTTCTATGTTGTAACAAAAGGTATCTTTTAATAAAATAATTAATTTTGAGAGTTTTCTTTTCTCTGGTGGATTGCAGAACTTATTTTTTGTTTTTAGGATTAACGCTTGCTAATCTTTTGTAATTCCGACTACATCAACTTCCTTCGTGATCCTAACATTTAAGAACTTATCTAAAACATTATTGATCTTCCTTTTGAATGATTCCAGACTTCGAGTTCAGTAAGCTAATTATCACAAGCAAGCACCAAAGAATCCAAAAGCTTTTTTATTTAAAATAACTCGATCCTACATATCTATATTGCCTAGCTAGTACATGCATACATGTGACTATTATAATCATCTTGTATTGTACACTGTGCTGACTGTTGGTCAATATACAACCAGCACACCATGCTCTAGATTTACAAAATTGAATTATGTTGGAAAATTATGACAAATATTTAGTTCAATTTGACAATAATATACAATGGCACAAATTCAATTCCAATTAATTACGTTCAATTCAAACGTCGTCAGCAAAATGGTTTGGTCTAATTTGTACAAAAAAGGAAAAAAGTTTTGGTTTTATTTTAATATGCAAAATGAATATAGAATAATATATACCACATACCTTGGTATCGTGCAAAGAAGTTTAAGGTTACTTAGCCATAATAAAATAGAATCATAGTATTATAAAGTAAGATAACAATATAATATTAATAAGATAAACAAAAAGATATTTTGTGTTTAATACACACGTTATGATAAATAGAATATTATTTTATTTTGTTAAATATTTGATACATATCTCATTATGTTGTTATATAGTATATATTATATATAAACGATAAAATTATAATTGTGAATCAAATATGAATTTTTAAAAAATTAATTTATAATACTTTTAATTTTTATAAAATAAATACTTGAGCAACCAAGTAATTCTATTTAATTTATTAGATAAGCTAAATAAATATATAATATATATTATATTTAAATGAAAACACTACTCATATAAACAAATTATATTTATGTTAAAAAATTTAATTAATGTTCATATTTTATAATTTTGAAAATTAATGTATTAGATACATTTGTAATAAAATCATACATTTTTTTTAAAATTAATTATTAATATTTTATTTCTAAGTTTAATATCAACTTATATTGCTCTTTATTTATATTTTATAACTCCATTCGTCCCAAAATAATTCATCCATTTGCAAATCCCAAAATAATTCAATGCACTTCTTTTTTATTGTACAATTTTATTAATATTATTTGCATGATTTTCAATGCAATATCTTTCAGTATGCATTTATGAAATTGATAATGCACCAATACCTAATAAAGATAATTTAGTAAAAATATTATTCCTTCTGTTTTATTTATACATTTTTCTTAATATGTGTGAAATAATCAAATGACTTAATTATTTTGAGATAGAAGAAATATATTTCAATTTTTAAATTTTTAATTACATTTTTACCTTATAAAGGTAATTTTGTAAAATTACCTTGATAAGGATAAATGGCTCATCATTAGTTATACCACATCCTTACAGCCAGCCAATACTTTTTGGGACATAATTATGTTTTGAACTTAGCAAGTCAACCACCTCTTTTTGGAACAAAAAAGCTTTATGAGTAAGGTGCTTTATTTAGTTTTAGTTTATTGTAAATGATGTGACTACGACAGTCTCGTATTCGAATACAGGATGCTAACTTTCACAATTTTTGCTTCTGTATTCGATACAAGGGAGCTGTATTCGAATAAAGATTCGGGTTTTTCCAGAAACTCAAGTTTTTGCTTCTGTATTCGAATACAAGGAAGTTGTATTCAAATACAGATTCGTGTTTTCCAGAAAATCAAGTTTTAAACACTGTCATGTGAATCTTAAAGTGTTGAGAAACTTTGGAAAGGTTTGAAATGATTTAAAATGGAGTTTTTGAAATAGTTCTGCAAAGGAAATGATGAGACTCTTGAAACCTTTAATGATGTTGGAGAAAATACTAAATTTACACTGTTTTTGTCTTCTGTATTCGAATACAAGTATGCTGTATTCGAATACAGAGTGTTGAATTTGTAGATTTAGCTTATGTATTCGAATAAAGATTCGTGTTTTTTAGAAAATCAATGTTTTAAACATTGTTTTATAAACTTTAAGTGTTGGGGAGCATTTGGGAAGTTTTGTGACAAATTAAAATGGAGTTTGTGATAATTTTGAAGTGGTAATGATGAAGCTTTTGAGACTTCTACTGAAGTTGTGAAAATACTGATTTTTACACTGTGACAACCTCTGTATTCGAATACAAGAAGGCTGTATTCGAATACAGAGTGTTGATTCTGCACTGATTTGGCTTCTGTATTCGAATACAAGGAAGTTATATTCGAATACAGATTCGTAATTTCCAGAAATCTCAGTTTTAAACACTGTTTTATGAACTTTAAGAGTTGGGGAAAAGACTTATGATAATTAAGAATGGAATTTTGAGATAATGTAAAGTGATAATGATTGCTTGAATGTTTAATCATTGATGTGATGATGATGAAATTAATTGTGTTGAGAGGTTTTGGGAAAATGATGGAAAGGTTGAATTTTCCTGATAATGCATACTGTTTCAGTGAAGAGAAAACACTGCATATTCATGCATTGCATAGTCAAGTGGTACCAGCGATGGGCCACAGAGTAATGCGTAAACGTGCTGATCTGTTGAGCGATTGCACGAGTGCTGGTCTGTTGAGCGACTGCACTGGTACTCATCTGTTGAGCGACTGTACCCTGAAATGCGCAAAAACATGCTGATCTGTTGAGCGATTGCACAAGTGCTGGTCTGTTGAGCGACTGCACTGGTACTCATCTGTTGAGCGATTGTACCTGAGTATATGTCAAACGTACTGGTTTATTGAGCGATTGCACGAGTGCTGGTCTGTTGAGCGACTGCACTGGTGCTGATCTGTTGAGCGATTGCACCCTGGTCTTGAGGGCCGTTAAAATCAAACATATTCAAATTGTGTTGGTCTGTTGAGCGACTACACCTTGGTAATTCCAAGAAAGTGTATACATGAGCATATACATATTGCATCGGGGGATTGACCGGTGGGTCACGATTTGGTTATATGATGATGATTGGAAAGTGACATGTGTAAGTACGTGGTAAAATCTGAATTTTCGGATGAATGTTTGTGATTGCTGAGATGGTAGTTGTACTTACAATATGTTTTCCATATTAATTGGTTGCTGTTTGAAAGAGCATATATGTCATGAAATTTCAAATGAGCATCCTTAATTTTCATCATTGTCATATGTTATACCATGGGTGTATTTGTTCTGTGATATAAATGCTATGTGTTTAATTGTTAATTTTGGTCGGTGACCCTTTACTATTATATGTGGAATTTGGGCTTTGCCCTCAGATGCCCCCCAAACCCATGCCACCCGTGGCGAGACGACGGAAACGTCGCTCGATTTCATTGATCACTCCGTGCCTACTGCTTGGGTATACGACCCCATCTCAAGCAGGGCTACATACACGGGGAGATTGAAGAGGACCTGTAGGACTGACGGAGTGGTGCAATATGTGGAGCACAGCTATGCGAGGATTGACTATTGGAGGTGCACGGGATTTTTTATGATGCGGAGGAGCCAGCTAGAGGGGTTGAGACGGAGGCCACCGTAGGAGTGGTGACTCTTAACCCGGTGATTGGAGGAGATGTACGTGATTCTAAGGCGGAAGGAATGAACAAAGGACCGACGCCAATAGCAGCTGATATCCCGGGTCCATCTAGGATATCCGATGATTGTTATGAGATTCCAGCACCGCCGAAGCGACCCAGATTGTGCATCGATCTGACTTCGGAGGAGACCGATCCCTCTATGTATGATGAAGAGGAGGAGGTTACATCGAGACGAGCGGCGGAGTCAAATGAGACTTGTTTGGGATGCGGAGGAAATCCGTGCTACTGTAGCTTTAGTGCATGATTGGTTAGATTTGATGTATAGGATTTTGAGCTGGAAAATATAATTTGTTTTATTTTGGAAATTATTGTACTACTTTTCCGCTAAACTATTCCGCACTCTGATATTTTCTTTTGGGATGATATGACAGTGATCTTTTGAAATGTATTAATGTTTATTATTAATTTCCAAAGATAAGTACTTAGTGATATTTATGATGAAACTAATTAATTATGTTAATCGATTAAATTACGACGTATCATTTTATGAAATGAATTAGTAAAAACTTTATTTGAATTCTTTTTGAATTAAATCTGGAAAATTATTTTAATTATTGATTTTGAAAAAAAAAAATACATTCGCGCTGTGTTTTAAACTCGGGGTGTTACAATTGTGGTATCAGAGCATTTGGTTAAAGTTTTGGGTTAAAGCTCTGATTAAAGTATTGTTTTGAGTCTTTATCTGATCATGCATAGGAGCAAGTAGTTAAAGTGTCAAGTCTTGTGTAAGTTGTGGTGTGAATGAAGTGATGATGGTTTTGTAGGAAACAATGTCTCCAAGAAGAGATGACACCACAAGAGCCAATGTCAGCCGGGAAGATAGGATGGCTGAGGCGATGAATAACATGGCTGCGTCTGTTGCTGCACAGACGGCTGCAAAGACTCAACGAGATCTGGAGAAGAGAGAAAGAGAGATTCGCGCTGCTGAATCTAGAGGACTATAGGATTTTCGTCGTCATAATCCTCCCAAGTTCAAGGGTGATGAGGGTCCAGAAAGAGCGGACCAGTGGATTCAAGAGATGGAGAAAATCTTCGAGATGATAAATTGTCGGGCAGCGGTGAAAGTCAACTATGCCACGTATCTGCTGATAGGGGATGCAGAGTATTGGTGGAGAAGCACAAGACTACTGATGGGGTGAACTCAAGAAGAGGTGAACTGGGAGTCGTTCAAAAAGAAGTTTTTGGACAAATACTTCCCGATGAGCACTAGGACCAAGTTGGGTGACGATTTTCTGAAATTGCACCAGGGAAACATGACGGTGGGAGAATATGCGGCTAAGTTTGAATCCCTGTCAAGACATTTCAGATTTTTCCGGGAAGAAGTTGATGAACAATTTATGTGCCATCGCTTTCAAAATGGACTGAAGTATGAGATTCAAGACTCGGTCTTACCCTAGGGGATTCAACGTTTCCAAGTGTTAGTAGAGAAGTGTAGAGAGGTTGAAGAAATGAATAACAGGAGGGCCAATAAAGGAGGGAACTTTAATTCATGAGGGCCTAGTCGGATGCACTATCAGAACAGTAGAGGAAAGCAAGTGGCTAAGCCGTACAACCGGCCACAAAACAACAAGAGAGGCCAGAATCGGCCGGGAAATCAGAATTTTGGACGGCAATTGGGACAAGGAGTCCGATGTTATCGATGTGGGAAAGAAGGACATATTGCTACTGCTTGTACCACAAAGGATCTTATGTGTTTCAATTGCCAGAAACCAGGACACGTGGCGAGGGATTGCCGGGTTCCGAAGGTGGAACCAACAGTGAACGCAACTAGGGCTACCCGTCCTATTGCTAGAGGACGCGTCTATCACATGGGTGCTGAAGCTGGGAATCAAGCTCCAAATTTAATCCAGCAAGATTGCGAAATTGCAGGTAACACCCTAACTGCACTTTTTGATTCGTGGGCAACCTTTTGATATGGACTGTGTGAATCGTTTGAAGTTGTCTGTGTCTGCTTTACCTTTTGATTTGGTCATTTCCATACCTGCTAAGACTTTGATCGTAAACTTTGCATGTTTACACTGTACTATAACGATTCAGAATAGAGATTTCTTGGTTAATTTAATCTGTGTACCCCTACAATCACTCGAGATCATTCTCGGCATGGATTGGATGACATATAATTACGTAGTCTTGGACTGCGCTCGAAAATTAGTTCTTTTCCCCAAACCTGGAGTCGTTCGGTATTTGGCTGCTCACAAACTCGAAGTATCTCTGAGAGAAGGAACTCAGGAATTTTTATCATTGGCTGATGTGGAGACCAAGATGGATGTGAACCTAGAAGATGTGGTGTTAGTCAAAGAATATCCGGACGTATTTCCAACAGAAATTCCAGGATTACCCCCGGTGAAAGATATGGAGTTCTTTATTGATTTGCACCCAGAAACTGGACCTATTTCAATTGCGCCGTATCGGATGTCGCCATTGGAATTAAGCGAGCTTAAGGGTCAAATTGAAGGTTTATTGGAGAAAGGATTTATCAGACCAAGTGTGTCGCCATGGGGAGCTCCAGTGTTGTTGGTTAAGAAGAATGATGGAAGTTCACGCTTATGTGTGGATTATCGGCAACTTAACAAGGTAACTATCAAAAATCGTTATCCATTACCACGCATCAATGATTTGATGGACCAATTGAGGGGAGCAGCGGTGTTTTCAAAGATTGATTTGAAATCAGGATACCATCAGATTCGAGTAAGAGAAGGAGATATTCAAAAGACTGCTTTCAGGACTCGTTACGGACACTATGAATATCTCGTGATGCCTTTTGGAGTTACGAATGCACCAACAATATTTATGGATTATATGAATAGGATATTTAGCCCATTCCTGGATAAATTCGTGGTGGTATTCATCGATGATATTTTGATTTATTCAAAGGATGAAGGAGAACATGAAGAGCACCTACGCCAAGTTCTTGAAGTCTTACGCGAGAAGCAATTGTATGCCAATTTGTCGAAGTGCGAGTTTTGGCTAGATAAAGTGAACTTCTTGGGACATGTGATAACAAAAGAAGGAATTGTTGTGGATCCGGCAAAGATTGAGACAATTCTTGCCTGGAAACAGCCTCAGACTATCATAGACATACGGAGTTTTGTCGGACTAGCAGGATACTACATGAGATTTATTGAAGGATTTGCTAAAATTGTATCTCCTTTGACACAAATCACCAGAAAGAATCAGCTGTTTGCATGGACGGAGAAGTGCGAGGAAAATTTTCAGTTGCTTAAGGAAAAGTTGACAACCTCACCAGAGTTGGTCTTGCCACTGTCAGAGGAACCATATGAAGTCTACTGTGATGCATCTCACGAAGGTCTGGGATGTGTTTTGATGCAACACAAGAAAGCTGTAGCCTACGCTTCAAGGCAATTGAAAACTCACGAACGGAACTATCCTACTCATGATTTAGAGCTTGCTGCAGTAGTATTTGCATTAAAAGTCTGGAGACACTACTTATATGGACGCACGTTCACGGTATTCAGCGACCATAAAAGCTTGAAGTATCTGTTCGATCGGAAGGAATTGAACATGCGTAAGAGGAGATGGATGGAGACTCTCAAAGATTTTGATTTTTCATTGCAGTACCACCCTGGGAAAGCCAATGTGGTGGCTGATGCATTAAGTAGGAAAAGCGTATCAGTGTCTTCAATGATAATGGCCAGACAACAAGAGTTGTGGGAAGCATTTAGAGATCTACACTTGGACGTAAAGTTTGCACCACGAATTTTAAAGTGTGGAATGATCACAATTTCGAGTGGTCTACTTGAGGAGATTGCAAACTTGCAAGATGACGCATTGATCCAAGAAAAGAGGAATCTGATAGCTCAAGGACAGGCAACTGAGTTCAGGGTCGGACCAGATAATATTATGGACTACCCAAGACAAGGAAAAAGAATGATTCAATTTGGGTGATAGTGGATTGATTGACAAAGTCCGCACATTTCTTACTAGTAAGGACCACTTACAAAGTAGATAAGCTGACGGAAATCTACATCGCTGAGATTGTGAGGTTACACGGAGTTCCATCGAGTATAGTATCGTACCGTGACCCAAAGTTCACATCTCATTTTTGGAGAGCACTGCATGAAGCTTTAGGAACGAAACTGAAATTGAGTTCCGCTTATCATCCACAAACAGACGAACAGACTGAGAGAACAAATCAGTCCTTGGAAGATCTATTGAGAGCATGTGTGTTGGATGATAGATGAAACTGGGATGAGGTGTTGCCATTGATTGAGTTCACTTACAACAATAGCTTTCACGCAAGTATTGGAATGGCACCCTATGAGGCTTTATATGGATGCAAGTGTCAGACGCCTTTATGCTGGTATAAGGATGGAGAGAGTATGATTGTTGGACTTGAGATGGTGGAACAGACTACAGAGAAACATCAAGAGGATACAAGAGAAAATGAAGATTTCACAGGATCGTCAGAAGAGTTATGCGGACAAGCGTCGCAGACCTTTGGAATTCGAGCAGGGTGATCATGTATTTTTGAGGGTCACGCCTACAACTGGTGTTGGCAGAGCTATTAAGTCAAGAAAGTTGACTCCGAAATTTATTGGACCATACCAGATTACTGCACGAATTGGACCATTGGCTTATCGGATCGCTTTACCTCCAATACTGTCCAATATTCACGACGTATTTCATGTGTCGCAGTTAAGGAAATACATTGCAGACCCGTCACATGTGATCGAGCCAGATACAATTCAGCTGAAGGATAACCTGTCATTTGAAGTATTCCCTGTAAGGATTGAAGACATGAAGATTAAACAGTTGAGAAACAAGGAAGTCCCACTAGTCAAAGTGATTTGGAATTCGACTACGGGAGACGCGACTTGGGAACTGGAGAGTAAGATGAGTGAACAATATCCTCAGTTGTTTATCGACATGTAGTTTCGAGGACGAAACTAATTTAAGGGGGGTAGTAATATAAGACCCTTAAATTTAAGAATTTATTTATGGAATTAATATTAAGTGTATTTTGGGGATATTTGTAAAATATTTAATATATGTATGTTTTGAGTGAATATATATATATATATATATAAATATTTATCTTGGAAGATGAATTAAGATTATTGGATGAAAGGTAAATTAATTTAATTACGAGTAATTAAATTAACGGGCAGTTAATTAAGGGATTATCAGCGAATTGCGACAAGACTGGTTAAGTGCTGAGGATCAGAAAAGTGTCGGGTGAGGTGGCACCCACACAAGCCTATATATAGGAGTGAGAAGGATGGGTAAAATCAGAACACCATTCCTCCTCCCTTACTGCATGTAACAGTACCCACCTTCTCCCTTCCCTTCCAATTCTGAATCCTGTTCACGATTCAAAAAAAAAAAAGAGAGGGAGTTCCTCAAAAGTGACATTAATTGGAAATCCAAGCACCAAACCAGAAAACCCCCAGTACAAAAGTTGTTCCCCTCATCATTCCGGAGCTAGAGAACCCATTTTCGTAGCAGCAAACGCAAGCGGAAGTTTCACCGATTTTTGACGCTTAAACGGGAACGAAAAACAGAAACGTGAGCAGTAGCAGAAACGCAACAAGGGTAAGGGCACCTTCCACTTTCTAGTTGCATTAGGGCTGTAAATGCATAACTATCATGACATTACTGATGTTTTCATCATTGTTTGAAAAGAAAACTGTTTTGCAATGACATTTTGAAAAAAATGAAGAAAATGCATTCTGTTGATGTGTATTGATTCTGTGATGGTTTCTGTTTGGTTGAATGCATTAATGCTGTTTTATTTATGTGGGAAAGTTGAAAAATGTCTTCCATGTTATTTTGAAGATGATCAAAATGCATATTTACAAAACTGTTGTGCTGGTAAAAGGCGAAAATGCACTATGTTGGTGTTTTGGTGTATGTGATGCTGGCTGTTTTGCTGAATGCGTTAATGTTGTTCTGCTTGTGTGAGAAAGCTGAAAATGCTTTGCATGTTGTGATTTGTTGTGTAAGAATGCTGGAAATACCTTGCATGTTGTGTTGAGGAATGATCAACAATGTAAATGTTGAAAAATGTCTGTTCTGTTGTGATTGACAATCTGTTTTGGGTGATTATGGTGTTGCTGATGTTTTCAAAGAAAAGGGATTTTAAATGATGAAAGTGTTTTTCTGGAAAAAGTTGTTATTGATGAAAAATGCCTGAGTTTTGTGGTTCAAAATAATGCTGAATCTGTTTTCATGTATTGTTGGTTTTTCAAAAGAAAAAGTTTGAAAATGTGTTGAAGTCTAAGGAAAATTTTCACTGAATTCGAAGGTGTATTCGAATACAACATGAGTGTATTCGAATACAACCTGCCAAGCTTCTATTTTACTCAAGTTTTCAAACTTGTATTCGAATACGGGCCTCTGTATTCGAATACAGAGGAAGGATTTTCGCTACTGACTTAGCATCTGTATTCGACTACGACTCTGTCGTATTCGAATACAGAAGTGAAATTTTAACACTGTATTCGCATCTGTATTCGACTACGACAGTCTCGTATTCGAATACAGGATGCTAACTTTCACAATTTTTGCTTCTGTATTCGAATACAAGGGAGCTGTATTCGAATAAAGTATCGGGTTTTTCTAGAAACTCAAGTTTTTGCTTTTGTCTTCGAATACAAGGAAGTTGTATTCGAATACAAATTCGTGTTTTCCATAAAATCAAGTTTTAAACACTGTCATGTGAATCTTAAAGTGTTGAGAAACTTTGGAAAGGTTTGAAATGATTTAAAATGGAGTTTTTGAAATAGTTTTGCAAAGGAAATGATGAGACTCTTGAAACCTTTAATGATGTTGGAGAAAATACTGAATTTACACTGTTTTTGTCTTCTGTATTCGAATACAAGTATGCTGTATTCGAATTCAGAGTGTTGAATTTGCAGATTTAGCTTATGTATTCAAATACAAGGGAGCTGTATTCGAATACAGATTCGTGTTTTTCAGAAAATCAAAGTTTTAAACATTGTTTTATAAACTTTAAGTGTTGGGGAGCATTTGGGAAGTTTTGTGACAAATTAAAATGGAGTTTGTGATAATTTTGAAGTGGTAATGATGAAGCTTTTGAGACTTCTACTGAAGTTGTGAAAATACTGATTTTTACATTGTGACAGCCTCTGTATTCGAATACAAGAAGGCTGTATTCGAATACAGAGTGTTGATTCTGCACTGATTTGGCTTTTGTATTCGAATACAAGGAAGCTGTATTCGAATACATATTCGTATTTTCCAGAAATCTCAGTTTTAAACACTGTTTTATGAACTTTAAGAGTGGGGGAAAAGACTTGAATGTTTGAATGTTTAAGAATGGAATTTTGAGATAATGTAAAGTGATAATGATTGCTTGAATGTTTAATCATTGATGTGTTGATGATGAAATTAATTGTGTTGAGAGGTTTTGGGAAAATGATGGAAAGGTTGAATTTCCCTGATAATGCATAATGTTTCAGTGAAGAGAAAACATTACATATTCATGCATTGCATAGTCAAGTGGTACTCGCGATGGGCCACAGAGTAATGCGTAAACGTGCTGATCTGTTGAGCGATTGCACGAGTGCTGGTTTGTTGAGCGACTGCACTGGTACTGATCTGTTGAGAGATTGTACCTGAGTATATGACAAACGTGCTGGTTTGTTGAGCGACTGCACGAGTGCTGGTCTGTTGAGCGACTGCACTGGTGCTGATCTGTTGAGCGATTGCACCTTGGTCTTGAGGGCCGTTAAAATCAAACATATTCAAATTGTGTTGGTCTGTTGAGCGACTGCACCTTCGTAATTCCAAGAAACTGTATACATGAGCATATACATATTGCATCGGGGGATTGACCGGTGGGTCACGATTTGGTTATATGATGATGATTGGAAAGTGACGTGTGTAAGTACGTGGTAAAATCTGAATTTTCTGATGAATGTTTGTGATTGTTGAGATGGTAGTTGTACTTACAATATGTTTTCCATATTAATTGGCTGCTGTTTGAAAGAGCATATATTTCATGAAATTTCAAATGAGCATCCTTAATTTTCATCATTGTCATATGTTATACCATGGGTGTATTTGTTCTGTGATATAAATGCTATGTGTTTAATTGTTAATTTCGGTCGGTGACCTTTTACTATTATATGTGGAATTTGGGCTTTGCCCTTAGATGCCCCTCAAACCCATGCCACCCGTGGGACCTGAGACGACGGAAACATCGCTTGATATCATTGATCACTCCGTACCTACTGTTTGGGTATACGATCCCATCTAAAGCAGGGCTACATACACGGGGAGATTGAAGAGGACCTGTAGGACTGACGGAGTGGTGCACTACGTGGAACACAGCTATGCGAGGATTGACTTTCCTGTGCCTTCCCGTTTGGTATTGGAGGCGCACAGGATTTTTGATGATGCGGAGGAGCCAGCTAGAGGGGTTGAGACGGAGGCCACCGTAGGAGTGGTGACTCCTAGCCCGGTGATTGGAGGAGATGTACGTGATTCTGAGGCGAAAGGAATGAACAAAGGACCTATGCTAGTAGCAGCTGATATTCCAGGTCCATCTAGGATATCCGATGATTGTTATGAGATTCTGGCACCGCCGAAGCGACCTAGATTGTGCATCGATTTGACTTCAGAGGAGACCGATCCCTCTCTGTATGATGAAGAGGAGGTTACATCGAGACGAGCGGCAGTGTCGGATGAGACTTGTTTGGGATGCGGAGGAAAGTTGTGCTACTGTAGCTTTAGTGCATGATCGGTTAGATTTGATGTATAGGATTTTGAGCTGGAAAATGTAATTTGTTTTGTTTTGGAAATTATTATACTACTTTTCCGCTAAACTATTTCGCACTCTGATATTTTCTTTTGGGATGATATGACAGTGATCTTTTGAAATGTATTAATGTTTATTATTAATTTCCAAAGATAAGTACTTAGTGATATTTATGATGAAACGAATTAATTACGTTAATCGATTAAATTACGACGTATCATTTTATGAAATGAATTATTAAAAACTTTATTTTAATTCTTTTTGAATGAAATCTGGAAAATCATTTTAATTATTAATTTAAAAAAAAAATACACTCGCACTGTGTTTTAAACTCGGGGTGTTACACCAATGGATATTTGGCTTTCGTGTATCAAAGCATTCAAAGCCACCAATGTATGATGGTTATGGATTTAAGTGGATATTGGGCTTAAAGAGCCAATGAAGATCGACTTTTGGTGGACGCCAAAGAATATTGGACTTTGGATTTCAGATGTCGATGAAAATTGGACATTTTTTATGTGTTTGCCAATTAATATTGGGATTACTGGTTAAGATGTCAATGAAGATTGTACTTTTTGTTTGTCAATGAATATTGGGATTTGGAGTGCTAATGGAGATTGGACTTTGAGGTATCCATGAAGATTGGGCTTAGGAGTGCCAATGGACATTGGACTTTAAGGTGCCTATGTTGGGCTTTAAAGTGCCAATGGATATTGGACTTTGAGGTGTTTGAAATGTGTAGTACCCCAATTTTGTCTAACTAATAAAAAAAGTAATAAAATGTTTAATATATATTTTACAATTTTTTTATTTAAAATCATACAATTTTGAATTTATAATTTACATAAGCGTTCCCATTTAGCACTAACAAAAAAAAAACATAACATAAAGCAAAATAAAATAACAAAAGTAAAACAAATGTACTACACGTTTCCTTTTTACACCTTTCCCCCTGTGTCCATTTCAATGTACGACATGTTTCCTTGTGTCCATTTCCCCCTGTGTCCATTTGTTGTCATTGTTTCTTTGTTTCCATCATGTGGATTACTTTGTCTCGTTTGCATGCCTGTTACAATCTAGTTTGTTGCATCATTTATTTATTTATTTTAATAAGATCATTATTTGTACTACTTGTGCACTCAAAAAAAAAATGATAAGCCACTTTTTCCCTAATCATCTGACTTTGCTTAAATTTTTTTACAAAAAAATACAAAATCCAAAACTTAATTTTATCTAATGAACAGAAACATTCACCACTTTACCTATAAATTGAGACAAAAAATCAGTAAGGAGGGAACTATTTTTTTGGCATAGATCTGATATTAAGAACAAGAGAAGAAGAAGAAAACACTCAGCAGAGTAGAATAGTAGTAAAAAACAACCAGAAACAAACGAAAGAGGTAAGCTATTTTCTTTTCCTCCTCTTTACATTACAATCTTCTTGTTATTATACAAATATAATGTAACATTCTGATATAAGATGAGTTATATATGAGAAGAATAAAAAATTTGATACAATACCTCCGATGACGTCGTCGCTTTGAGGTCTTCTAAGTCTATGTTTCACTTTTCCTAAGCGTTCTTCTTTCCCTGAGTTGTGCTCTTCTTTCCTAAGTTCCTATTCCTATTTTCCCTCTTCTCAGCAACGGCGCTTTAGTAATAGGCTTACTGACTTGTGAAGTCTTATTGAATGATTTTTAGCAATTCTTCCCAGTATGTCATGAGTAAAGAATCCAGCTACAACTCTCAATCTATACAAAATGCAATGGGTTTTTGTGTTTCTTTCCGTTTTATTGATTCCAAAAGAGCCTGACTCTATAGGATTAGCGGCACTAGCACTTTATTTAAAAAAATAAAAAGTAAAGGGGCCTAAAAAGTAATGTAATAAAATGCTATTCTAAGCTCGCTTCGCTCTGCCCCTTATTGGAAAACTAAATGCTCACGCGCCTTATGTTCTTTAGTAAAGCAAAGAAACCTTATTGTTATTACTTTATATATTTTTTCCTTTTACTTTATTTTACTTTATTTTATTATATATTTAAAATCAGTTTTTTAAACTTTAAGTTTTCCGTAGCTCTATGTTTTTACACATTTATTTTATAAAAAAAGTCATCCTTTTATAGAATTATTAATTTTAATTAGTTTTTTTATAAATATTAAATCTTTTCAAAAAAGTAAATATTTTATTAAATGTATAATCTTTTAATCTATGAGTTGTTTGGATACAAGTTGTATAACTTGATAGTTCTAAAACTCATCTTTATAAATAAATCAATTTCTTTTTTAAATCTGATTAATTAGATGTGACATTTTTTTAATATTTGAGTTGTTAAGAAACAAGTTGTACCACTAGGTGGTTTTTAAACTCGATTTTTGTAAGACTCAATACCAATTATCTAGAATTTGGCATCTCAATCCATATATCTTAATATACTATAGGCAAGTAAATATAAAGAATAATCCGAATCAATTTAAAACAATTCGACTACCAATCAATTATGGTTTACAATTGTTCAAACAGATTCATAAGGTACAATAGTCTAACTAAATTCTCAAATTAAACCCTTATATAAGCTTTTAATGCAACAAATGTCATAATACATTATAACTAAACAATTTAATTTGGAGTTTTCCCATCTGGTATTAAGCTGCTGCATGTGAACTACCTTTAGCTGCTAAATTTTTAACATAAAAGGGGTAAGAATAAATCTCAGTGAGCTCAAAAAAAAAAACTAAAAGAGGGGAAGTTTGAAATTATTCTTTTAATAATTAAATAAAAATGCATAAAACATGAAATTATGATACAATACATCTCAAGCTGAAGTTCTCAACTTCACTTTCTTTTTAAAAACTGAACCAAAATCATTCTTTTAGAATGATTTTGGAAACTGCATATGACCTATGAAATCCTTTCCTTGTAAACAAAGAAAGGTCGCCCAATTATCTCAACGTGGGTCACCAAGATAATTAAAACCTGAGCGGTAAGGGTGGTTTGGCCAAACCCCAATCAGCGTCCTGATTGTTCTCCTTTACCTGTTGAACCATGCCTGGAACAACTTAATTCCCACCGTGAATAAGGCCATACAAGATCTAATTAATGAGAGTGTAGTGAACTTGAGATGTTTTGTATGAAATAATTTTATTACATCATGTATGCAATGCTTCCTTCATCCACAACAATTTTAAATAACTTAGCAATATACTAAATCCATAATAATTTAATCCTAAGTTCCTAATTCGAAACTAGAATCAGAAGCAAAAAGTAAAAACAATATCAAAGTCATGAAATTTATAACAACTTCAGAGTTATGAAAAGTCATTTATATGTAGTTTTAAAACACCTACATGCGAAAATTCTATTTCCTCACACTCAACTTCTCCTAATCTGTAATAGCCCAAACGGTTGCTTTAACGAATTCAAAACTCACAGTTTCGCATAAGCATCAGAGGCAGCAGCAGTAACGAGGAGTAATTGTGCTCGACAAGCATATTGATTTTAAATTAAGGTCTACGTATCTAATTAAATTTCCCTAACACATAATTCATTCACAACATCATACAAACAGAGATAAGCTACATGCATGTTCTAAATTAACATAAATAAACTCAAATTTTCAATGAAATTCCTATATGCTAAATTTCTTTTTTTTTTCTTTTCTTTTCACTATTTTAGTTCTTATCTTCCATTCCTTTTTTATTTTTCAAACATTTCTAGAATTTGTAATAAAATTTAATCCCCAATCTCACATGAAAAAAAAGGGTAAAGAACTCACCTAATTGTACTATGAAGAAGAAACTTGTGTCCCAACTCATTTTTGAACTCCTCTAATTTCATATTCCCTGCTTCAGCTTGAATCCCTCTTTGCTGGTCTTGTTTTACTTGTTCCACTGATTTGAGCTGATTCATAGTGATAAAGAAACATACTTCCTTCTGCATGCAATGTGCTTTAAGAGCTATAAGATATCAAAGTCGATTGATAGCAGAAGCACAGTTCTTATGCTGAGACCGATCCTCCAAATCCTGAGCGACGATACAAGTGGGTAAATGTTTAAGTCAAACAGAAGATTCACGTTTGTTACGATCCTGACCACCAGGACCAGAGGATTGAATGTATCCATTTCGCACTGTCGAAATAATTCATCGTCTGTTAATTCTAGGTAACCGCCGTAACCGGAGGCGGTGGTGGTGGTTGATGAGTGAAGTGAGATTGGATGAGTTTTGAGGATGAAGAGGAATGAAGGGGAATGTTGTTGTGAGTGGAGAAATGGAAGATGATGAAGGAAGGAAGAGTGAGTTTTTGTTGTTGTGATTTGTCTGAGAGTGGTGAGAATGAAGGTTGGTTTGAAGAGGATTTTGTAAGCCATATTCTTTGCTCCTTCTTCTTCTCAAAACTTTTGGGTTTTTTCCCCAAATTGTCCCTTGGTCTTTCTTCCTTATTACTCTTTGTGTCCCTCTTTATCAATTTAATTTAAATATAAAAAAAAACCTATTTCTAAAATTAATAATATTTGTATCACATGTATTTTATTAAGTTTTAATTAATTGGGTTATTACATTCTTCCCCTATTCAAAAAATTTTGCCCTCAAAATTTGAGAAACTACTTTCTCTAGTCGTGAACCTCCTACAACAATTTCCACCAAGTAAAAGTAAGTCCTACCAGAGTTAAAAACAAATACGAACCATTAGAGACAGAAATGAAAAATAATTACCAAAGGCATAGACGAATAAAATTGCAAGAGGCAAATAAAATGAATAAGAATTTCCAAAGGCAATGACTTGTCTTAACTTCCTTAATCCTTTAAAACTTAAAGACTCAACCTGTCTCCTAGAGTCTGAATTATTTCTTCAGGTTGCTCATCAATCTGTGAATGGTAAGCAGTCATAAAGTTGAGGCAGGTTCCTGAAGATGTAAGAAAGGATCCATCTGTATATGGGAGTGAAATCAAGACGGTTATCTAATTTTAGGCTGGAAGGTGCTCATGTGATCTCACTATCTCCTTTGTCATCATTCTTGTCAACTTGGGAGCATTGTAAGGATCTTGACAGATAAGAAGTGGTTAACTTACACCCAAGTCATATGGTTATGAATTCCTATTTCCCTCTAGACATCTCTAAAGGTTGTAACAGTCCTACTATTGCACCCTTACTTAATGGCTCAACAATATGTTTAAAAGGAGTGACATCCAATTGTTTTCCTTTAACTCCTTTTCTGACTTGGTATTGACTCTAAATTGGTAATAGTAAAATTGCAGCCAGTCATGTTAAGTATTCTCCAATGTTCACCAGCATGTTCCCTTTTTATGCTTTGCCAGCCCTTTCTTTGCTTAAGCAATATTAGATCGAGAAAGTAGTTAGTTGTCCTAATTTGCCACCTCAACTTAGTCTTCCTAAATATTTTGAATCCTTAAATCCCTTGGTACCCAAATTAATTTATAGTTGGCAATTGAGCCACCTTCTTTAGCTCAATTGCCTTAAGTTCTTTCATCATTGTTTCTCTCACAAATTCTCTATTCATAATCTCTTTAACACTTACTGGTTTTGTATCATTGAAAGAATAGTGCACCAGGTCACTCTATTGTCAATTCCATTGCCGAGGTATTCTTTAAACCCACTTAAGTGAATTAGTGGTTGTCTAATTTTTTTTCCTCAACTTAAATCAAAGGAAAGTTTCTTTCCAGACTAAAATATACAATCTGCATGATGTCATCAAATAACTTCCAAAAATTTTAAATAATGGTAAGCAACGGATGTTGTATAAAAAACCTCAAGAACAATCCCCAAAACATTTTAAATTTCTAAAAACTAGCTGTCGACGCACCGAAACATATACTTGAGATTGCCTCACCATCAATGTCAAACTTACATGACATATTGAAGATGAAGATGAACTTATCTTTTTTCAATGCCACACAAATAATTCACCAGTCAATCAACAAACTAAAAGAATGCATATTGATCCATACCTACCTATTTAGTCTCTCCAAAATAATGTTTTTACTTTACCCTTAAATCTGCAAGTATGAGGCAAAGCTTCTACAACAATGGGTCTGCACTATTCTGCACAAGAATAATTGATTCCAAGTCCAACGCTAAGTCCCATCAGTAGATGCACTATCCTAAGTATAGAAAACAGTTCTTCTGGGAAAGCCTAAACAACAATTTTTATTTATTTATTTTATTTATTTATTGAAGATTCCTATGAAAAAGGTTGCATCATTTTCACACCAGGAGGTAATTTTGTGTCAAACATTGTTTGTGCCAGTTTAAGCATTTCTTGTAGCTCATTTTCACATTTGCTTAATGTATCTATACCAAGCTCCCTGTAGCTCTCTAAAGCTCTTACTGGGTCACCATCAGCCATTGCAAAAACTAGATTAACATAACCAAGCTTCAGTGGCTCTGGGAGATCCTTCACATGTGCATACTTTAGCAAGGCAACCTCCGACAGGATATTTCTTGGATGAGGATCAGCATGGAAGAACCTGCTTTTCAAAATCATTTGACCATATGCTAGAGTCAAGCTTTGTAGAATTTTCTGCTTTGCGGCAACTGCAACTTTACCATGAGGATTTATGCCTCTCTTTTCTATTTCATCACAAAGGTTCATTATTGGAACCCCGTCAATATATTCCATAACTAGGACCCTTCTAGCAACCATATCTCGTATTACTCTTGGCACCAAGACAGGAGTCCTTTTGTTAACTTTATGCAAGAACTTTCTAATTCTTTCCATTGTACTGGCCTCCCTCATGAAGTCAAATTCATATACAATATGTTTTCCATCTCCCTTATCACCGAATGTAGATCAAATTTGATATATGTTTTTTTTTTGCATGTACAAAGCAAAAGCTTGTGAGTTACTGATATCGGTCATCATCATATCCTGAACTCCAGGATGCTGAACCTTGACAACAACATCGCCTTTGTCACATTTCAGTCTTGCTCTATGGACCTGAGCAATTGAAGCAGAACCAAGAGGCTCAACATCAAACATGTCGAACACATCAACAATACATTATCCCAGCTCACTCTCAATCACAAGTTTAACTCTGTGAAAAGATGTTGCAGGAGCTTGATCACGTAGCGTAACAAGCCTTCTCACCCATGCAGCAGGTGTCAAATCTGGCTTCCCTATAATTTGTGCAATCTTGAGGAAGAAACCACCAAGATCAGAACACATGGAGAAAATCTTATCGGCAGCAAGCTCGTGATGTCTTTTCCACATTGCTTCCTGCTTTTGTACACCCTTCTCGAAATTCACTTTAACTTGAAACACCTTGTATCTGATGTAAATTTCAATGGCACGAACCCAATGTTGTGAGGAACGTTGGAAAGGGCGAAACTAATAGGAAAGTTTTTCTTTAATGTCGTCGATATTGACGACGATATTAGGAGGCAACATTGTAACTGAATTAGGTAGTGTGGCAAATAACATGTTGCATATTATTGTATGCTTTGAACTAACGTTCTCAAATTGTGGCTCACAAGTCACATTCTGAACATCTCACCCCTGTTCCAAAATCACATTTCTACTCACAACAATTTTTATTATAAATTGAATTTAAAGAATTCTAATTAGAGGAAATATAGATTAAGATATAATCTAATCAGAGGACTTTAATATCAGAGGAAATCTAATCATAGGGAATTATGATTAGACGAAGTCTGGATCAGGTATAGTCTGATCGGAGGATCTTAATATCAAAGGAAACCTAATTAGAGGGAGGTCAGATGAAGAATTATATTCTATGAAAATCTTATCAAAGACAAATCTGGTCAGAACAATAATTTTGTCATGTGAAAGTCTGATTTGAGGAAGTTCCTTATCAGAGGGAGTTGTATTCTTTTGGTTCCTCACTACTAATTCTTAGTCTCATTATTCATTTTTTTTTATATCCAGATACAGAAATTTCACTCATTCGATATAAACTACCAAAGCTGTCAAGCAATACTCCAATCCCATTGGAACCACAGTTCCAACACTCTAATAACCCACTCATAATTCTTCCACTCCAAAAACAAACACCTAAGAGAGCTAGAACTTTCAATATATATATACCAGAATTATCAAACTGTTGTGATTACTATAGAAAATCTATGCTAATTTCAAACAACTTGTAATTGACAAAAGTACAGCCAAAATTTCGCTTAACTTAGTAGTCTTACTGCTTCCAACTCTTCTAAATGAGTATCTTCCTTGCTTTCCATTACTCACTCAGTTTGCTACCCTTGCCCTTCTTACCCTCAAAGGCAATAACTCTTCATTTCTACAACTATAATGGAAATTTGGCAGTTTGCAGCTACCTTTACTTTACTTATGTTTTGAACAATAAATCCTAGAAGTTTAAACCATGTAACTCATGACATGGTATGATCTCCTGATTTGATTCCTAGGTTAGGGGTATTTCATTTCTACTTACCTTACATTCCATTAGTTGTACAGCTTGATAGTCCTAAAACTCGCATTTCAAAATAATTATTCAAGTCAAACAAACTCACTTTCTTTCTTCAAAACCCTTTTTTATTGATAACAACACACATTTTCTTTGATTTCTCCATCCCACCGGAAGATACGTCGGAACAAGATCACAGTCTTTTCAAGCACATTAATAAAAAAATTATTTTTTTCTTCTCTTTCTTAAGCACATATTTTATTTCAAAATCACATTAAAAAACACAATTGATATTCATATTTAATAATAAGGAGAAACAAATATATTTAAGTTAATATTAATTTCGCACAATTAATTATAGGTAATCGTATTTTAACGGATCCCGTAGGGTGTTAATACTTTTCCGACGCATAATCGACTTCTGACCTCAAAATTTAGTTTCAAGGGCCATTTTTTTTAAAGGTTTTTTTTTCCAATATTTTCTCTATTTTAAAATAAAATTTGGTGGCGACTCCATTGAATTCAAGAAACATTTTAATTTAGGTCGCAACAAGATGCCAATGAAAATTGGACCTTTTTATTTGCCAATAATACTAGGCTTTGGAGTGCCAATGATCATTGCACTTTGAGGTGCCAATGAAAATTGGACTTTGGGTTTGAGGTGCTAATGAAAATTGGACGTTGTTGAGATTTTATGGGATCTTTAAGATGTCACAACTCAAGTCCTAGAAATATAGGACTAGTTTTTGTTGCGACAACTAAATTTATCTATAAATTTTGCTTGTGATAACCAAACAGAATGTACATTCAGTAAGTTACCATAACTCAAACAAAACATTAGTCATAATCAAGCAAGATGTACATCTTTAAGGTTACTCCAATACGATCAAACCTTATTTTTGAAGGTTACTCCAATTGAGTAGATTGTCTATTGGTCGATTTGTGAAGAATTATCGGGATAGAGTGGTATTTAGGCAATCATTTGTGTGTAATTCGAGTGTTGGTTTGGTGCAAGCACGCAACATGCCATATGATTAGAAGATTGCGAGATCTTTAAACATGAGCATGTGCAAGGTGCATGAATTATGTCAAGTTATGCCTAGATGCGTGAGGGGAGATGCATGATATGATGCTAGAATGATGCATACATATTACTGCAAGATGCATGGATCTACACTCTATGATTGTATCTTATGATGCAAAAACTCAAGATGCACCTGATCTTTAGTTTTTTGTTTTTGTTTTCATTGTTCATTTTAAGAACAAGAGGATGCAATGACCTTGTTAGGCGAGAAAGGTTTTTTTGTGTAAGAAATGAATTTCTAAACTTTATCACTTCCTTGAAAATATTCAATATGTAAAATAACATTTGAACTTAAACTCAAACAAAATTAAGTTTTTCATTTTTATGTTTATCACTATTTTCACTCAACTATCGCAATTTAGTGTACCTTGATAATTGTATTATCCAACAACGGTTGAGTGAGTGATGACTTCTTGGGAAAAACATGACCAACTATAGTTTTTGAGTACAATTGTCGAATAATTTTCACCACCTTAGTCTTTTATTGACAAGAACACCTCAAAAACTTAACTTTTTTTTGTCAAAGATGTTAACTAAAGATTACGAAAGAATTGATAGATTTTGTCAACGAACTTACATTCTCTTTCTTTGAAGCATTGTTATAATTAAGCATGCATGAAAATGCATTTAATATAAAAAGGCTTGGTTAGGATCGTACCTCAAAAGGAGGACGAGATATTTGGTGGTAGATGGAGATACACATGTTTTGAAAACCCGGTAATTGATTCAACCTCTCAAGGATGACATTGCTCTAATTTAGACCTAACAAACAATTGTCGCAGTTTAAAGAATGTGAGAGTACCAAACTATTCCACGCAAGCTAAGCAAGATGGAATTGAAAAGTGCCCCATAATGGTATGATGGTGAAAGTGTGTTGAGATGAAATGAATCATTAGGAAAACAAACTGAAATTAATTTTCGAGAAATGCAAAAATGAATGATTGGGGATATGCCCCATTTAAGCATTATGCGGATGAAGTGAAAGATGTATGAATTGCTCCGTATTTGAATTTGTGCATGATATAGATAGATTCAAAGATAATGAATTTTCCTAAACTAAGAATTTACGTATACCCAATCTTTGAACTTGATGAAAGATCGAGAAGATGTCTTAATTTTAGGGATATACAAAAGATTGTGTATATATATGATTAGAATTAATGGTGCAAGGATTGCCCCAATTTAGAGCTTTGGGAAGCACAATATTTGAATGGGACAAAAATGATGTTGCCTTGGTTTTAAAGTATCAGGTTGAAAGATTCCCATTATATCGCGAGTGTTAAATGATTGTAGAGAGAATGGACTAAATGAATGAGCATTTGTCTTATTAAATATATGAATATCTATGGAGGGCGAGAGAGTTGTCTCGGTTGAAAACTGAGTGCTTTGGTTTTGGTCTATCATTTGAATGATAACAAATTGATAAATTGGACAATCATCATTTGTTTTTTTAGAGAGTTCAATCTAATTGGTAATCACAAGAATTGTCTAAATTTTTTTCTTTGAAAAGTCTTGGGCATGCAAGCCCTTAAGATTTTATTTTATTTTTTTGCAAAAGCGGGTTGCCATTTTGTCCCAAAATAAAAAAAAATAAGAAAATGAGCAATCAATCATTAATCAAAATGAATTTGTTGGGCTTGCAGTGTGGTTAATGGCTAAGAGGGTTATAAAATCAAATATGTATGACGTACCAATGATTACTCAATGGTAGATTATCTAACTCATATACGCACTTCATAAAATATCAATCAAAGAGTTTATGCTATTTTTTGTTGTTGTTGTTGCATATTCTTCTTTTTTAAGTCTTAATTCAATTCATTTTGATGTATTTTGTTTTGTTGAAACAATAACTTGTGCCAAAGTAATGCAAATATTGTAATAACTCTTTGAGTACGAGTGGTACTTGTTTTGGCTTATGGAAGATAATTTTTGTTCAAAATGGTAGCAAGGTAAAAAAAATGGAAGAACTTCATTTCAAAACATGATCGATTGCTTATTTTTGAAACATGTAAATTTAGGGCAAAGAATCTGCTCTTCTTTTCTCTTTTTACCTTAATTTTGGTTTAGGCTGCCTTTACAGGCTTTTGGTATAGGCTTTCTTTTCCTTAATTTTTGATTTTTTTTTCGTTTCCTTTGTTTTTTCAAAAGGACTTGCACTAAATGTTCAATTATTTTGATGATTGATAAAAATCAACAAAATTTTCCCAATTTGAGGCTTTCAAAGTGTAATTGTGAGATTTCGTTATTGGAATCAATCAAGTGGACCTTTCAAATTCAATTTGTGAGACCAATTTTTTTGGAGAGATTGAGGCAAGATTGAAAAGGAAAGAACAATGAAAGAATGTGTACAAATGCGGACACTAATTGGCTCATGGAAGAACAAAGACATATGACATGCATGTTCATTATGAACGGTTCAAAGAAAAGTAACATTAGTTTTCAACATGAAAATTTTAAACTATGTCAATCATATCAGTTAACAAATTTGACCATTATATTAAGATATTTTTTTGTCAAGAAAAATTATGAAGTGTTTCTCAATTGATTTTGAATTCATTTATAATTTGACAAATTTTATTTTTCAAAGAGCAGTGATCAATTCAATTTTTTTAAATAAGCATCATTTCAAGAACACACTATTTATGACAAAACTTTACACGAAAGCAACATCATTTCTAATTCTTTTATTTTTTTTGCTCTTTATTAGAGAAAAATATATGACATGCATGAATGAAAATATGATGATGAACATGCACGTAAAACCATCATGCAATTTCATGAGTATGAGACCAACTGTCTAAATATTTAACTTTTTTTTAGATGGTTAACATTATATCAAATTCAAATGCAAATAAAAATAATGTGTTAACTTGCTAAATGAATAAAAAGGAAAGTGAACAAATACAAATTACATTATTTTGTTTATGCAGATGATTATGCTAATACAAATGCAATACAAAATGCGTGTTTGGCCACCGAAAGATGGACCATTGTTTTTTCAATTTTTTTTGTGATAAGCAGAGATTGCTTAAAAAAATTGGTTATTTACAATTTTCTTGTACTGTTAGGATTTTTACAATTATATGATGATGCAATGACATATACAATGTATACTTTATGTTAATGTTACTTAGACTTTCATGTGAGACTAATTTTGAGGGTATTTTGTGAAACAAACAATGCGTTCAATGTGAAATTAAAAGTTATTCATTTTTTTCTAAAAGAAGATGATTTTTTTCTTTGGATTTTTGTAATTTAGAATGTTATGCATGCTCGAAAATGGAAATTAATTTTTTATGGACTATTTTGCACGAAAATGGAAATTAAAATGTGTATTTAACTATAAAATAACCCAAAATTTTAATTTTGGCCCACAATAACTTTTCTTTTTACCCTTTTTTTAAAAGGTTTTTTTTTTATAATAAAAATTGTCAAATGATGAATAAAAAATTCAACCATGGTACAAGAATATAGTTTAATATGCAAAAATGTGCATGTTTGTTAATATTATGGATGGAGTAAAAATGACTTCGGAAATGCAAATGCATAATTAAGGGAAACTTTATTTGAATTTTATGGATACGAACGAGAATGCAAGAATAGTATATTGACACAATTTATATGCAAAATACGAATGCTACATCTCCATGTGAGACTATTTTTTGGAAATGAATCATGAATTACATATGTATTTGGCTTAAACTCTTTTTTAAGAACATGCAAGAATGAGACATGGCAGAAATTAAATTTGATTTTTATAATATTGTTAATATGTGGAGTGATTTGATATCACATTTATTCTAGTGATGCAAAATGTCGAATATGCAAAGAGACGTGCATGAATACTATTGAAAATGTAACTATTTTTCTTTTGATTATCACCATTTATTTTTCCTTTTTTATTTTTATGAAATGTGGAAAAGTTGATAAGGAAAGATATATACAAAATGTGGGAAAAAAAATAGATTTGAACAAAAATGATATTTTTATTTCGTCTCTCTGGAGAGATAAAATTGGAACCCTACAACAAAGATTATTTTGTTTTTTTTTTTAAATACTAGTTTTTTTTTTCAACAAAGGATAATGTTGACTTGATTCTAGAAAAGAAAAATGATTCCATTGTGACCTACATAGGTTTTGCTTATATTTAAAAGATTGGTGAGCTTTTTTTATTTTGTGAACCTCTTGCAAGGTAGCTCTATTATTTTGAATATGGTTCCTAGAGCCATGAATTCCATCTTGGAATATTGTCAACAACAATAGGTAAACTATTCGAAGTGACAATAATTCTCAAAAGAAATGAAACTCAAGGTGAAGTCTTCATGCTAACCAAAGAGGATGTACATCCAAAAAGCCAAAATGACGCAACCTCAGACTAATCTTAAGTTTTACTCAAACCTGGGTTCAAGATCTCACTCAAGTGTGTGCAAAAGTGTTAGTGTAGTATGTGAAGAGAATCACAATCCAATAAATGATATAAAAGACTCAACATAATATATCAATATATATATATATATAAAGATAATGACTACAAGAAAATAACTAATAAGCAATAAAGGCATAAAGTAAAGAAAATGAAAGGAGAAATAAATATAAAGGAAGTAAAAAAATAAAATTTGCACAATTAATTATGTTAGGCTTGACTCTCTAAGGGTCCCCAGAGGAGTCGTCGGCTGTCGCGGCCTAAAATTTCGAGTGTTTCTCGAAATTCAATAGAGTCGCCACTAAAATTTATTTTCAAATAGGAAAAATATTGGGAAACTCTTAAAAATAAAAATAAAAGTGGTCTTTGAAACCAAATTTTGAGTTCGATAATCGATTATGCGTAGGAAAGATATTAGCACCCTACGACATTCGTTAAAATACGAGTACCCATAATTAATTGTGCAAGCTTAATATTAACTTAAATAGATTTATTTCTCCTAATTATTAAATATGAATATTAATTTTTTTTAATGTGATTTTGAAATAAAAATGTGCTTAAGAAAGAGAGGGAAAAAAAGAAATTTTTTTTAATGTCCTTGACAAGAGTGTGATCTTGCACCTATGTATCTCCCGGTGCGATGGATAAATCAAAGGTACATAGTTCTTGGGTAGAACATACGGATGTGTTGATTGTTTTTAAAGAAAATTTGTTTTGTTGTTGATAAAAAAAGTTGTTTTGACGAAAAAATAAAATTAGTTTGTGCAATTTGAATAATTATTTTGAAATACGAGTTTTAGGACTATCAAGTTGTACAACTCGTGTCTCAAAAAATCAAGGAGGAAAAATATGTCTCACCTAATTTAATCCTCTTTAAAATATTTTATATTATTTCGATTTTAAATTTGAGTTTTAAAACCACCAAGTGGTACAACTTGTGTCTCAATTATTCAACGATTAAAAAGATGCACATCTAATTTAATCAAATTTAAAAATTGATTTTGGATTAATTTATTAAAAAAAAAAAAGAATGTTAGAACCATCATGTTGTCACAAATTGTGTTCTAAAAAAATTAATAAGATGTCATATCTAATTAATCAATTATGTAAAAGGTTCATTTGTTTAATAAAAAAGGATTTTTTAAAACTATCAAATTGTCTTAATTGATGTCTTAATAACTCGGAGAACTAAAAAAAAGTAGTATCAAATTTATCATTTTAAACAATTTTGATTCATAACTACAAATTAATTACTAAAAAAAAACAATGTAGAGAGAGATAGAAAAAAAAAAGGTTGAGCCCAAACAACTAAACAATGACCTAAAGCCCAAAAACCCTTTAAACAATACATTAGTTAAAAAAAAATCTCAAAACCTAAGAAAATAACATAAGGAATCATAGAGAAAAAAGAAAGGAAAAAACATAAAGAAGAAATTGGCGCGGCACACAGGGAGGAAAGGGAGAGAAAAGAAAAAAAATGGTGAGTGAGAGTTAAAGAGTGAAAAAATACGAGGAGAAGTGATTTCACTAACCTAGATCTGTGGTGGGGCGACAAAGAAGAAGATGATGGTGCACGGTTGTGTTGGGTGGTTGAACGGTGGCCGGTCACCGAAGTTGAGTACACGATCAGTTGGAGCTTGTGTCAGTAGCTACGGTTCATCTTCTATTTTTTTTCTTCTCTATTATGTTTTTTTGTTGGATACTCTGATTGAAAGAGTTTATATGGTGAAATACGAAAATAGATTTGATTTTTATCTTTTATTTTTCTGGGTTTTATTTTCATGGTGAAATGCATTTGTGGATGTATTGAAAGAAAATAAAACAAGGTTGTTGTTGGGTTTCTAAATTTTGTTTAGAAAAATCCCTTTGCTCTTATTTTTTGATTGATTTTTTGTCTCAATTTATAGGCTAAAATGACGAATCTGTGTGTCCATGAGATAAAATTGAGTTCTAGTTTATTTTATTGTTTTGCAGAAATGGAAAGGTTAAAGAGTGGCTGAACTTATTGTTTGCTTGCATTTTTAGATAAGATTATAGTCTTATTAGTAAAAAAATTAATAAAAAAAGAACCTAAAAAGAAGGAGGAGGGAGGTTGAAAAAGAAAGGAGGGAGGCGCTAGGCAAGGTTGTGCAAGAATAAAAAAGTCAGTTTAATGTTTTTTTTTATTTTTTTTATTTTGGGTGTAATTTAATGGGAGCGAATTATGGACTCAGATTTGTAAAATGGTGATTTTTTAGATTCTACAATAATACTTGCAAAACATATTATTACTTATTATTGTTATTATTTTTTTTTAAATTGTGGAACAAATTTGGGGTACTACAATTTAGAATAGTTATTTAATGCTCAGTTACAATTTAGTTTTCATTTGATAATACTCAAATGCTATTTATGAGACTAACATAAAACTGAAGCAAATTTTTCGGTGCTCTTAGAGGTATTTTCCTACAATTGTCACCTTGTTGCTTTATTTTTTCTTTCTAATTTAAATACATGTCAATGCCACCGTTGTTATTTTTTTCTAATTTGTATTATATGTGTGCAGAAGAAGAAATATTCAAGCTGCTGAAATCGCTCAGTAAATCCTCATCGTACAACAATATTGTCTTCCTTTAATTAATGTTGAATTTTAATCAAGTTGATCATGATGTAAAATTATATTTCATGTTGTTATATGGTTTTGTTATTGTTGATGATTTTTCACGATATACTTGGGTTTTATTTTTAAAACAAAAGGATGATGCACTTGATGCTTTTAAAAACTTTTGCAAAAAAATACAAAATGAAAAGGATTCCAATATCATTTCTAAAAGAAGTGATCATGGAGGAGAATTCATAAATTCCTCAACAAAATGGAGTTGTTGAAAGAAAGAATAGAATATTACAAGAAATGGCAAGAACAATCTTAAAAGAATCTAATGTTGAAAAATACTTTTGGACTGAAGCTATCACTACTTCATGCTACATTTTAACTCGTGTATCAATAAGGAAAATTATCAACAACACACCATATGAAATCTGGAAAAATAGAAAGTCAAACATTTCATATTTTCATATTTTTGGTTGTTATTGTTACATTCTGAACAACAAAGAAAATCTTGAAAAGTAAGTATGCATGAATTGTTTGATGAATTTGATGATCATGAAACAAATCAAAGAAATGATGAAGAAGAAGAACATTCTGGACAGCAGCAGCAGAATGTTCTCAAGAAAACCCAGATTGATAAACAATCTCCGTTTCATTCTCCACCTAAAAGCTTGAGAACGATCAGTGATCATCCCCAAAATCAAAATATTGGAAATACAGCTAATGGAATTCGAACAAGAATGTCATTCAAAGATGATGACAACAACAACATGGCAATGATCTCCCAAATCGAACCAAAGTCAATCAAAGAAGCCATAGTTGATCAATCTTGGATAGATACAATGAAAGAAGAACTTCTTCAGTTTGAAATGAATGAAGTCTGGGATCTTGTTCCAAATCCACATAATCAAACCATCATAGGAACAAGATGGGTATTCAGAAACAAACTGGATGAAGAAGGTAAGGTTGTTCAAAACAAAGCAAGGTTGGTTGCTCAAGGTTACAATCAAGAAGAAGGTATAGGTTATGATGAAACTTTCACGCCAATTGCAAGGTTAGAATCTATATGTAACACCCCGAGTTTTAAACAGCGCGAGTGTATTTTTTTTAACCAAAATAAATAAAAGAATTTCAGAATTAATTCAAAAGAATTAAAATAAAATAAAATTTAGTCATCTCATAAAATAATACATCTTAAATTCAAATGACAAGAATAATTAAATAATTACATCGTAAATATAACTAAGTAATTTAATTTTGGGAATTAATACTTTTAATACAATAAACGGTAATACGTCAACAAAAGTTAGTATCATAACATCTCCATAAAACATATGGATCGCAGCCCACTAAAACATTATCAGAGTGCGGAAAAATATACAATTATCCCAAAATAAATAATTACACCCACTGAGCTCAAGACCCTATACAACAAGTCTAAACTGATCGTGCACTAAAGCTACAGTAGCAAGGGTTCCATCTGCACCCTATACAAGTCTTGTCTGACTCCGCAGCTCGCCTCGATGTGACGTCCTCCTCCTCATCATACAGGGAAGGATCAGTCTCCTCCGACTTCAGATCTACCCATGATCAGGGTCGCTTCAACGGTGCCGGAATCTCAAAGCAATCAGCTGCTGTCCTAGAAGGACCCGAAATATCAATTGCTGCTAGTGTCGGTCCTTTATTCTTCTCCCCCGCCTCAGATTCACGCACAGCACTTCCAGCTACCAGGTTAGGAGTCACTACACCTACTGTGGCCTCCGTCTGAACCCCTACAGTTAGACTCTCCGCGTCCGCAAAAACCCCGTACTCTTCCAATATCAGTCTAGAAGGTACCAGAAAGTCAATCCTCGCGTGAGTGTCCTCTACGTAAGCCACTGCCCCATCGATCCTGCACGTCCTCGTCAATCTCCCCGTGTAAGTAAAGGTGCAAACACGAGAAGGGGGGTTCAATTGTGTTTGACTAACTTGAATACTTGTCTTGTTTTTACACTTTTAAAACAAAACTTGATGTATGAATAAAAACAGAGTTAGCAGCGGATATAAAGTAAAAATAAAACACATAATTTTTATACTGGTTCACCGTTAACGAGGCTACGTTCAGTCCCTTCACCTTGAAGGATTTCACTAATTCAAACCTTGAATTATAACAGTTCCACTGAACCTCCAAGTCAGTCTTCTCAAACAGTCTAACAATCCTAGACTCTTGAGAAATATAGCACCTTGACTTCCTAAGTCAAGTCTTCTCCTGCCAATCTGACAACCCCAGATTGTAGAAGGAATTACAACGCCTTGAATCTACTTGCCAAGTAATCTGCTACCCCTTCTGACTCCCTCAAATTGTAGACTCTACTTCAACAACTTAGATCTAACACAAGGGAAAGAAAATAACACGATTGCTTGCTTCTTGAAAGCTGGAACTCACAATTAACCTCACTAAAAACTTGAGTGTTTGCTTTGGAAGTGTATGACTCTTTTGTGATTTTCGATACAAAGTATTCTGCCTTGAGCCTCCTTTTATAAATGTGAATTAGGGTCTCTTCCAGGCTTAAATTCGAGCTGTATCTTGCTGGATTCTCTTGCAAAAATAACTTGACCAATTGGGCTTCATATAAATAAAAAACATATCTTTTTTTAAGCTTCATATTTCTTTCAAAAATAACTGGCCAATCATGTCTTTAGTTTCTTCCCGCCAACAGCTCCTGAATTCCACAATACCTCACTTTGTTTTTGTAACCAATCTTTTTAATACTTTGATCAAAATAAATTAAAATCTCCACCGTTAATCCTCATGATTAAATCTGGACCATTTAATCTTTTGCGCTAGTCCACATCTGGACCATACTAAGTGATATGTTGTGATCCTCTGATTTCGGCCAACCCTGGACCACACTTTCTAACCTTCTGATCTTCTGATCTCGGCCATCCTAGTCTAGCAAACTGGTCTGCTGTGATCCTCTGATCTCGGCCACTGCTGGACCACACATTCTGACCTTCTGATTTCGGCCAACACTAGGCGATGGTCTGATCTTCTTATCTCGGCCAAGACTGGGCCAAATACTTAAATCTGAACCATTGATCTGAAAATCTTCCCTCTCATCTGGACCAATTCTGGACTTGGTCTAGATTAAACTGAAATTAAATCTGGACAAATAATATTTCAGTCTGGACATTTTACCTTCTGTTTTGGATCAGTTCTGGATCAATTCTGGAGATCATTTCTTTTGGTCTGGACTTAGTTTCATACCCTTAACCATGCTATCTTCTGGTCTGGGTCAAATCTGGATTAATTCCTTTGTTCTGGACCCATTAATTTACCCTATGATTAAGTCTGGAACAAGTCTGGGTTGTTTATCATTTCACTGCCAGGCCATATTCTAGTCAGAATAACTTCTGGAATAAATCTCACATTTGATTCCTTCTGGTCTGGATCAAGTCTCCCTCTGGCATGCTTCCTTCATGTCTGGTCCAGGTCTCCTTCTGACTTTGCTTCCTTCTAATCTCGGCCAGCAAAGATATCTTCTGGTCATATTTTGACATCCTAGTGTACCCTCTGGTAATTCCAGGATGCATTCTAGATGCATCTTCTGCCTCTACAAACTTCAATTTCTGGTGGTATTTAATGTAATAATTCAAGGTACAAAATAAGATTACATGGAGTGCTTTTGTAAACATCAAAATCCTAAGTACTTAGAACCAACTTGGTTCCAACAATCTCCCCCTTTTTTATGATGACAAAACCTTAACTTATTTTGCTAGCTTGTAACTCGACGACTTGAATTACTCCCCCTCAGACCAATCTCTCTTACTAAGTCAGATACTGACTTTTTCTTCTCCTTTTCAACTCCTTCTCTTTTCACTCTTTCTTTTCTTCTCTTCTCCTTTCATTTTCAACTCCTTCTGTATTCTCTCTTTCTTTTCTCCCTTCACATAGCCTCTCCTTTTCAACTCCTTCTGGTAATGCTTTGGTGAAGATGTCAGCCCATTGATGATCAGTGTCCACAAACTGGATGCTTAAAGTCTCTTTTTGAACATGGTCCCTAATGAAATGGTGTTTTATTTCAATGTGTTTGGCTCTAGAGTGTAAGATAGGGTTCTTGGTAAGGTTTATGGCTGAAGTGTTATCACAGAACAAAGGGATATTGGTTTCAAAGATGTTGTAATCTTCAAGTTGGTGTTTCATCGAGATTAACTGTGAACTGCATCCTGCTGCTGATATATACTCAGCTTCAGCTGTTGACATGGCAATTCTGCTTTGTCTTTTGCTTGACCAAGAGATCAAATTATCACCTAAGAAGGTGCAGTTGCCACTTGTACTTTTCCTTTCTAGCTTGTCTCCAGCATACTCGGAATCACAAAAACCTCTGAGTTTGTAGGTGGGGGTTTTCTTATATAACAAAGTAAGGTTGGTGGTTCCTTTAAGGTATCTCAAAATCCGTTTGACAGTTAAATGGGATTCCCTAGGGTCAGCTTGAAAACGGGCACAGACACAAACACTAAACAAGATGTTAGGTCTAGAAGCAGTTAAATAAAGAAGGGATCCAATCATACCTCTGTATGTTTTCTGGTCTACCTTTTGGCTGGTTTCATCTTTCTCAAGTGAGCAGGTTGGGTGCATTGGGGTGGCCATAGGCTTACATTCACTCATTTTGAACTTTTTAAGAAGTTCTTTAGTGTATTTAGATTGGTGAATGAGCATACCTAATTTACCTTAATGAATCTGAATTCCCAGGAAGAACTTAAGTTCTCCCATCATGCTCATTTGGAACTTTTTCTGCATTAGGTCAGAAAACTCTTTGCACAAAGTGTCATTAGTTGATCCAAATATGATATCATCAACATAAACTTGGATAATTAGAATATCATTTTTAATGGATTTCCTAAATAGTGTATTATCAATCTGGCCTCTATTAAATTCATTCTTAAGCAGAAAGTTACTAAGTCTGTCATACCATGCCCTTGGTGCTTGTTTTAAACCATATAAAGATTTTTTAAGTTTAAAAACATGGTCTGGAAAATTAGAGTTTTCAAATCCAGGGGGCTGTTTGACATAGACTTCCTCACTTATGTAGCCATTTAAGAATGCACTTTTAACATCCATTTGATACAGCATTATATCATGATTAGCAGCAAATGATAAGAGAATTCTAATTGCTTCTAACCTGGCCACTAGAGCAAAAGTCTCAGTGTAGTCTATACCTTCCTGTTGACTGTATCCTTGAGCTACAAGTCTGGCTTTGTTCTTTACCACTTCACCTTTTTCATTTAGTTTATTTCTGAACACCCACTTGGTTCCAATAATGTTTTTGTTTGGTCTGGGTATCAGATCCCAAACATCAGTCCTTTGGAATTCATTCAGCTATTCTTGCATTGCAAGTATCCAACCTTCCTCTGCCAAAGCCTCATCAACATTGCTTGGTTCAATTGTTGAGAGTAAACCAAACAGACTGGTTTCTCTACTTGATGATCTGGTCTTTAAAGGTTCTGCTGCACTGCCAATAATGAGAGATTCTAGATGTGAAGACTTGTACTTCCATCCATTCTTTCCCTCTGACTTGTTTTCAGAGTCAGCATGTTCTTCTTCATCTTGATCTTTCTCAGATTCTGCTTCTGGTTCAGCTTTTAGTTCATGTGCCTCTGGTTCACCTGCAATTTCCTCATCTTGCTTTGACTTTTTAGAGTCAAGTTGTTTATCATCAAACTTAATGTGGATGGATTTTTTTACAGTGTTAGTTTCTTTGTTAAACACTCTATAAGCTTTTGATCTCTCAGAATAGCCAATAAAGATACACTTTTGAGATCTAGAATCAAACTTAGCTAGGTTACCTTTAGTGTTCAACATAAAACAGATGCAGCCAAATTGCTTAAAGTAGGAAATATTGGGTTTCTTACCTTTCCACAGTTCATAGGGAGTTTTATTTAAGATGGACCTGATGTAGACTCTATTCTAAATGTAGCAGGCTGTGTTGACAGCTTCTGCCCAAAGGTAGGTGGCAACCTTCATATCATTCAGCATGGTTCTGGCCATCTCCTGCAGTGATCTGTTCTTCCTTTCTACCACTCCATTCTGTTGAGGTGTTCTGGGGGATGAGAAGTTGCGAGAGATGCCATTCTCATCACAGAATTCTTTAAAATACTTGTTCTCGAATTCACCTCCATGATCACTTCTAATGGTTATGATCTTAATACCCTGTTCATTCATAACTTTCTTACAAAAAGAAATAAATACTCTGTGAGATTCATCTTTGTTCTTTAAAAATTTTACCCAAGTCCACCTTGAGTAATCATCAACAATTACAAAACCATATTTCTTACCACCGAGAGAAGCTGTTTGATCAGGAACAAACAGATCTAAGTGAAGCAGTTCAAGTGGTTGAGAGGTAGAAACACATTTTTTAGTTTTAAAAGAGCTTTTAGTTTGTTTACCTCTTTGACATGCTTTGCATAGGATCTCAGTTTTGGAACTTACCTTGGGAAACCCTCTTACCAACTAGAGTTTGCTCAACTCGGATATAAGTCTAGGGTTTGCATGCCCTAGCCTTTTGTGCCAAATCAGATTCTGCTCACTTACAAATAATAGGCATTTAACCTGTTGCTTAGCAAGACTGAACAAATCAATTTTATAAACATTATCCTTCCTAGTGCCAGTAAATAAAACCGACCCATCAAGTTGACTAACAGCTTTGCAAGGTTTTTGATTAAAAATAACATCATAGTTGCAATCACTTAATTGACTTATGCTTAGAAGATTGTGTTTTAGCCCTTTAACTAACAGAACATTTTTAATAGAAAGGGAAGAAGAAGTGTTACCAACAGTTCCTGTACCAATAATCTGACCTTTCTGGTTTCCTCCAAAAGAAACTTTGCCTCCATTCTTCATAGTCAGATCTAGAAACATAGATTTGTCTCCTGTCATGTGCTTGGAGCAGCCACTGTCAAGATACCAAGTTTTGTGTTGCTGATCAGACCTTGCCTTTTCTCTGTCAGAATCAGAGTCAGACTCAGATTCAGACTTAGCTTCTGTTCGAGCCATTAGAGCCAGTTCTTCTTCTGGCCTGTTTGAGCAGTTTCCTTGATTTTGCTTTGGTTGATAAACCATGTTCCTCTGATGATTCTGGAACATGTTTTGATTCTGGTAATTTTGGTGAATCTAGTGATTTTGATAACCTTGATGATTCTGGTGATTCTGGTGATTTGGGTGAATCAGGTGGTTCTGATGAATTTGGTAATTCTTGTGATTCTGGTAATTCCTAATCTGATTCTGGTTCTGATTCCAGTGTTGATTCTGGTTCCAGTACTGATTCTGATTCCAGTTTCGGTTCTAGTTTATGTGCTTCTGATGCTGGTTCGAGTTATGGATCTGGTTCCAGTTTCTATTCTGATTCTGGTTCTGGTTGCGTTGACCAGACCTTCTTCCATCAGACTCATATTGCTTTTGCCTGGTTGTAGCAGGAACATAAACCTTCTTCTGCTTGTGCATTGCCAACATCCATTGTCCAGGCACCATTGTTGGTGTCTCCTTATGGTTACTCAGAACATCTACAGCATAGACAATTTAATCTTTTGGTACCTAGAACTGATTGGGTCCAGGTTTGTTAGTCTTAATAGCTCTCTGATCTTGTTCAGATATTACCATTGGACAAGATAATTCATAGTGACCTTTCTTAGCACAAACAATGCATAAAACATCAGAATGAACAGCTTTACTTTCAATAATCGTTTCTATAAAACCAAGACCTCTCTTTCCAGTGTTACTGTTTCCATAAATCATAGATGCATATTTACTTCTTTCCATTCCATTAGAAATAAAGTTTTGAAAAAATTGTTCATGCATATCAGATTCACAAACAATTTTGGAAGTGGAACATATATTACTTTTGAGAGTTTGGTTTTCAGATTTGAGTCTTGCAACTTCAGTTTTAAAATATTTGTTTTCAGTTGCATACTCAGAATTTCGATTCTTTAAAACTTGGACTTCTTTGGTTAGATTTTTCTTATCTTCCCTAAGAGTTTTCAGTTTTAAAGACATCTTATTGTTTGCATTTAACAAGTCTTTTAAAGTCTCAATTAATTCAGATTTAGAGAGATCAGAAAATACTTCACTGTCTTCATCTTCTGATTCTGTTCCAGAGCCTGAGCTGTATCCAGAACTTGAGTTGGTATGAGCCATCAGAGACAGAATTGCTTCCTCTGATGTGCTTCCAGACTTGCTTGAATGACTACTTCGTTCATTCTTCCTTCTGCCTGCTTTCCTTCCTGAAATCATGCCTTTATGAGGTCCAGAGGCAGACTTGATGTGTGCCATCTTTGTTGTTTCTGCCTCTTCTTCATCAGACGATTCTTTCTCTGATTCTGATATATCTCAGGCTGCCATCAGACCCTTCTTTCTGAATCTGGAACTCTTCTTGTGCTGCTTGCCTTTTTCCAGATTTGGACATTCTGACTTGATATGTCCAGGTTTATTGCATCCATAACAGATGATGTTCTTCTTGTCAGATTCTTCCTTATCTTTGATGTTATGTTTCTTCTTGGAAACTCTCCTTTTCCTGTTTTCCCAGATCTTAACCATCTTTTTGGTTAAGTAAGCCATATCATCACAGTCATTGTCACTATCCTCTGATTCTGATGCTGCCTTTGCAGCTTTCTTCTGTTTCAACTTCAGGGCCAGATTCTTCTTCTTCTTTGGTTCATCTGCTTCCAGTTCTATTTCATGAGACCTGAGTGAGCTGATCAGATCTTCAAGTCTTAAGTTATTCAGATTTTTGGCTTGCTGAACTGCAGTAACCATTGGTCTCCACTTGGTTGGTAAACATCTTAGAATCTTCTTGACATGATATGCTGTTGTGTAGCTTTTCTTCAAGACCTTCAGTCCAGATATCATAGTCTGGAATCTGCAGAACATTCCATCAATGTTTTCATCATCTTCCATCTTGAACATCTCATACTGTTTGATCAGTATGTTAGCCCTTGCTTCTTGAACCTGCTGGCTTCCTTCATAGGTTAGAACCAGATTGTCGAATATGCTCTTTGCTGTTTCTTTATATGTGCATCTGTCAAATTCCTTGAATGTGATGGCACTGATCATGATGTTTCTAGACTTGTGATGAAGTTTGTGTAATCTGCTCTGATCTGGTTTCATGTCATCCATGTCTAGTTCTTTAGTTGGATCTTCTGAATCAGTAGGTGCAGTGTATCCTTTGACTACCATCTTCCATAATTCAGGATCTTTGAGATATGAAGAAACTTCTCATTCTGTCCTTCCAATACTCAAATATTTCTCCATCAAACAGTGGTGGTCTGTTGATGTTGCCTCCCAGTTCATCTCTGGATTCTGCCATGTTGAACCCCTGGGACCTTTCCTCAAACACTGTTAAGTGCTCAACCTTGAGACTGAGCTCTGATGCCAATTGAAGGTGCAAACACGAGAACGGGGGTTGAATTGTGTTTGACTAACTTGAATACTTGTCCTGTTTTTACACTTTTAAAACAAAACTTGATGTATGAATAAACACAGAGTTAGCAGCGGATATAAAGTAAAAATAAAACACATAATTTTTATACTGGTTCACCGTTAACGAGGCTACGTTCAGTCCCTTCACCTTGAAGGATTTCACTAATTCAAACCTTGAATTACAACAGTTCCACTGACCCTCCAAGTCAGTCTTCTCAAACAGTCTAACAATCCTAGACTCTTGAGGAATACAACACATTGACTTCCTAAGTCAAGTCTTCTCCTGCCAATCTGACAACCCCAGATTGTACAAGGAATTACAACGCCTTGAATCTAATTGCCAAGTAATCTGCTACCCCTTATGACTCCCTCACATTGTAGACTCTACTTCAACAACTTAGACCTAACACAAGGGAAAGAAAATAACACGATTGCTTGCTTCTTCAAAGCTGGAACAAACAATTAACCTCACTGAAAACTTGAATGTTTGCTTTGGAAGTGTATGACTCTTTTATGATTTTCGATGCAAAGTATTCTGCCTTGAACCTCCTTTTATAGATGTGAATTAGGGTCTCTTCCAGGCTTAAATTTGAGCTGTATCTTCCTGGATTCTCTTGCAAAAATAACATGACCAATCGGGCTTCATATAAATAAAAAACATATCTTTTTTTAAGCTTCAGATTTCTTTCAAAAATAACTGGCCAATCATGTCTTTAGTTTCTTCCCGCCAACAGCTCCTGAATTCCACAATACCTCACTTTATTTATGTAACCAATCTTTTTAATATTTTGATCAAAATAAATTAAAATTTCCACGATTAATCCTCATGACTAAATCTGGACCATTTGATCTTCTGCGCCAGTCCACATCTGGACCATACTAAGTGATCTACTGTGATCCTATGATTTCAGCCATCCCTGGACCACACTTTCTAACCTTCTGATCTTCTGAACTCGGCCATCCTGGTCTAGCAAACTGATCTGCTGTGATCCTCTGATCTCAGCCACTGCTGGACCACACATTCTGACCTTCTGATTTCGGCCAACACTGGGCCATGGTTTGATCTTCTAATCTCGGCCAACACTGGGCCAAATAGTTAAATCTGAACCATTAATTTGAAAATCTTCCCTCTCATCTCGACCAATTCTGGACTTGGTCTGGATTAAACTGAAATTAAATCTGGACAAATAATAATTCAGTCTGGACATTTTACCTTCTGTTTTGGATCAGTTCTGGATCAATTCTGAAGATCATTTCTTATGGTCTGGACTTAGTTGCATACCCTTAACCATGCTATCTTCTGGTCTGGGTCAAATCTGGATTAATTCCTTTGTTCTGGACCCATTAATTTACCCTCTGATTAAGTCTGGATCAAGTCTGGGCTGTTTATCATTTCACTGCCAGGCCATCTTCTGGTCAGAATAACTTCTGGAATAAATCTCACATTTGATTCCTTCTGGTCTGGATCAAGTCTCCCTCTGGCAGGCTTCCTTCTGGTCTGGTCCAGGTCTCCTTCTGACTTTGCTTCCTTCTAATCTCGGCCAGCAAAGATATCTTCTGGTGATGTTTTGACATCCTGGTGTATCCTCTTGTAATTCCAGGATGCATTCTGGATGCATCTTCTGCCTCTGCAAACTTCAATTTCTGGTGTTATTTAATGTAATAATTCAAGGTACAAAATAAGATTACATGGAGTGCTTTTGTAAACATCAAAATCCTAAGTTCGTAGAACCAACTTGGTTCCAACAGTAAGTAGCGCTGCTTAAGACGGGGTCATACACCCAAGCAGTAGGTAAATGTCGGTCAATGAAATCTAGCGACGTTTCCGTCGTCTGTGTACCCATCGGTGGTACAGGTTTGGGGGTCATCTGAGGGCAAAACCCAATTTTCCACAATAATTGTACAGGGTCACCGACCGAAATTAACAATTACCACATAATAATTATATCAAATATAACAGATACACTCATGGCATATTTCAATGCTATAACAACGATGATAAATAAGGATGCTCACTTTTTAAAATACATGACATCTGCATCTTTGCAAAACTGCAAACAATTTAATATAAAAATCATGTTGCAAGTACAAATAAAATCAACAATCACAACAACTCATCTGAAACTTAAAATTCATAAGATACTTGCACACATCGATTTCCACTCATCAACTCATATCCAATCATGACTCACAGGTCAACCATCCCAATGCAATATGTATATGCAGATGTACACAACTCTTGGAATTACCAAGGTGCAGTCTCTCACGGACCAGCACGGTTTACACATGTTAGCCTTTCACAGGCCAAACATTACCAAAGTGCAGTCTCTCACGGACCAGCACAATTTACGGATTTGAATGGACCACCACGAACACGCGGCCATTCCGTAGCCCGGATAGAATGGACCACCACGAACACGCGGCCACTCTATAACCTATCACGATTACTACTTAACTTCACGGACCATCACGGTTACCGCTTCAACTTTGTGACCCATCGCGGTCAATGCCTGACTATGAAATGCATGGACATGTTATGTTTTCTCTTCACTGAAAACAGTAGGCAAAACACAATCTGAAATCCCGACACTCCATCACCACCTAAAACCATCTCAAAACATCTCAAAAACTCCACATAAGTTTGTCATATACCTTCCAAATTTTTTCCAACTCATTAAGTGCATAAACCAATGTTTAAAATAGAGTTTTTGAAAAAAATTAATCTGTATTCGAATACAGTATCCTTGTATTCGAATATAGATGCCAAAACAGTGAAAAATCAGCATTTCTGTATTCGAATACGAGGTTGTCGTAGCCGAATACAGATGCGAAAACAGTGGCAAAATCAGCAATTTTGTATTCGAATACGACAGGGTCGTAGCAGAATACAGATGCGAAGTCAGTAGTAAATCTTGCACTCCTATATTCGAATACGACAAGGTCGTAGCCGAATACATATGCTAAAACAGTAGCAAAAATCATGTATTTGTATTCGAATACAGAGTGTCGTATTCGAATACGACATTCAAAATTTTAATAAAAATTTGGAAATTTACAAGAATGTATTCGAATACACAAGTAGCGTATTCGAATACACCTTCGAATACAGTGAGATTTTCCAGACACTTCAACACGTTTTCAAACACTTTTCTTTGAAAGACCAACACAAACACCAAAACATAATCACAGCTTCTTTAACCACCAAAACCCAAAACATCCTCAACACATCATCAATGATTTCGTTCACAACAACAGCAAGGCAGTAACATCAATAACAGCAACTAGAAAACACTACAGCAACAACAACTCACAAACATGCATCAAGGGATCAACCAAGGTAGTAACAACACAGAATAACTCAACAACATGCATTTTCATCTTCCATAACTACATGCAAAGCAGTTTCAGTATCAAAAAAACAACCCCATTTTTAACACACACATAACTCATAACAATCATCCATCAAACATGCATTTACAGCCCTAAATGCAATCTAGAAAGTTGGAAGGTGCCCCTTACCTTAGTTACATTTTCTTGCTCGTTTTCGTTACCGCAGCAAAAACCGGCAACACTCGCACTCGCATCGTCGCTACTAAAGTTAGTTCGTTAGCACCGTAACGATGAGAGGAACGACTTTCCTTCTTGGCGCTTTCTGTTTCGACGCTTGGATTTCCAAGTAATTTGACTTTTGAGGATGCTCTTTTGTTACCACCAACACAAAACAGAATGGGAAGAAGAAGAAAATAGTACACGGCTGTTAGGAGAAGGAAACTGTTTTTCTGTCTTTGTTACTCATTTTCCTTGCCTTGACATTCATATATATAGGCATATCAGCCACCTACTATACACATATTAATATTATAATAATCTTACTTGACCCTCAAGTAATTAGATACTCCTGTCGCGACTCTGTTGACGGATAATTTGTCCGGTATTAATTCTTCGTTAATATAATTATATTATTCCTCATCGAATAATTTTAATCAATCTCCAAAAAAGTATATATATATATAAAAATATACATATATCAAATATTTTACAAATATTCCAAAATTACACTTGATATTATATCCAAAATTTAATTTAAATTTAAGGGTCTTACATTACTACCCCTCTTAAATTAGTTTCGTCCTCGAAACTATGTGTCAATAAACAACTGAGGATGTTGTTCCCTCATCTTACTCTCTAGTTCCCATGTTGCGTCTCCAGTAGTCGGATTCCAAATCACTTTGACTAGTGGGACATCCTTGTTCCTTAGTTGTTTAATCTTCCTGTCCTCAATCCTTATTGGTAGTACTTCAAATGACAGGTTATCCTTCAGTTGAATTGTGTCTGGTTCGATCACGTGTGACGAATCATACATGTATTTCCTCAATTGCGACACGTGAAACACGTCATGGATATTGGACAATATTGGAGGTATAGCAATCTGATAAGCCACTAGTCCAATTCGTGTAGTAATTTGGTATGGTCCAATAAATTTCAAAGTTAATTTTCTTGATTTAATAGCTCTACCAACTCCAGTTGTAGGCGTGATCCTTAGAAATACATGATCACCCTGCTCGAATTCTAAAGGTCTGTGACGCTTGTCCGCATAACTTTTCTGACGATCCTGTGAAATCTTCATTTTCTCTTGTATCCTTTTGACCTTCTCTGTAGTCTGTTGCACCATCTCAGGTCCAACAATCATACTTTCTCCGTCCTTATACCAGCATAACGGCGTCTAACATTTGCGTCCATACAAAGCCTCACACGGTGCCATTCCAATACTTGCGTGAAAACTATTGTTGTAGGTAAACTCAATCAATGGCGATACATCATCCCAACTCCCTCTGTCATCCAATACACATGCTCTCAATAAATCTTCCAAGGTCTGATTCGTTCTCTCGATTTTTCCATCAGTTTGGGGATGGTAAGCTGAACTCAATTTCAGTTTCGTTCCCAATGCTTCATGCAGCGCTCCCCAAAAGTGATATATGAACTTTGGGTCACGATCCGATACTATACTCGACGGTACTCCGTGTAATTTGACAATCTCAGCAATGTAGATTTCCGTCAGCTTATCTACCTTATAAGTGGTCCTTACCGATAAGAAATGTGCGGATTTTGTTAATCGATCCACTATTACCCAAATCGAATCATTCTTTCTCCTTGTCTTGGGCAATCCGGTTATAAAATCCATGGAAATGCTATCCCACTTCCATTCCGGTATATCCAAAGGTTGCAACATTCCAGCAGGTCGTTGATGTTCCACTTTCGCTTTCTGACAAGTTAAACACGCCGATACATACTCTGCTACATGCCTCTTCATTCCTGGCCACCAGTAATTCTGTCTTAAGTCATGATACATCTTTGTCGCTCCCGGATGAATACTCAACTTACTCTTATAAGCCTCTTCCAAAGTTGTTCTCCTCATATCTGCAACGGCCGGTACACAAATCCTCCCATTACATCTCAAAATATTGTCTGGTCCAATCCTGAACTCAGTTGTCTTTCCTTGCACTATTAGGTTCCTCTTCTCTTGGATTAATGTGTCATCTTGAGAATTCGCAATATCCTCGAGTAAACCACTCGAAATTTTTATCATTCCACATTTTAAAATTCCCGGTGCAAACTCTACGTCCAAGTATAGATCTCTAAATGCTTCCCACAACTCTTGTTGTCTAGCCATTATCATTGAAGATACTGACACACTTCTCCTACTCAATGCATCAGCCACCATGTTAGCTTTCCAAGGGTGGTATTGCAATATGAAATCAAAATCCTTGAGAGTCTCCATCCATCTCCTCTGGCGCATGTTCAATTCTTTCTGATTAAACAGGTATTTCAAACTCTTAGGGTCACTGAACACTGCGAATGTGCATCCATATAGTAGTGTCTCCAGATCTTTAATGCAAAAACTACCGCAGCAAGCTCTAAGTCATGAGTAGGATAGTTTCGTTCATGAATTTTCAATTGTCTTGAGGCGTAAGCTACAACTTTCTTGTGTTGCATCAGAACACATCCCAAACCTTGGTGAGATGCATCACAGTAAACCTCATATGGTTCCTCTAGCTGTGGAAAGACCAATACTGGTGAGGTTGTCAGCTTTTCCTTAAGCAACTGAAAAATTTCCTCACACTTCTCTGTCCATGCAAACGGCTGATTCTTCCTGGTGAGTTGTGTCAATGGAGCCACAATCTTCGAAAATCCTTCAATAAATCTCCTGTAGTATCCTGCCAGTTCGACAAAACTTCGAATGTCTGTGATAGTCTGAGGCTTTTTCCATACAAGAATTGTCTCAATCTTTGTCGGATCCACAGCGATTCCTTCTTTCGTTATCACATGTCCCAAGAAGTTCACTTTCTCTAGCCAAAACTCGTACTTCGACAGATTGGCGTACAATTGCTTATCGCGTAAAACTTCAAGAACATGACGTAGGTGCTTTCCATGTTCCTCTTCACTTCTTGAATAAACCAATATATCATCGATGAACACCACAACAAATTTATCCAGAAACGGGCTAAATATTCTATTCATATAATCGATAAAAATCGCTGGTGCATTCGCAACCCCAAATGGCATAACAAGATATTCATAATCTCCGTAACGAGTTCTGAAAGCGGTCTTTTGAATATCTCCTTCTCTTACCTGAATCTGATGGTAACCTGACTTCAACTCAATCTTTGAAAACACTGCGACTCCTCTTAATTGATCCATAAAATCATCGATACGTGGTAAACGATAACGATTCTTAATAGTTACCTTGTTTAGTTGCCTATAATCCACACATAAGCGCGAACTCCCATACTTTTTCTTCACCAACAACACCGGAGCTCCCCATGGCGACACATTCGGACTGATAAATCCTTTCTCCAACAATCCTTCAATTTGGCCCTTAAGCTCGCTTAATTCCAATGGTGACATCCGATACGGCGCAATTGAAATAGGTCCATTTCCTGGGTGTAGATCAATAAAGAATTCCACCTCTCTTAATGGGGGTAATCCTGGAATCTGTTGGAACCAAGTTGGTTCTAAGTACTTAGGATTTTTATGTTTACAAAAGCATTCCATGTAATCTTATTTTGAACCTTGAATTATTAAAAAAAATGCCATCAGAAACTGAAGTAATCAAAGCAGAAGATCAAAGGGTTCCAGAGATTGAATCCTGAAGGTACCAGAAGATACTCCATGATGTCAAAACATCACCAGAAGGTATCTTTGCTGGCCCAGATCAGAAGGAAGCAAAGTCAGAAGGAGACCTGGACCAGACATGAAGGAAGCATGCCAGAGGGAGACTTGATCCAGACCAGTAGAAGTCAAAAGTCATACTTAATCCAAAAGTTATTCTGACCAGAAGATGGCCTGACAGTGAAATGATAAACAGCCCAGACTTGATCCAAACTTAATCAGAGGATAAGTTAAAGGGTCCAGAACAAGAGCTTCAACCCAGATTTGACCCAGACCAGAAGATAGCATGGTTCAGGATATGAAACTAAGTTCAGACCAGAAGAAATGATCTCCATAATTGATCCAGAACTGATCCAAAACAGAAGGTAAAATGTCCAAACTGAAATATTATTTATCCATATTTAATTTCAGTTTAATCCAGACCAAGTCCAGAATTGGTCCAGATCAGAGAGAAGATATTCATATCAATGGTTCAGATTTAAGTATTTGGCCCAGTGTTGGCCGAGATCAGAAGATCAGACCATGCCCCATTGTTGGCCGAAATCAGAAGGTCAGGATGTGTGGTCCAACAGTGGCCGAGATCAGAGGATCACATCATATCAGTTTGCAAGTCCAAGATGGTCGAGATCAGAAGATCAGAACATCAGAAAGTGTGGTCTAGGGTTGGCCGAAATTAGAGGATCACAGCATATCACTTAGTATGGTTCAGATGTGGACTAGCGCAGAAGATCAAATGGTCCAGATTTAATCATGAGGATTAACGGTGGATATTTTAATTTATTTTGATCAAAGTATTAAAAATATTTGTTACAAAAATAAAGTGAAGTATTGTGGAACACAGGAGCTGTTGGCGGGAAGAAACTAAAGACATGATTGGCCAGTTATTTTTGAAAGAAAATCTGAAGCTTAAAAAAGATATGTTTTTTATTTAAATGAAGCCTAATTGGTCAAGATATTTTTGCAAGAGAATCCAGCAAGATTCAGCTCGAAATTAAGCTTGGAAGAGGCCCTAATCTCCATCTATAAAAGGAGGCTCAAGGCAGAATACTTAGTATCGAAAATCACAAAAGAGTCATACACTTCCAAAGCAAACACTCAAGTTTTCAGTGAGGTTAATTGTGAGTTTCAGCTTTCAAGAAGCAAGCACTCGTGTTATTTTCTTTCCCTTGTGTTAGATCTAAGTTGTTGAAGTACAGTCTACAATGTGAGGGAGTCAGAAGGGGTAGCAGATTACTTGGCAATTAGATTCAAGGCGTTGTAATTCCTTCTACAATCTGGGGTTGTCAGATTGGCAGGAGAAGACTTGACTTAGGAAGTCAAGGTGCTGTATTCCTCAAGAGTCTAGGATTGTTAGACTGTTTGAGAAGACTGACTTGGAGGGTCAGTGGAACTGTTGTAATTCAAGGTTTGAATTAGTGAAATCCTTCAAGGTGAAGGGACTGGACGTAGCCTCGTTAACGGTGAACCAATATAAAATTCTGTGTTTTATTTTTACTTTATATCCGCTGCTAACTCTGTTTTTATTCATACATCAAGTTTTTTTTTAAAAGTGTATAAACAGGAAAAGTATTCAAGTTAGTCAAACATAATTCAACCCCCCTTCTCGTGTTTGCACCTTCAGAATCTCTGTTAGAAATACGTCCGGATACTCTTTGACTAGCACCATATCTTCTATGCTCACATCCATCTTGGTCTCCACGTTAGCCAATGATAAAAATTCCTGAGTTCCTTCTCTTAGCGACACTCCGAGTTTGTTAGCAGCCAAATACCGAACGACTCCAGGTTCGGGAAAAAGAACTAATTTGCGTGCACAATCCAAGACTACATAATTATACGACATTCAATCCATGCCAAGAATGATCTCGAGTGATTGTAGGGGTAAACAAATTAAATTAACCAAGAAATCCCTATTCTGAATAGTTACGGGACAACGTAAACATGCAGTATTTACGGTCAAAGTCTTAGCAAGTGTGGAAACAACCAAATCAAAAGGTAAGGAAGACATAGATAGCTTCAAACGATTCACACAGTCCGTAGAAATGAAGGAATGGGTTGCCCCTAAATCAAAAAGTACAGTTAGTATGTTACCTGCAATCTCGCAATCTCGCTGGATCAAATTGTGAGGATGATTCCCAGCTTCAGCACCCATATGATAAACGCGTCCCCTAGCAGTAGGACGAGTAGCTCTAGTTGCGTTCACTGTTGGTTCCACCTTCAGAGCCTTGCAATCCCTTGCAAAATGTCCTGGCTTATGGCAATTGAAACATAGAGGATCCCTTACGGTACAAGCAGTAGCATAATGTCCTTATTTCCCACATTGGAAACATCGAACCCCTTGTCCCAATTTTCGTCCAAAATTCTGGTTCCTGTTGTTGTTCTGTGGTCGGTTATATGGCTTAGCAACCTGCTTTCCTTTATTGTTCTGATAGTGCATCCAACTAGGCCCTCGTGAATTAAAGTTCCCTCCTCGGTTGGCCCTCATATTCTTCATGTCCTCAACTTCTCTACATTTCTCCACTAATGCTTGGAAACGTTGAATTCCCAAGGGTAAAACCGAGTCTAGAATCTCATACTTCAGTCCATTTTGAAAACGATGACACATAAATTGTTCATCCACCTCTTCACGGAAAAATCTAAAATGCCTTGATAAATATTCAAACTTAGCTGCATACTCACCCACCGTCATGTTTCCTTGGTGTAATTTCAAAAAATCATCACCCAACTTAGTTCTAGTGCTCATCGGGAATTATTTGTCCAAAAACTTCTTTTTGAACGACTCCTAGTTCACTTCCTCATGAGCTGATCCCATCAGTAGCCTTGTACTCCTCCATCAATACTCTGCATCCCCTAGCAGCAGATATGTAGCATAGTTGACCTTTACCGCTGCTTGGCAATTAATCATTTCAAAGATTTTCTCCATTTCCTGAATCCATTGGTCCGCTCTTTCTGGACCCTCATCACCCTTGAACTTTGGAGGATTATGACGATGAAAATCCTCTAGTCCTCTTGATTCAGCAGCACGAGTCTCACTTTCTCTTTTCTCTAGATCTCGTTGAGTCTTTGCAGCCGTCTGTGCAGCAACAGACGCAGTCATGTTATTCATCGCTTCAGCCATCCGATCATCCCAACTAACGTTGGCCCTTGTAGTGTCATCTCTTCTTGGAGGCATTGTTCCCTACAAAACCAACATCAAGCAGAAATCACACGCCACTTAGAATAATTCCAAAATCATAACTTAACAACATCATCACTTCAGCACACCACAACTATACAAGACTTGACACTCTAACTACTTGCTCCTATGCATGATCAGATAACGACTCACAACCAACAATCTAACCAAAGCTCTACCAAAAAGTTTAATCACAAGCTTTGATCAAAAGCTCTAACCAAAACATTAACTAAAAGTTTAACCAAATGCTCTGATACCAAATTGTAACACCCCGAGTTTTAAACAGCGCGAGTGTATTTTTTTTTAACAAAAATAAATAAAAGAATTTCAGAATTAATTCAAAAGAATTAAAATAAAATAAAATTTAGTCATCTCATAAAATAATACATCTTAAATTCAAATGACAAGAATAATTAAATAATTACATCGTAAATATAAGTAAGTAATTTAATTTTGGGAATTAATACTTTTAATACAACAAACAGTAATACGTCAACAAAAGTTAGTGGCATAACATCTCCATAAAACATCTGGATCGCGGCCCACTAAAACATTATCAGAGTGCAGAAAAATATACAATTATCTCAAAATAAATAATTACACCCACCGAGCTCAAGACCCTATACAACAAGTCTAAACTGATCATGCACTAAAGCTACCGTAGCAAGGGTTCCCTCCGCACCCTATACAAGTCTCATCTGACTCTGCGGCTCGCCTCGATGTGACATCCTCCTCCTCATCATACAGGGAAGGATCAGTCTCCTCCGACATCAGATCTACCCATGATCTGGGTCGCTTCGGCGATGCCGGAATCTCAAAGCAATCATCTGCTGTTCTAGACGGACCCGAAATATCAACTGCTGCTAGTGTCGGTCCTTTATTCTTCTCTCCCGCCTCAGATTCACGCACAGCACTTCCAGCTACCAGGTTAGGAGTCACCACACCTACTGTGGCCTCCGTCTCAACCCCTACAGCCAGACCCTCCGCGTCCTCAAAAACCCTGTACTCTTCCAATATCAGTCTTGAAGGCACCGAAAAGTCAATCCTCACGTGAGTGTGCTCTATGTAAGCCACTGCCCCGTCGATCCTGCATGTCCTCGTCAATCTCCCCGTGTAAGTAGCCCTGCTTGAGACGGGGTCATACACCCAAGCAGTAGCCAAATGCCGGTCAATGAAATCTAGCGACGTTTCTGTCGTCTATGTACCCACGGTGGAACGGGTTTGGGGGTCATCTGAGGGCAAAGCCCAATTTTCCACAATAATTGTAAAGGGTCACCGACCGAAATTAACAATTACCACATAATAATTATATCAAATATAACAGATACACTCATGGCATATTTCAATGCTATAACAACGATGATAAATAAGGATGCTCACTTTCTAAAATACATGACATCTACATTTTTGCAAAACAGCAAACAATTTAATATAAAAATCATGTTGCAAGTACAAATAAAATCAACAATCACAACAACTCATCTAAAACCTAGAATTCATAAGATACTTGCACACATCGATTTCCACTCATCAATTCATATCCAGTCATGACTCACAGGTCAACCATGACAATGCAATATGTATATGCCAATGTACACAACTCTTTGAATTACCAAGGATTAGTCTCTCACGGACCAGCACTCGTGCAATCTCTCACAGACCAGCACGGTTTACACATGTTAGCCTCTCACAGGCCAAACATTACCAAAGTGCAGTCTCTCAAGGACCAGCACGATTTACGGATTTGAATGGACCACCACGGACATGCGGCCATTCTGTAGCCCGGATAGAATGGACCACCACGAACACGCGGCCACTCTACAACCCATCATGGTTACTACATTTACATGTATTAGCCTCTCACAGGCCAAATACACAGAAGTTAAATTCTCGCACGGATAGAATGGACCACCATGAACACCCGGCCATTCCGTAGCCCGGATAGAACGGACCACCACGAAGACGCACCACTCTATAACCTGTCACGGTTACTACTTAACTTCACGGACCATCCCGGTTACCGCTTCAACTCTGTGACCCATCGCAGTCACCGCCTGACTATGAAATGCATGGACATGCTATGCTTTCTCTTCACTGAAAACAGTATACAAAACACAATCTGAAATCCCGATAGTCCATCACCACCTCAAACCATCTCAAAACATCTCAAAAACTCCACATAAGTTTGTCATATACCTTCCAAATGTTTTCCAACTCATTAAGTGCATAAACCAATGTTTAAAATAGAGTTTTTGAAAAAAATCAATCTGTATTCGAATACAGTCCTTGTATTCGAATATAGATGCCAAAACAGTGAAAAATCAATATTTCTATATTCAAATACGAGGTTGTCGTAGCCGAATACGAATGCAAAAACAGGGCAAAATCAGCAATTCTGTATTCAAATACGAAAGAGTCGTAGTCGAATACAGATGCGAAGTTAGTAGCAAATCTTGCACTCCTGTATTCGAATACCAAAAGGTCGTAGCCGAATAAAGATGCTAAAACAATAGCAAAAATCATGTATTTGTATTCGAATACGGAGTGTCATATTCGAATACGACATTCAAAATTTGAATAAAAACTGGAAATTTACAGGAATGTATTCGAATACACGAGTACCGTATTCGAATACACCTTCGAATACATTGAGATTTTCCAGAAACTTCAACACGTTTTCAAACTCTTTTCTTTGAAAGACCAACACAAACACCAAAACATAACCACCAAAACCCAAAACATCCTCCACACATCATCAATGATTTCGTTCACAACAACAGCAAGGCAGTAACATCAATAACAGCAACTAGAAAACAGCACAGTGACAACAACTCACAAACATGCATCAAGGGATCAACCAAGGTAGTAACAACACAGAATAACTCAACAACATGCATTTTCATCTTCCATAACTACATGCAAAGCAGTTTCAGTATCAAAAAAACAACCCCATTTTTAACACACACATAACTCATAACAATCATCCATCAAACATGCATTTACAGCCCTAAATGCAATCTAGAAAGTTGGAATCTAGAATACTCTTTTATTACCACCAACACAAAACAGAATGGGAAGTGGAAGAAAAGAGTACACGGCTGTTAGGAGAAGGAAACTGTTTTTCTATCTTTGTTACTCATTTTCCTTGCCTTGACATTCATATATATAGGCATATCAGCCACCTACTATACACATATTAATATTATAATAATCTTACTTGACCTTCAAGTAATAAGATACTCCCGTCGCGACTCTGTTGACGGATAATTTGACCGGTATTAATTCTTTGTTAATATAATTAAATTATTCCTCGTCGAATAATTTTAATCAATCTCCAAAAAATATATAAAAAAATATATATACATATATCAAATATTTTACAACTATTCCAAAGTTACACTTGATATCATATCCAAAATTTAATTTAAATTTAAGGGTCTTACACTATACAAATTCTTTTTGCATATGCATCTCATAAACTCATAAAACTTTTTCAAATGGATGTTAAAAGTGCATTTTTAAATTGTTTTTTAAATGAACAAGTTTATGTGCCAAAACCTCCCGATTTTGAAGTTCAATCAAAACCAAATCATGTTTTTAAACTTACCAAAGCTCTCCATGGTTTAAAACAAGCACCATGAGCTTGGTATGAAAGATTAAGTTCCTTCTCAATCAAGAATGGATTTTCCAAAGGAAAAATCGACACTACACATTTTAAGAAAACTAATAAAAATGATTTACTCATAGTTCAAGTATATGTTGATGATATTATCTTTGGTTCAATAAATGAGAAAATGTGTGATGCTTTTTCAAAACTCGTGCAAAGTGAATTTGAAATGAGCATGATGGGAGAGTTAAGATATTTTCTTCGTTTGCAAATCAAACAACATGATGATGGCATTTTTATTTGTCAAGAAAAGTATACAAAATAACTTTTAACAAAATATAAAATGAATGAAGCCAAAATCATGACTACTCCTATGCATCCATCTTCTTCATTGGACAAAGATGAAAATGGAAAGTCTGTTTGTGAGAAGGAATATAGAAGTATGATAGGATCTTTGCTTTACTTAACTGCCAGTATACCTGACATAGTATTTGCAGTAGGATTATGTGTTAGATTTCAATCTGCACCTCAAGAATCACATTTAACAGTTGTAAAAAGAATTTTTACATATCTTGTTGGAACTATTGATCTTGGCCTCTGGTATAGAAAAGGTTGTCATTTTGATCTTGTAGCTTACTGCTATGCTGATTACGCCGGGGATAAAACTGAACGAAAAAGCACAAGTGGCGCATGTCAGTTCCTTGGAGAAGCCTTAATCAGCTCATCATGCAGTAAACAAAACACGATTGCACTCTCAACAGCTGAAGTTGAATACATATCAGCGACAAACTGTTGCTCCCAAGTAATTTGGATATGGAATCAACTTGAATTAATCTTTGTTGAAACTTAAAAACAACTTGTGGATATATTTATGAAGCCTCTGGTAGAATAAAGTTTTAATTTCATCAAAGAAAAATTGAGAATCACAAAAAATGCAAACTGAATGCATTCGAATTTTTTTTACTAAACCAAGAATGTTCTCCGTTTCTCAAACATCATTCTCTATTTTTTCTTCCCCACTCAAAAACAGGAAACACGCTGTCTGCATTGCATTTAATGTCCTTGTCTATTAATTTTGAAAAGCATATGACACACTGACCTTCGCGCCTCCAAATTCTCACGCTTTTCAAATCAACCATCCCTTCATCTTCCAACCATCTGAAACCTTCCATCTTCCAACAACTCTCTGATTCTCCCTTCTCTGCTCCTTCTTCCTCAAAAAATCGCTTTTGCTATCTAAAACAAAACCTTCTCCAAAAAATCCTAAAAATGGCCAGAACTAAGCAATCCGCGCGTAAGAATATGTGCCCTAACTCACCATCTTCATCATCCCATTCATCTTCCTCACCATTTCACAACCGTTCACCATCGTCGCCACCCAGACAATCACCATCTTCAGAGAAAACTCTTTTTGACTACATGTCTTCATCATCCAGAGAATCCAGCCCCATCGTACTTCCTTTCGACCCCTCGCCACTGCTCTTCCTCCTTTCTTCTCTCAACCACCACCAAGTGTTTCTCAAGCCCCTCCACACTTGAGAAAACCATCAACAATACCCACCAAGGCCCAGCGACGCTCCATGCGCATCCTTGCTGGAATCAGAACATCCAAACCTAAACAATCTGACCCCTCCTGAACCCACTCAAGCATCGTTTCCTTCCCACACCTCTCCATCTTCAAAATCGTCTCATCAAACCACCCAAAATGCTCCCTCACAATCATCAGTTCCTTCTCAAACAACTTCTCCCAACCAAAAATGAAAATCCATAAATGAGATATTTTCCACCTCCAAACCTGTTCCTTCATCCCCTCTGAAACCTAACCCTAACCCTAAACCTAAAACTCCAAACTTAAGGGTAAAATCAACCCCTACCCTTGCTCAATTCTTGGCCAACAACAAGCTTAAGAACCCTCAAAAGAGAACAAAAACAACTTCCCCCAAACAAAAACCTCAAGAACGTTCAACCTCTCCAGAACATTCTCCAACTCGACCACCAGAATGTTCTGCTCCTCCGAACCAGAACGTTTTTCACCTCCCAAAACTGCCCAAAATTTCGCTTCCCATCTCTGATTCTCTCTTCTCTCCAAAAAACCTTTTATGAAAAATGGGTTGAGAGACCCGTTGGTATTGGCAGGGTGTTTTTGCTAGACAATATCACCCTCGAAGACAAAACCATCAAGAATCATATTGATTCTCTTGGATGGACATCCTTCCTCCAAACCTCAGAAAGATTATATCCTGATATTGTTAGGGCCTTCTACTACCAAGCCTAGGTTTCTGATGAGAAATCCTTGTTAGTAACCAACATCAAGGGTATTGAAATTAGGTTAACCCCTGACATTCTTGCCTCAATCCTAAACCTCCCTACTGAAGGACCAACGGATTTTGGAAAAAACTGGTTTTCTGCTCTTAACCTAAATAGAAAGGAAGTGTTTTTTGACATTTTCCAACCTAACACCACCAATTTTATGTCCTCCTACTTAAGGCCAGTAAGAAAAGAGTTTAAAAGCATAAGCCAACATTCGGTCTTGCCACATTATGGCAGTCACGAATACGTTTCTGATAATGATGCTCTCATCATCTATCATCTCCTTCACCAAAAACACCTCAACCTCCCAAACATCATCCTTCAAAACATGATAGTTGCCACTACCAAAGACTACAAGAAGAACATTGTCCCTTACGGCATGGTTCTAACCAAGATCTTTATGCACTTCAACATTTCCCTCACCATAGAATCCTCCATTCTTAAAATCTCCAAATTTTTGGCCAAGAACATCTCTCACATGAAAAATATTTCCTCTGACCAACCCAAATCCGTTTTACCAACCACTGCCACCACAAGGAAGCGCTCAGCTCAAGGCAAAGCTGCAGCATCTTCTAGTTCAACTCCTGCTGAAAATCCAGCCCAATGTCCAACAGAATAACCTGCTCGAGAACGTTCTCCACCTACCATCATTCTCTCTCCCCTAGTTCTACAAAGACAACTTCCCCCTCTCTTCGATCAATCTCCATCTGAACCTTCTCCCTTCCATTCCAACCTCTTTCTTCTCCAAAGCAACCTCTGCTCTCAGCTTCCACCACACCACACCTCCACTGTAACACCCCGAGTTTAAAACACAGCACGAGTGTATTTTTTTTTTAAATAATTAATTAAAATAATTTTCCAATTCATCACTTCAAAAGAATCGAAATAAAAAGTTTCCTTTAATCCATTTCTTAAAAATAGTAGGTCGTGGATTAATCGATGAACGTAATTAAATAACTTCATCGTAATATCACTAAGTACTTCATTTTGGAAATTTAACACTAAACATTAATATATTTTCAAAAGATAACAATGTCATAATCATCCCAACAAAAAATATCAGAGTGCATAGTTTAGCGGAAAAGTAGTACAATAATTTCCAAAATAAACAAATTACATTTCCAACTCAAATCCTATACATCAAGTCTAACTGATCATGCACTAAAGCTACAGTAGCACAGATTTCCTCCGCATCCCAAACAAGTCTCATCCGACTCCGCCGCTCGCCTCGATGTAACCTCCTCCTGCTCATCATACAGAGAGGGATCAGTCTCCTCCGAAGTCAGATCAATGCACAGTCTCAGTCGCTTTGGCGGTGCCGGAATCTCATAACAATCATCGAATATCCTAGACGGACCCGGAATATCAACTGCTACTGGCTTCGGCTCTTCGTTCTTATCTTCCGCCTCAGAATCACGTACATCCCCACCAATCACCGGGTTAGGAGTCACCACACCTACGGTGGCCTCCGTCTCCACCCCTCTAGCTGGCTCCTCTGCATCATCAAAAATCATGTGCGCCTCCAATACCAAACGAGAAGGCACAGGAAAGTCAATCCTCGCATAGCTGTGCTCCACGTAGTGCACCACTCCATTTGTCCTACAGGTCCTCGTCAATCTCCCCGTGTATGTAGCCCTGCTTGAGGTAGGGTCGTATACCCAAGCAATAGGCACGGAACGATCAATGAAGTCGAGCGACGTTTCCGTCATCTCGGGACCCACGGGTGGCATGGGTTTGGGGGGCATCTGAGGGCAAAGCCCAAATTCCACATATAATAGTAAAGGGTCACCGACCGAAATTAACAAATAATCACATAGCATATATCTCACAGCAACAAATATATCTATGGCATATCATACAACAATGATGGAAAATAATGATGCTTATTTTGAAATTTCATGACATATATATACCTTTTCAAAACAGCAACCTATTATTATGAAAAATATGTGGTAAGTACAGCCAACACTTCAGCAATCACAATCATTTATCAGAAAATGAGATTTCATCAAGTACTCACACACATCAATGTCCAACCATCATCACATAACCAAATCGTGACCCACTGGTCAATCCCCCAATGCATTATGTATATGCTCATGTATACAATTTCTTGGAATTACCAAGGTGCAGTTGCTCAACAGACCAGCACAATATATTTGACTTTAACAGCCCTCAAGACCAGGGTGCAATCGCTCAACAGATCAGCACCAGTGCAGTCGCTCAACAGACCAGCACTCGTGCAGTCGCTCAACAGACCAGCACGTTTGACAAATACTCAGGTACAATCGCTCAACAGATCAGTACCAGTGCAGTCGCTCAACAGACCAGCACTCGTGCAATCGCTCAACAGATCAGCACGTTTACGCATTACTCTATGGCCCATCGCGGGTACCACTTAACTATGCAAATGCATGAGTATGCAGTGTTTTCTCTTCACTGAAACAGTATGCATTATCAGGAAATTTCAACTTTTCCATCATTTTTCAAAACATTTCAACACAATCAATATCATCATCATCACAACCATGATTAAGCAGTCAAGCAATCATCATCACTTTACATTATCTCAAAATCCCATTCTTAATTATCACAAGTATTTCCCCAACTCTTAAAATTCATGAAACAGTGTTTAAAACTGAGATTTCTGGAAAATACGAATCTGTATTCGAATACAGCTTCCTTGTATTCGAATACAGAAGCCAAATCAGTGCAGAATCAACACTCTGTATTCGAATATAGCCTTCTTGTATTCGAATACAGAGGCTGTCACAGTGTAAAAATCAGTATTTTCACAACTTCAGGAGAAATCTCAAAAGCCTTATCATTACCTCTTCAAATTTTCACAAAACTCTATTTTAATTTGTCACAAACCTTCCCAAATGCTCCCCAACACTTAAGGTTTCTAAAACTATGTTTAAAACTCTGGATTTCTAAAAACACGAATCTGTATTCGAATACATATCCCTTGTATTCGAATACAGGAGCTGAAACTGTAATTTCAACATTCTGTATTCGAATACAGCATGCCTGTAGTCGAATACAGAAGATAAAAACAGTGTATATTCAGCATTTTCCCACCATCATTGAAGTTTTTATTAAACTCATCATCTCTTCTTCAAAACTATTCAAAAACTTCATTTTAAATTGTTTCAAACTTTCCCCAACACTTTAAAGTTCACATGACAGTGCTTAAAACTTGGTTTTCTAGAAAACGCGAATCTGTATTCGAATACAGATTCCTTGTATTCGAATACAGAAGCTAAAACTTGAGTTTTTGGAAAAAACCTGAATCTGTATTCGAATACAGCTCCCTTGTATTCGAATACAGAAGCAAAAATTGTGAAAGTTAGCATCCTGTATTCGAATACAAGGTTGTCGTAGTCGAATACATATGTGAATATAGTGTTAAAATTTCACTTCTGTATTCGAATACGATAGGGTCGTAGTCGAATACAGAAGCTAAGTCAGAAGCAAAAATCCTTCCTCTGTATTCGAATACAGAGGCCCGTATTCGAATACAAGTTTGAAAACTTGAGTAAAACAGAAACTTGGCAGGCTGTATTCGAATACACTCATGTTGTATTCGAATACACCTTCGATTTAGTGAAAATTTCTTGAGACTTCAACACATTTTCAAACTGTTTCCTTTGAAAAATCAGCAAAACACCAAAACAGATTCAGCACTCTTTGGAACCACAAAACTCAGGCTTTTTCATCAATACAGATTTTCCAGAAGAAAACACTTTCATCATTTTAAACCCTTTTATTTTGAAAACATCAGCAACACCAGATCATTCATCACATTTTTGCTCAAACCATTCAAACAGAATGTCAACCACAGCAAAAGACATTTTTAATCATTTACATTCTGATCATTTCTCAAAACATATGCAAAGCATTTCCAGTTTTCTCACACAAACAGAACAACATGCAAAGCATTTCAGCTTTCTCACACAAACAGAATCAACATGCAAAGCATTTCAGCTTTCTCACACCATCAGAACGACATTAACACATTCAGCCAAACAGCAAGCATCACATAGCAGCAATACACCAACAGAATGCATTTTCACATTTTAAAACAACTTTCAAAACAGTTTTATGAACATACATTTTAATCATATTCAAAATAACATGCAAGACATTTTTCCACTTTCCCACATAAATAAAACAACTTTAGTGCATTCAGTCCAACAACAATCATCACAGAACTTTTAAAACATCACAGAATGCATTTTTTCATTTCTTTCAATCAACAGGCAAAACAGTTTTCCTTCAAAAACAATAATGAAAACACCAGTAATGCCATGAAAGTTATGCACTTACAGCCCTAATGCAACTAGAAAGTGGAAGGTGCCCTTACCCTTGTTGTGTTTCTACTACTTCTCTCGTTTCTGTTTTCGTTCCCGTTTACGCGTCAAAAATCGGTGAAACTGCCGCCTGCGTTTGCTGCTACAAAACTGGGTTCTCTAGCTCCGTAATTACAAGGGGAACAACTTTTGTACTGGGGGTTTTCTGGTTTGGTGCTTGGATTTCCAAGTAATGACACTTTTGAGGAACTCCCTCTTTTCTTTTTTCTCTTAACGTGAATCAGATTTCATAATGGGAGAAGGGAAGGGATACTGTTACATGCAGTATAGGCAGTGAGGGAGGAGGAATGGTGTTCTGATTTCACCATCCTTCTCACTCCTATATATAGGCTTGTGTGGGTGCCACCTCACCCAACACTTGTCTGATCCTCAGCACTTAACCAGTCTCGTCGCAATCAGCCGCTAATCCCTTAATTAACTGTCCGTTAATTTAATTACTCGTAATTAAATTAATTTATTCTTCATCCAATAATCTTAATATATCTTCAAAAATAAATATTTATATATATATATATATTTACTCAAAACTTACATATATTAAATATTTTACAAATATCCCAAAAATACACTTAATATTAATTTCATAATTAAATTTTAAATTTAAGGGTCTTACATCCACCATGTCACCAGCCTTCGTATCCCCACAAAAAACCAGCTCATCCATATTTGAAATAAGCCAATTTTTTGTTTTTCCAGATACTCCAGGACCCTCTGTAAACCACACCAAAACACCTTTAGATTCTCTTCCCCCCATAGCTACCTCCTTTGCCTCCCTCTCAACTTTCTGTACTAAACCCATCCCTGCCTCCAGCCCCCTGCCCTCCACTCCCAAGGTTGATTCTACCGAACCATCCAAGTGACAGAAGACTGAGAAGGATACATCCAACTCAGCCATCCTAGCTGCTCTAGAGACCATCATGGCTAGACAAGCTCTTCAGGATAGAGAGTCAACCATTCTCTGAGAACAGATAACTACACAGCTTTCTCCCAAGCTCGGGATTGACCCTCCTCCTTTTGTACATCTGATTCCAGATTTGTCACGCTCATCTTCCTCAAAAGGATTCTCTCCTTCCCTCTCTGTGTGAAGATTTTTCTTTGGCTTTTTTATGTTTTTTGCTTCTCCCGCCTCTTTTTGTAATGACAAAGGGGGAGAAATTAGTTTAGATTTTATTGCTTTTACTGTTATGTGAAGTTTCTTTTTGTATATTGAAACTCCGTTAATCTGCTTGTAATCATCCTTAGTTACATGTTAATGAAATATCTTTTATTTTGAATCAATCATCTATAGCATATTCTGAGGGGGAGCTTTTAAGCTCTCTATGATTAAAGTTAAAATCAAAATTAAAATCTACAATAAACTATGTTTGTCATCATCAAAAAGGGGGAGATTGTTAAGAAAAAATCTCAATTAATTGTTTTGATGAAAACAAACAAAGATTAATTAAAGACTATAATTATGATTCTAAATTATGTGTTATTTAACATGTGTATTTAAGTGTGATAATCCAAGATAGGTACTAAGCAAAAGCAAGCAAAATCAGTTTAAAGAATAAGCTAAAAACAAACTGCCAAGAACATTCTGGACATTTTCTGAAAAAACCAAGAACGTTCTCCACATATTTTCCTTTTTATCAAGACTGTTCGAACTAGCTTTTTATGCAAGAGTAGATCATGCTTATTTCAAATGGATTACCAGTACATATACAAGGGATATACAGATTTAATAATAGCAAAAGAAGTACTCTAAAAGATCTAAGAAGAAAATATTTGAATCAAGACAAAGTGACAAAATCAATTGAAAACGATCATTCTCCAGGTTCCAAAACATTCTTCAGTTTCTGCCATACAACCCCAGAAAATTCTCCAGCTTATGAAGCACAAACCAAGAACGTTCTTGAAACTTCAGCATGATTGTATGACACGTTTTCTCGTGATCAAGCAATCCTCAAGCACTTTACAGATCAAAAGAAAGAGAATGAACAAAGACCAGAAAGTCTTAAAGTCAAAAAGGGAAGAAGTTCAGTCAATAGTCTTACTTTGAAGACTGATTATTTTAATCTTACCCTTGACCAAGGGAACTCCTCCAAACGGTAACATTAAGCTGACATGGACCTCCTCAAATGTATATAAGAGGAACCTCAAAGCTCAATGGAAAATATGACATTCAAGTGCAAAAGAAAGATCATTAATCATTCACATTCATACTTGAAAGTCTCACAAGAAATCAGTAACATTCAATTTCGAATTTATTATCATTAGTTTATTGAAACATCTTGTAAAGAATCTAACCTCAAACAAGAGTTGAGATTAAACAGATTCTGTCAAACACTTTAATCATTATAGTGTAAAACTCAAGACTATAAGGTTTGTTTATAGCTTGAGTGAGTTGTTTTAGAAAAATCCTTTTAAGGTTAAAAGGTGAGTTGTAAAAATCCTATCAAGGGTTGATAGGTGACCTGATTGAATCTCTTTTTAGGTGGAAAGGATTTACGATTGTAACAGATTAAGGCTGATCTGAGTTAGGTGCTATAAAACCAAGAAGGTTCTTTGTTTTTAACACTTAGTGAAAAATCTCACAGTTGTGAGGACTGGACGTAGCACGGGTTGGGTGAACCAGGATAAAATCATTGTGTGATTTTTCTTCCTTATCTCTATTTACTTTCAGTCTTCTATTTACTTAAGTTAAAAATCAAATTCAGTTTTTAAATCAAATCAAGAACGTTCTCTGTTTTCTGTTTCCATAACCAAGAACGTTCTCTGTTTTCTGTTTTCTTAATCAAGATCAATCTTGAGTTATTTTTCAGTTTTAACAGGAAAATTTTAAAAAGACAACTTTACAATTCAAAACCCCCTTCTTTGTAAAGCGACATTTCTACCTCATAATGCTCATCACTTCATAAAACCATGAAAATTTTATAAAATTAATATAAACTTATAAAATTTTCGATAAGAAATTACTAGGAATAAGCTATCAAGTCCAATTCATTTCACTTGTTATACCCATTTTAACTAAGCTACGTCCTAATCTTTTTTCTGCAGAAAACACTACAACTTTGACAATTTAATTAAAATATCAAACGATGTTCGATTCGAATAAACGACAACATTTTGAAAATCTTAAGATGTCTAGTTTATAAATATAGTTTTATTGGGTATAATAGGCATTCAATTAATACAATTTAGTAAAATAGCGTATATAGGTACAAAAACATAACAACATAATTTTTTTCCAATTTGTTATTCAATTTTCTCTATCAATTCCCAATGAAAATTAGTGAAATCATTGCCTATATCAAAAGTAATTAAGTCTAGTTTTTATTGAGATAGAAATCAGCTCCAAACAATATCTCTGGAAAAAGTTATAAAGAAAATATTGAAAGTATATCCATACGGGTTCAAAGGCAATATTATATTATTTTCATTTCAAACTTTATATTCTCAAGTTCATCTGCTCAACTAAGTAAAATATATTCAAAATCCAACATCAAATCCAATTAATTACCAATACTTAATAATTATCATCTCATCACCAACTCAACCACAACACTCAACAATCATGATAAAACAACAACTATTCATCGTAATTAATACAAACACCTAACATGCATTCTTAATAATCAATGATACTAAATTAAATTGAATTATCATAATACCCAAACATGCAAATCATAAACAGCTATTAGCATCATGCAATCAAGATCTCTAATCACACTTAAGAGAGGTTTTAAGAAAGTTTTCTATGTTACCTTAGAGAAATTACAAAGAGATGAGAATGTCATAGTTTTGTCTTGAGTTTTTCCGTTTTTTCTTGTTGGAGTCTTAGCTCTTTCTCTTCCATATTCATCTTCTTCATTCACTCATGGGTTCTTTCTCCTTTTCCTCTCCCTCTCAGAAATCTTCACACTCTCTCTCGCGATTTTTGTTTTCTTCCCTCTTCTTTTTTCCCATCTCATCTCACCTCTCCTCTACTTTCTTCTTCTTCTCACTTTTTCTTTCCTTTCTTATCTTATTTCCACTGGTTCCTCCCACACACATTATTTATAGTCTTTTATTCCTATTTCTATTATTAATTTCTATTTTTTTTTCTATTCCTATATTCTATTTCCTTTAATTTATTTATTAGAGAATTAATAGGCACACCCTTCCTAAGTGAGTTGCACCCCATATTAAGCCCTCAACAATATTTTAGTAGTTACTACTCACTCAAATTTCTATTCATAAATCATACAGAGCATAAAACTAATTATTCTTATTATTATAATTATTTTACTAACCGTAAAAGTGATCATAAATAGTATAAAAAAATATCAAAATTTATTAAACATTTACCATTCAAATTTCCAATACATTATGTTATCGCTAAATTATTATTGCATGCAATTTTATAAGGAATTATTTCATTTATCGAATTTTAATAAATAACAATAATAATAATAATAATAATAATAAAGACATATTGATAAAATTTTAGACATAGAAAGTTGAGGTGTTACATGTTGTCATGTGAGGGTGACTTTATGTTGCTGATGAATTATCACTTAATATTAGTGTTAGACTTTATGGGACTAATGACAAATGTTATCCTTGAGAACTATGATACAACAAAAATGTGATTGGGCCAAACTTTGATTTATAGGCATGTTTCTTATAAAAAGAAATGTGATTGAAAATTGTGATTTAGAAAAAGTGAAGATATAAAAAAATATGATGTACCATTGGCGGGTTGGGCCAATTGTTTTTATTGGTCAGAGTTGTATTATTATATATAACAAATTAGATTGGGCCATATTTTTTTAATGGATGGGTTATTATTCAACTTATTTTTTTTTTAAATTAGATAAAAAAAAATGGCCCAATATAGGTCAACCCATTTTTACCCACCCGTCTACAACCGCACATTCAATGATCCTAATTCAATCAACCCGTAAAAAAAAGATGAGATTGGACTGATAGACAACACCGCAATTTAGTCCGGTTTGTGTTTCAACCCAAATCTGCCCAAACCGATGTCCAACCCCTCAACCGCCCATTACATCGAATCTAAAGAATTAATAATAGAATAATTATCATCATTTATATGTTTTTCTATTTGTAATTTTCTTCAATTAGAAAGCAACACACATGAAGCGCAAATGTAAAAGATTTGCTAATTTGGTAATTGCTAATTTAAACCAAAAGCTTCATGATTTGATTAAATATTGGTGATATATGTCACGTTAGTTCAATATATAGCTTTTGTCTTTTGCTTTATCTAGGGGAATTTCACTTATTATAGTTTACTCAATCAATTGCAACTTAAACTTGTTGTGACTTAGATGGAACACCTTTTAATACAAGTTCTAATCAACTCACCTACTCTACTAAACACCAACATGTTAGTTGAAACTTTTATTTCCAATCACATGGTTGCACAATTGTTCATCTAATGACCCATCTTGATCAATTTTTTTTATGCACCGATCAATGTTAGTATTAAAGAGTTGGTGTTCCCAATGGAACCCCAAAAAGCAAATTAGATAATAAATTCAAGAAAATTCACTGTCTCAAATAGGTCAAGAAATAGTATAGACAAAACACTCTTGCCCTTATTTGCCACACTGCAAAGTCATCATCCTTAATGGCTAATGTGGTTACTCTAGAATAAGCATATTTTCTTGTGAATACAATGTGAGAAATAAATGTGAAATGACATGTCCTTTCGTGGGAAGGAAGAGCACATTAATGCACATGGAATTATGAAGGCAGCCAAAAAAACATGACACTCGAATATGTAGAAAATTTGTAGTATTACATTAGTACTTTATCTTTCACTTTTCAAAGTTTAATTAAAGTGATATACTATTAAACAAGGCAAATTGTGTATTTTTACTCGATGTAAAAATTCACCTTTTAAAGTCGTTATATAATTATATTGTTTTGATTGGAATATAAATAATTTTTTAATAATTTTTTTGTCGATATATTTATAATATTATAATAAATTCTTTCATAAAAAATATATCAAAAGTCGATTTATGATTGTTATTTTATGATCTTTGGTCTGTAGCATTTAAAAATATCATGTTTAATTTATTTAAAATTAAAAAAATTCTAAATTTTTATGAAATTTTTTTAATAACATCATCAACATACTTATTCTACTTATATGAAACTTAAAAATTTAAGAATAATCAAATATATTCGTTTTACTAAACACTCAATCTGCTTAAATGATAATATTGTTAAGACTAAATAATGTAATTTTTTTACAAGATTAAAATCAAAAATTTTTAAATTTTTAAGAATTAAAAATGTATTTATCCTATAAAAAAATGAAATGAAATTATAAAAAATGAAAATTTTAATTTGAGGTAAAATATTTCGTCGACTTTATATTACTCCCTTAATTCTAAAATATCGATAAAAATATATTTAAAAAAGTTGATATATTTCAATCAATATATGAACTTTCTTTAATTAGTTATTTTTTTATATTTTAAGACGGAGTACTATTCATTCCCATTGACCACAATACCACATGTAAGCACCATCTTCCAAAATCTCACACTTTCCATTTCATTGACACGTCCCTATTCAATTTTGGTAGTTTTCCATTTCATGGGAATTGAATTCTGATAGTGAAGTTATGTGCTGCCATGAATAGGGAAGTAGTACTCCATAAAGATAAATATCGTTGAGTTAAATACACAAATAAATAGGAGTATTTACACAAACCAAGTTATAAGTGGATGGTGCAAATTCTAGGAGTATGATCTAAACTAAATTTTATGATTTTATTAAAGTTTAATCACTTCAATTAAATTTTAAAAATATTTATAGATTTAGTATATAAAAACAAATCTATTACATTACTTTAAAAAAAAATATATTCAATTTAACATAGAGCTGACAAAATAGATGAATTTAAATTTAGATGGTAATAGAATTATTGAAATAATAACTAATCCATTAAGATCTACTAAAAATTAGTCAAAAAAATATCAAATTCAATCAATCCACTAAACATAATTCAATCCATCTATTATCTTAAATTGTTTTAACATTCTAGTAAATTATATAACTACGTTGACAATAATTTATATTATTTTCAAAAATAATTAATTTTATAATTTAAAAAAAAAATTAATTTTTTTTTGTTTTTAAGAAAAAATTGTTTTATGTTATGATTTTTAAAATATTGTTATTTTAACATTTAAAAAATTGTTTTTTAAATACCTTCTTTTATTTTTAAATAATAATTTATTTATTATTAATTAAAAAATACGGTGGTGGTAGACAATAGCGACAATAAAAGTCTTGCGGCCATAACAGAGACGGGACACGGAGTTGTGGCGGCAACCACGGAGGAGTTCCAGCGATAGGCCATCACTATATACACATCCTATTATTTAATTTATTATTTTTATTTTAAAAGAAAAGTACTTAGTTTTAAAATAAAAAATAAAAAAATCTGTCTTTTTAAAAAATTGTTTTGTAAAATAATTAAATTTAAATAAGTTTTAAAATATATTAAATGAAATTACTTTTAGAAAAAAAAAATCAATAAATAAGAACTATTTTTTAAATAGTAAATAAGTAGTATTTCTATTAAAAAATATATTATTAAAATAAATATTCTTAGGGTAAAAACCTTTTTGTTATATATTTTAATAACAACAAACTTTATAAAATAAATAATTAAGTTTTATGAATAGTGATATATAAATGATTGCACTTGAGTTTTATTTAAGGAATATGAATTGCACAAGTGGATAGGCAAGAAGCTATTCACATCAACAAGTGTATAGTATCTACTCAATAATGAAATAATTTCAAAAGAATTAATATATCATGTTTTAATCATTCAAGAGAATGACCATTGCATCTTCAAATTAACATCATTCAAGTGTCCAATACATACATCTATATACTAAAGTATCTCAGTGATACTTCACGGGCAAAACACAACATGTGAAACACCAAAAGAAATTGTATGAAGTATTGCTTCAACAAAATATTTCTCCTCTTATATAGAAAACAATATTCTTAATTGTTATGACATAATGTTCTCATGATAAACAAGTTCATTGCACTCAAATATTCATATTAATTCAGCAAAATGACAAGAATCAACTTTGAAGAATAAATCATTTCAAGATTGAGTCATTTATTAAGTTATTTGTTTAAAGAATGATGGAAGAACATTCACCAAAATGCTCTTGTTGTTCTAATACAAAACAATTCACAAAAGATCTTTTTGGAAGGACAATATGCAGTAAATTAGTTGGAATTTCGCATATGGGTTTTCTAACATTCAATCAGCAATTAAAAGTCAAGATTTGAAGGTCTACTTGCAAAATAAAAACATGCAGAATGATACCCAGATTGATGATAGAATTGTTGCATAACATTCTAGTTCATTCTAGTTGTCTTAAATAAAAGACAAGAGACAAATGAATCAATTTTAGGATCATTAAAAGCATGTTCTAGATTGATATAATTCGCACATGGGTCACCCCAAAAGTAACCAAGACCATAACTCGGGTTGAAGGACCAAAGGAAGAAAACAACCTCCGGATTGATCTCCAAATTGATGAACAGTGAGCAATGAAGACAAGGACACAAGTACATTGTACTTACATTATTTTGCAAAAAGCTTTGCATAATTCAGATTTAAAACAGTACCAACTGACATGTGACATCCCATTCTCACACTCGTTCATGTTTTCCATCCGACCCAAAAGCAAGAACATTATGGGTTTGTCAAGAACGTTCTGGACAGTAATATAAACAAGTATTTAATTGTTCTAAAACATATATGATACTTGGATAATGTATCTAACAGCTATATTCAGTTTAAACTGAATATTCAAAGTCTCTCATCATCTATAAATTGAAGATGAATTGGAAGATGAATGTAAGATTTCAATTTGCAATATAGCAACACCTGTTTAAGTAAAAACAAGTCAAAAACTCTTCAAGCAAACTCCAACTCTTTTACTATATTTGTGGATCATCATTTACTGATTTTCTCTTTATTTATCTCAAACAAAGAGTTGAGAATCATTAGATCCCAAACACTTTTTATCATACACATTGAAATTAACTCAAGTCTATATTCTATGTTAGATTGAATGTGTTTGTAAAAATCCTTTCTAGATTGAAAGATGATTGTGAATATCCTTTCAAGGTGGAAAGGTGACTGTAAAAATCTTTTCTAGGTTGAAAGATGAAGATTGTAATTGATCAACATGGGATTAAGAGAAAAAATGTGGAGGAGAACATTATGGTTTTGAAGCATATATTGAAAATCTCATGGTTGTGTGATGATTGGACTAGCCCAAGTTGGATGAACTAATATACTTTCTATGTGATTTTTCTATCCCTTGTTTTTAATTATTTGCATACACACATCACACTTCATTATTATTATTATTTTTTTATTTTATTTACAACTTCTTAACTTTTCATAAATTGTCGACAACAATCTATTTAGTTAAGAGATTACTATTCAACTTTTGATCACCAAGTTTAATCTTGCGTAAAACATCAATCAAAGTGCAAGACCTAAATTTTAAAATGGTTGTCATTCAAACCCCCTTTCTTAAAATATAATAATATTTTCTTAAACATATATATTATAAAATAAATAAATGTTATCCATTGAATTGCATTAGAAAAATATGTGATCCAATGAGTTTTGAAAAAAAAAAGCTAAATAGCGCTCGTGGTCCCTTAACTTAATTTCAGTTAACGTTTTAGTCCTTTATCTTTTTTTTTCTCGATTTGATCCTTTATTTTAATTTTAAGTGACGATTTAATCTTTTATGTTTTAAAATGTTACCAATATTATCCTTTTTTTTCACAAAAATTCATTAAAATTTTCAACCAAAACCCATAAAATTAATTATATTCTTTAATATAATACAAATTTCATCAAATTCGTAACTCAAATATTCAAATAAACTCATATTTTTATTCTTTATTTGATTCTTAAAATTCCATCTCTAACAACATCAAATAAAAAATGAAAATATGAGTTTATTTGAAGATTTGAGTTACGAATTTGATAAAATTTGTATTATAATAAAGAATATAATTAATTTTATGGGCTTTGGTTGAAAATTTTGATGAATTTTTTAATTTATTGTAAAGAAAAGGATAATATTGTTGATATTTTAAAATATAAAAGATCAAATTGTCACTTAAAATTAAAATAAAGGACCAAATCGGAAAAAAAAAAGTTAAAGGACTAAAACGTTAACTGAAATTAAATTAAGGGACCACGGGTGCTATTTAGCCAAAAAAAAAGTTGGATAGATTGAATCCATCAATATTTTTAAATGAATGGATTAGATCCAATCCAATAACATTTTTATTGTGTAGTAGACATGTTGGATGGATTTATAGTTGGATGAATAATGGATAAATGGATTAAATTGCAACTTTTGATTTCACCTTATTGGGTCCGTTAGTTTAAAATCATAAACTCGTTACTTAAACTAACCATCTTTCGATTACACCAGGCTAGGTTAAGCAAATTCATACATATTGAGTTCTAAGGTGAACTTTAAAATTATGTCATCTAAAGTTCTTAATAGTATTTTAGTTAAATTGTTAAAAAAATATTCAAAATATAGTTGTTAAGAAATCATAAAATAAAAATTTTGTATTGAAAAGAATAAAAGTTAAACTTTTAAAGAATTAAATGCACAATTTTTAATAAAATATTTTTTATTAATATTCTCAACATGTGCCCTTGTTAACATTTATCTTAAGAAAATTATTATTTTTTATGTTTCAAAATACAAAACCATTTTTTTATAAATAAAAAAAACAAAATAGTCAATAGATATATAATAAATAAAGGTTAACCAAACTCAAAGTGTGTCTAGAAAACCAACAAGTACATATTAAATCACAAAGGAGAATGAATTATTATCCCACAAATATAAAATGAACTGCAAAACAAATAGTAACAAACAACTTAACGGTGAAAGAAAGACGTCTCCAAATAAAGACAAACACAAGTATTGCTCAACCAATTATTAAAGTCATAGCTAAAATCATTCAATTTTGATATATGCCACCAATAAGGGTTAACTTTAATATGTTTCACTAAATGAGTGAGATTGAACCTTGTCGGGTTAAATACATAATTTTCGTGTTATTTGCAAATTAACCAAATACAAGTCAACCAAATAAGAGTTAACTTTTTTTGAGATTTCTTGTTTGTAGTGAACCAACCTTCAAACTAGTATAAATGATTAGATACATAGTTGGATAAAGCACTTTGTACTATTCACCATGCTAAAATATCAGACCAAACTCGACCAAATACAAGGCATTCAAAGAATAAATGTTTCATAGTTTCTTCACTATCACTATCACAAATACACAATAATATTTGATTTTCTGCATACCACGTTGAGCCAAATAATGTCATTATGAGCACCCAATTCAATGTTTGGGTCCTAAACTAGTAACTGATAAGTGACTTTGATAAAATATGTATCACTCAATTCACATTTCCAACTTATCAATATCAAATTCTTAATTCACCCCTTGATCCAACAGAGAAATACACTCCATAACAAAATTTTACTCCCAAACAAACAACTATTTCCTCCAACACCAAGTCTCCCCACACACTCCCTAACTACGACTAAACATATCTGCAATCAAAATATCTTTATAGCCAACTCAAACAACTAAAAAATCTCACATAAAGTAGGCCACCCACAACTAACTTGAATGTATCAAACAACAACGAATTTAAACTTGCTATATTAAGAACAATTATGGAGATGACGAGTCTCCTTGCCTCCAACATCGACCAATAGAAAATCCCTATATCGGTCAATCGTTCAAAAAAATAGATGTAAGAGCTAATATAATGCATTCCAATATCCATTTTTTCCATTTCACTGGAAAATTCGTTTCAATCATGACTGCCTCCAAGTAACCTTAATCTATCGAATAATAAGCTCTTCTGAAATCAACCTTATTCATAATAAGCTCATTTTTCTTTCTAGTAGCATTATATACAATTGTGTTTGCAATATTATTTTATGAACCCCAGGTCCAAGACTTACATTGTTATCTCACTCTTATACCGCATGTTTTATCTCTTCTAAAGAAAAAGATATTTCAAGCAAAACTGCTTTATACCTCTGAACACCCCATATGATTAATAAAATTGATTTAACCAAAGCATTTAACAACAAATTCAACCCTTCTCTCGCTATAATACTCAACAACAAATATATTCGATTTCGTGTAAGATATCTTTTTCAATTGTAAGTAACATCAATTGATTTTATATTTGTTGAAACAATACTAATTTTGGATAACATTTTATTAATTTTAGCTTTAAAATTAGTAGAATATGAGGCCTAAGGTGAATGCATTGGTGGCCTTATCCTTGAGTTGAAACTTGATCCATACTATAAATAGGTCAAATTAAGTACTTAAAATTATATTGTATCATCATATTGATTGATTTGACATATATATACCCGTGAACACCCCTAATAACTAATAATATTGTTCTCAAAATGAAAGTTCATAAAACTAGATAAAACATACAAATGGGGCAGAATGTTACGATTGACCAACTTCATAAGTGGTCCATCATGGACAAATGCTTCAAAGTCTTCTCCATTTTCTAAGGAAAATCAACAAAACTTACCAGGATGGTCCTTTTAGTCTTTATGACTAATACAATGACATGGTCGAAGTTAGTTCAACAAAAATAAAATTAAAATAAGTGTGTCCCTCAAAACACAACTCATCAAACCTAATAGAGACTTTAGTAAATAAATTTGATTTGTTATCATTTAATATCGTATATATAATACTATTACAACTACATATTGTTCCTATAATCATTTAGTGAGAGAAATTTATTTTCCTAATTTCTTGCAATTAGCTCAATTATATTTTGTCAATTGTAAGTATATATACTAGACTACTATATAATAATTTTCATCAAGGAATAATACATTTGTTTATGGTATCATAGAGCTAAAATCCCAACATCACAAATTTGTTGGTCCACCATGCGTTCCATTCAAGTAACCATAGACAAAACACTTGTTGTTCTAAATGCTCACTCTCAATTGCACATAAAGCAAGATGGTGACAAATTCCCTACATAAAGAACTCAGTTTCTAACTCTCCTCACATGTTTTGATCTTCTTGGTCATATTGACATCACAAAGAAATGCCCAATCAGAACTTTAACAACTAATCCCCCAACTTCCATCCCAGAATTTAAAAAATGGGTGACATAGATTTAACTAATTATTCAAGACATTGTTTCCTCAGTAATAGCCACTATTGTTACTTATCTTGCAATTGTAAAAAAATCCAAAGAAATATTGGCTTGTGATACATATCTTCAAGGTATCAAGGCCATGTTTGGTGAGTTAGCTATCATTGATCAGCCTCTAGATGAAACACATTTGGTCATACATATTATGCATGGTCATAACAATGAGTACCAAGATATTGTAGTCACTCTTCAAAGTAGGGAGAAACCAATCTCTTTTACTAAGTGACGTGAAAAACTCATGGATCATAACAAGATTCTCCATCATGATAACTCATTGGTAACACCAAAGGTCATCCACAAAGGCAAAATTTCAACAATTATCAACATGCTCCAAAACCTCATATGGAGAACAAACCCATTTGTCAATATTGTAACAATCCTAGCCATATAGCATGCAATTGCTACAAAATCAAAGGATATCCAAAGAGGAATGGCAACATGCAAGCAACAAATGTTGATACTCATCAACTAGCAACCCAAAACTCAAGTCAGATCAATGATATTGGTGTATCCCATCACATTGCTCAAGATCTTCAACAACTGACCTTGACTAATCCTTACCTAGGTTACCATTGGTGATGGCTCAGGTTTGACAATTACTCACACTGGTCACATTTCATTTCACACACCTAAAAAGCCTTTTCACCTTAAATAAGTTTTATGTGTACCAAATATTCAATCAAAATTATTATCGGTTTAAAAACTTTGTGAATAAAATAATTGTGGAGTTTAATATTTTCGGGATTGTTTAGTTGTGAATAATTTGAAGTCGTGTCATACATTATTGCAGAAACTACTTAAGCAATACCTTTACTGTAACACCCCGATTTTTAACAGCGCGAGAGTATTTTTTTTCAAAACGAATAAAGGAATTTCAACTTAATTCAAAAGAATTGAAAGAAATTAAAATTAAACCACTTAAATAAATTGAAATTAAACCATTTCAAAATAATATGGCGTCGTAATCCAAAACGACAAAAGTAGTGAAATAATTACATCATAATTATAGCCAAGTAATTTAATTTTGGGAATTAATACTTTTAATATATCAAAAGGTAGTACATCAACAAAAGTCACTATCATAATACCTCAAAAATTCGGATCACGGACCCACTAAAACATTATCAGAGTGCGGAATAGATATACAATAATCCCAAAACAAATAAATACATCCACCAGCACTAGGCCCTATAGAACAAGACTAAACTGATCTAATCATGCACTAAAACTACAGTAGCACGGTTTCCACCGCATCCTCTACAAGTCTCGTCTTCACTCTAGTTGTCCGTCCCTCTGCGTTGTCCACAAATACTCTGTACGTGAAGATCAGGGAAAACTAACGACGTTTCCGTCGTCAGTGTAACTGTCGGTGGTACGGGTTCGAGTATCATCTGAGGGCAAAGCCCAATTTTCTACAATAATTGTAAAGGGTCACCAGCCGAATTAACAATTACCACATAGTAGTTATGTCAAAGATAACAAATACATTCATGGCATGTTCCAATGTTAAGACAATAGTAATAAATAAGTATGCTCACTTATTAAAATGTATAATGTCTACATCTTTGCAAAACAACCAATTTAACATATAAATCATGTTGCAAGTACAGATACAATCAATAATCACAACACTCATTGGGCACTTAGAATTCATAAGATACTTGCACACATCGATTTCCAGTCATCAGCTCATATCAAATCATGACTCACAGGTCAACCATCCCAATGCAATATGTATATGTCAATATACTCAACTCTTGGAATTACCAAGGTGCAGTCTCTCACGGACCAGCACGATTTACAGATCGAATGAACCGTCTAATACACGCGGAATCATTTCGTAGTCTGGATAGAATAGACGTCTAACACACGCGGAACTACTCTGAAACCCAGATAGAATAAACAGTCTAATACACACGGAACTACTCTATAACTCATCACGGTCACTACATTTACGTGTATGAGCCTCTCACAGGCCAAATACATAGAAGTTAAATCCTGGCACGGATAGAATGGACCGTCTAATACACGCGGAACCACTCTGTAGCCCGGATAGAATAGACCGTCTAATACACGCGGAACTACTCTGAACCCAGATAGAATAGACTGTCTAATACACGCGGAACTACACTATAACTCATCACGGTTACTACTTAACTTCCCGGCGCATCACGGTCACCGCATCAACTATGTGGCCCATCGCGGTCACCACCTAACTATGCAATGCATGGACATGTTATGTTTCCTCTTCACATAAACAGTATGCAAATAAAATCTAAAATCCAGACACTCCATCACCACCTCAAACCATCTCAAAAACTTCATATAGTTTATCATATGCCTTCCAAATGTTTCCCAACTCATTAAGTGCATAAACCAATGTTTAAAAATTGAATTTTTGAAAAAAACAATCTGTATTCGAATATAGCTTCCTTGTAGTTGGATACAGATGCTAAAACAGTGACAAAATCAGCACTTCTGTATTCGAATACGAGGTTGTCGTAGTCTAATACAGATGCGAAGTCAGTGGCAAAAACAACAATTTTGTATTCGAATACGACAAGGTCGTAGCCGAATACAGATGCTAAGTCAAAAGCAAGAATCACGTATTTGTATTCGAATACGGAGTGTCGTATTTGAATATGAGGTCAAAATTTGAATAAAAACTGAATTTTTACAGAAGTGTATTCGAATACGCCAGTGTCGTATCCGAATACATCTTCGAAAATAGTGGGATTTTCCAGAAAATTCACTTCAGTTTCAAAACTCTTTTCTTTGAAAACTAACACATCCACCATAACACAAACACCATTTCTTGAACCACAAAACTCAGAATGTCAACAACACAACAGAAATGATTTCTTTCACCGCAACAAAACAACAAAAGCATCATCCACTCAACAACAAGTCACAACAACAGCAAGAATATTACCCTCAACAACAACCACAAAACAGTACAGCCATAGCTCAGTACATGCATTTTGATCATCCACAAACCACATGCAAAGGCAGTTTTCAGTATCAACACAACATGTTCTTAACACATATAACACATAACAATCATCCATCAAACATGCATTTAAAGTCCCTACATGCAATCTAAAAAGTAGGAAGGTACTCCTTACCTTAGTTACGTTTTCTTGTTCGTTTACGTTACCGCGACTAAAATCGGCGAAACTCCCGCTCGCGTCGTCGCTACCAAAGTTGGTTCTCTATTACCGTAAAGATGAGAGGAATAAATTTCCTTCTTGACACTTTCTTATTCGAGGCTTGGATTTCCAAGTAATTTGAGTTTGAGTATCCCTTCTCACTACCAACACAAACAGAACTGAATAGAGGAAGAACAAGAAAGCAGCTCGGGTAGATGAGGGAAACTGATTCTGTGTTTCTGATTTTTTTTTTCCTTCCCTTGCCTCTCACATACATACGCATATATAGGCATACCCCTCACTTACTATATATATATATATATATATACACACATATTATAATTAAAATTTCCCCTCAAGCAACTAAATACTCCCGTCGCAACTCTGTTGGCATATAAAATCTTGATCAACTGCTTGATTTTTAACTACTCGTAATTAAATTAAATAATCCTTCGTTCAATAATTTTACTCAATCTCAAAAATATTTATATACATATAGAAATATACATATATCAAATACCTTTACAAATATTCCAAAATACATCTGATATTCAATCCATAATTTAATTTAAATTTAAGGGTCTTACATTTACCATCTTTAGAACCCTTCCATTTCCACAATCCACCTTAACACTTACCACCTGCATACATTCCACCACCATGTGGTATCATAAGTTAGGACATTATTCTTTAAAAGTTATGAAACATTTGGCCAACAATCATCATGTTTGAAGAAGGTTACCAACATCTTACCAATGCAGCTGTTATCAATGTTCCGAAAATCGTATACTCTTATCTCATATCATCATTTGACTAGTAGCAAGACTTTGGAGCTTATTTACTCTTATATTAGGGGGAAAACTCTACATAGATGATTATATGGCTATATATATTATGTAGTCTTTGTTGGTCACTTATCTAAATATGTATGTATATATGTATGTATCTAATAAAAAATAAGTCAGGTGTATTCACTATATATATCCAAATCAAATATATTGTTGAAAAATATTTTGGGTTGCCTATTCTCTCTCCCCCTCCCCCGTCTCTCTCTTGATAAAGGTGAAAAGTTCATAAAATTAAAATCATTCATACAAATTAGAAGAGCTCTCCTGCATCATGCCCAATTAACCTCTCACTTATGGTCATTTTCCTTTAGCACAACCACTTTCCTAAGGCTCATTGTTGGAAACAAGTTGGTTCGATCAATCAAAGTTTTGATGTTAACAAAAGTATTTTATGTAAATAGTATTTTGACTTAGAAGAACAAATCAGGAGCTATGCAAAATTAGAGGATGACACCACCAGAGGATACATCCAAAGGAAGCAACCAGAGGATAGAAATGTCACCAGAAAGGTTCGGCCAGAGGAAACATCCAGAGCGTACCAGAGGATGCATCCTGAAGGCACCAGAGGATACACCTCCAGAGGATGTCATCAAAGGCAAAATATCAAAGGACAAATATCTTTCTTGGCCCAGATCAGAAAGAAGCAGAGTCCATAAGGAGACTTAGTCAAGACCAGAGGGAGACTTGGTCCAGACCAGAAGGAAACATAAGTCAGACTTGGTCCAGACTTAATCATGACCAGAAGATAGCTTGGTCGTGAATATAAGAATCAGTCCAAACTTAATCCAGACTTGGTCCAAAGCAGAAGATAATTGGTCCAAAACAAATGACTTGGTCCATACTAGAAGATAGCATGATCCAGAACATAAAAATGAGTCTAGATAAGAGGATTAATGTCCAGATTAAAATATCATAAGTCCAGATTTAATTCAGATTCAATCCAGACTTAGTCCAGATTTGATCCAGATCAGAAGATAAATGTCCAGATTAAAAGATCAATGGTCCAGATTTAATTCAGATTCAATCCAGACTCAATCCAGACATGGTCCAGATCAGAGGGAAAATGTTCAGATCAATGGTCCATATTTAAGTATCATGGCCCAGTGTTGGCCGAGATCAGAAGATCAGATCATATGGCCCAGTGTTGGCCGAGATCAGAAGATTAGATCATATGGTCCAGTGTTGGCCGAGATCAGAGGATCGGAGAATTGGGGCAGATCAGATTACATAAGTCCAGAGTTGGTCGAAATCAGAAGATCATACGGTCCATAATTTTAATCATGATGCAAATCAGTGAGGAATTGATTTAAAATTCAAAGAAGACTTGATTAAATTTTGATAGAAATTTGATCAAAGTATTAAGGGGATTTGATTAAAAAATTCACTGAAAACTTTAAGAAATTCGAATGCAATCTGAAACTTAAAAAGATATGGTTTGAAATTAAAAGAAACAAGATTGGTCAACAAAATTTTCAAGTGCAATCTGAAGTTAAAAAGATACGGTTTTTATTTAAGTGAAACCCGATTGGCCAAGTTATTTTAGCAAGAGAGTCTGGACAGATACAGCTCGAATTTGATCATGGAAGAAACCCTAATTTTCATCTATAAAAGGAGGCTCAAGGTAGAAGACTTTGGCATCGAAAATCAGTAAAAGAGTCATAAACTTCCAGAGACAAACACTCGAGTTTTCAGTGAGGTTAATTGTGAGTATCAGCTTTCCAGAAGCAAGTACTCTTGTTTTTCGTTCCCTTGTGTCAGATCTATATTGTTGAAGTAGAGTCTACAATCTGAAGAATCAGAAGTAGTAGCAGGTGACTTAGCAATTAGATTCAAGGTGTTGAAATCCCTTCTGCAATATGGGGTTGTCAGATTGGTAGGAGAAGACTTGACTTGTGAAGTCAAGGTGTTGTGTTCCTCAAAAGTCTAGGATTGTTATACTGTTTGGGAAGACTGACATGGAGGGTCGATAGTGCTGTTGTAATTAAAAGGTTTTGAATTAGTGGAAAAATCCTTCAAGGTGAAGGGACTGGATGTAGCCTAGTTAATGGTGAACCAAGATAAATCTTTGTGTTGATTATTTTACTTTACCCGCTGCTAATTCTGTTTGTTTATATATCATATTCTAAATAATCATCAAAACAAAAAAATAATTCATGTATTACAAACACAATTCAACCCTCCCTTCTCGTGTTTGCACCTTCACTCATTACTACCACACTTAAGATGAAAATCCCATTGGAGGTTCTATATCACAAGTCACCTACACTTTTTTGGTTTCTTGTATTTTCCATGGTTGAAACTATATACCAAAAAAAAAATTAAAGCCTAGGTCTTTCCCATGTATTTGTCTTAGCCATTCAACCTCACAATATGCATTCCTATGTCTTGAACCCACCTCAAAAAGAGTTTATACATCCAGGCATGTCAATTTCATCGAGGGCTCGTCCCATATCAAGCCCTAGCCCCATCATCCAAACCAAAACAATCTATCATAACCTCTAACATTTCACTTCATACCTAATACCTCAAAGCCAACATGACATTAGTCCATAACCTGCCACAGAAATAACCCCAACTAAACTAGTATCATAGGTTGTTCTTGCCGTAATTCCTATCAAGAATTTATATATTAAGACACTTACACAATTAGGTTACAATTTCTCTCAGCATACTTCTTCTGCTCCTTATTCTAACACTCAAAATTACAGACATAACATGACTACTAGGTCTCAAAAATGTATTTTCAAAATTGCATGTATGGCTTAAAACAAGCACCAATAGCATGACATGAGTCTTTAAAGGCATTTGTTCTCCAATATTGTTTTAAAATAAGTATCACATACCCATCTTTGTTTATCTATGGCAATGAAGGTATGCAACCCTATCTCCTACTCTATCTCGACGACCTTCTGCTCTCAAAGAACAAATTTCAGTTTCTTAATTTTTTTATGATTGCACAGTCAACAAATTTCTCCATTAAACAACTAGGCTTTCCCTACTATTTTCCTTGACATTGAACTCATACCTATAAAAGATGGACTCATCTTGTCTCAACATGGTTACTTTTAAGAATTATTAGAGAAATTCAACATGGCTAGTGTCAAGCCTACACTTTTGTGTTTATCTACACCTCTCAAGTTGCTTGATGTTATTTTGCTGCATAATCCAAATCTTTTTGCAGCCTAACAAGTTTGTTACAATATATCACACTAATAAGCCCAAAATTTATCATTTTCAATTAATAAGCTATCTTAGTTCATGCACCAGCCATCACAAGTTCACTTTCAGCAACTCAAATGTGTCCTAAGGTATCTTAAATACACTATGAATCACGCCTTGAACCTGAAAAAACCAATTCATCTTCATTCATACAATGTTGCAAATAAGAGGAAAATCTAGATGACTAAACATCAACTACAACCTTTATCATTTATCTTGGTGGTAACTCAATTATGTGGCTCTCATAGAGGCAAATAAATGTTGCTAGATCCTCCACTGAAGAAGAATACTAGTGTGTGGCAAATGCTACTGCATAAGTTATATGGCTAATAAACCTACTTGGTGAACTAGGGTTGCAACCTCAAATTCATTTTTTATTCTGTGATAACATTGGATCCACTTACCTTTGTTCCAATCTTGTATTCCATTCAAGAATGAAACATGTTGCTCTTGATTGTCACTTTGTGTGACAAATGGTTCAACATGGCAAACTTAGCGTTGCTCACATTTCTACCAAATATCAATTTGCAGATATTCTCACAAAACCTTTACACAAAGCGATATTTAACCTCCTGCGAGACAAAATTGATGTCCAGATATGGTGACCCAATTTTGAGAGGACATAATAGAGACATTAGTTAATAAATTTGATTAGCTATCATTTAATAGCCCAACTGTAGTTAATATGATAGTTGCATAATATTATTCCTAGAATCAGTTATGATCATATCTCATTAGTGTGAGCGATTTGTCCTCATAATTTATTTCAATCAACTCAATTATGTTTTGTCAATTGTAATTATATATACTAGCACTAGTGCAATTTAATCTTATTACATCTGCAATTTTAGATCGGTTGTTATACACCCGATGTAATAAATAGGTAGTGGTAAATTTGTTATTATTTATTTGATTTGTTAAATCTGTAATATTAAACCGTTCTAATAAGCATGTTAAAAAAACTTTTGATTTGTTAAATCTGTTATATTAAACCGTTCTAATAAGCATGTTAAAAAAAATTGATTTGTTAGATCTCTTATATTAAACCGATCTAACAAGCATTTTTTTTAAATGATTGATGTGTTAGATCTGTTATATTAAACCGATCTAACAAGCATTTTTTTTAAATGATTGATTTGTTAGACCTATTATATTAAACCGATCTAACAAGCATTTTTTTTTAAATTAAATGATTTGTTAGATCTGTTATATTAAACCGATCTAACAAATATTTTTTTTTAAAATTATATGATTTATTAGATCTGCTATATTAAATCAATCTAACAAATATATTAAAAAAAATTTAAAGATTTATTAAATCTATTATATTAAACCCATCTAATAAATATTTTAAAAAAAAATTCCCATAAATCAACATTAGAAAATAGAAATCTTACAGTAGGCATTTTCCTAAATCTTACAATACCATTAAGTGCATTTTCCTTCCTTCACGTCAATCGCATTTTCCTTCCTTCACGTTAGTCGCATTTCTTCTCGGTGGTTCTCAGTGGCTATTACCTTACTTTCGGCTTGAGACGCATTTTCGCCGTCACCGAGTTTCACTTCAATTTCTCCGCCACCGCCGTCTCCGATCAGAAACTCTACCAATACTAACAACGTCGAAAAACCTAAAAACTTCGATAATATCAATTTCTTTCACCAACGAGAAGTGTTTCCCTCGTTGGTAAAGAAACAACTAGTTTGGGAGTGCGAATTACATAAGGAGAATGGAATTTACCTAAACTCGTTCTCACTTCTCCGGCTGGTAGGTGAGTGCGTGATTCTCTGCTCTTTTTCCCTTCACACGTGTGTCTGTGAGTGTGTTCATTGTTATGTAGAAATTATAATTATCTGTGAAACTTGCACTTGTGTTTGCAGTTAAGCTGAAATATACCTCTTTGGTGGTTGCATTACCTCTTGGAAAGTTCCTAACGCTGTTTCTTCGCCCTAACGCTGAAATATACCTCTTTGGTGGTTGCATTACCTTCTATTTCTTCACCATAACGCTGCTTTCAATAAGAAGAAACTGATAAGGTTCTTAGTTTTAAATTGAATTTTTCTATTACATTGTGATTTAATAATTTGTGATCCCTTAGATGCTGATTAGTTTTCTACTGGAACAGTGGAGGAATCCCACATTTCTTTCCACAGTTTGGTCCTGGTTCAATTCAGCAGTTATGTTAATATTCCTATATTAAATGCTATTATTTTCTTGCGGTTTGTGTTATTCTATTTTTGTATGCTTCACATTTTAAATTCAAATACAAAAGAATTGATGACTAATTTGTTTTGATACGAATGGTGGACATTAAACACTTGTGTTATATACATGGCCATTGGTGTAATACGCTAGGTTCCACATAATAGCATAATCAATAGTCATTACTTTGATATGTTTCAACTTGAGAAGTACTTGGGCCTTTGTGCATTATAAGGCGACTACTTTCTTACTGAATTATTTGTTTTTGTTTCTTTGGCCGGGTGTTGGTGAAAACAAATTGTACCTTTTATAATTTCGAGATTTTTTTATGATCACATATAAAAGGATTAGGTAAAATTAAAAACACCAAGGCAGCTAAAGTTTTGCATCAGTGTGCAGTTTATGCATTCCTTTTATGTATTAGGTTGGAATGGAGCAGTATGCTAGACATAAAAAGTATTTTTTATTACTTTAATCTTGTGTCTAGCATAAAATGTATTAGTTTGCTACCTCTTGGAGCTTCAGATTTGGCGCCCATTTGTGGGCTAGCCACAGCAGAAACATAGGATTAAACTCTTATTTTGCCATTTGGTACGATAAGTTGTGTCTTTGAACCAATGGGTAGTTAGCTTTTTTTTCCTGGAAACTCCAAACTAAAGAATGTAGATGTCGATTATGTCATTCATAGTAATGCAAAGGTTCAGATATTTGGGAGTACCATAAATGTGAACCACACCATGACCATAAGCTAGATGCGGACTGGGTTCCTGCTTTGAGCCTTGGTTTCAAGAAAGGCACGATGTACATGACCAATCTCCTGAAAAAGAGGGAGTTTAAGCAACAATAAATTGACATAATTAATTTCCCAACATAGGGAATTGATGACCAATCTCCTCAGACTTAAGGGTAGTATTTACTAATTTCCCAACATAATTAATTTAGCAGGGAACTGATGAGAGAATTCAACCAGAAAGGGAATTTTAGTTAAACTTAAGATGCAGGGCAACAATTATCTAAACATGAAATAAAATACATTCATGAAATATTGCATTTTATCAAATAGAAGGCATTAATAAAAAGATTAAAAAACACGACAATCCATGAATACTAGTAAAAAGTCCAAAATAAAACCTCATATTTTGAGTCACTATCTGCAAGTCTTTGCTTGATGTCCCGAGCTATTGAAAAGAAAACCTCCTCCACATTCAGATTTGTTTTTGCACTCTGTACAAGCACACTATCAGTACCAATAGATGAGCGACTTGTGCATGCAATTTCAATACAGTCTCAAAAAACTTGATACCATATTCATCTGCAAGCGCTTGACCCTTAGAGGTTTTAGCACCAAACCTTCAGTCTCAAGTTGGTACCAGAGCTCACAATCAGTGAGCCTAAAAATAAGAAGTATTTTATGTCTAGCAAACTAATACATTTTATGTCTATAGGTGTTAAAGTAAATAAGAAGTATTTTATGTCTAGCCTAAAAACAAATAGTTGCATCTCTTCCTTCTAATCTTGTGCTTTATTTAAAAATTTATGATTACTTGGTATACTTTAGAAGTTTTGTTGAAACCCCAGAGTTAGATCAAAATAAGAATTTTAGGTTTTTAAACTGAAGATTTTGCATGAGTCCCAAACATGGCCTATTTTCATAATAGAAAAACTAAAGAGTTAGTGAGCATTCCTCCTTTATTCACTATAATACGTGTAACTTTCAATATATATGCTATGTTATGGTTCCATTCCCTGTTTTATTTGTATTCAACGTGCCATTTTTTATATGTAATTTAGTTAATTCAACCTCTATGTTAATTCAAATATTTTTAAAGATAGCACACCTGCTCCAATGAATGTCAGTGTCCTTAAAATTAAGTAGCTATCATTTTAAATGAAACAGCATGCCTCATGACAACCAATATGACTAGTCTATAATGCTACACATAGAATTAATGTTTAACACCTAGAAAACATCTTCCACGTGACTGCTATACTTCATGCAAATACAAAAAGGAAATGAAGTCAGTAACTTAATTCTACTCTTTCATTTAGACTTTTTCTATAAACATTTAGACTTACAAGGGCTTTTTCGTAGGTGAAGAACCATAAAACTTAATTCTACTGAGAAGCCCTCATTGTAAGTTTGTTAATTGTAATTTGAAATTATGTAACATGTTACCTAATGGTATCAAATACTTGATGGAAGTAACAAAAGTACATATCTTAGTGACACATTTACTGCTATTAAATCAGTTTCCCTACATAACTACCATGGTGAAAGGGTGCTATGCTAGCTTGTTGTTGTTAGCCTAAGGAAAAGTGCACAGTTTTCAATTTTCTGACCACTACTATAAGGTCACCACAAATAGGGTCCATCTTTCACTTGAATATTTATTATGAAGTAATTATAATTTGTAACACACATAATTATTAGGATAATGTTGAATGTCGCGAAATTCCTATATTAGTGCCTTGATTTTATTGGACGTTTTGTGTTATTTAAGAAATTTTGTATTGTTCATTGCTAAATTGTTCTTTGATGAATTGTTCATTGCTGAATTGTTCTTTGATGAATTGTTCATTGCTGAATTGTTTTTTTTTTGCAACGACATTATTTGTATATTTTACCATTGTATATTTTTTTAGAAGTAGTTATGGATCGCAGTTGGATGAATGCTAATCGTTTGAGTGCAGAGTATGAAAAGGGAGTTGAGGAGTTTTTACAATTTGCTTTAAAAAAAATTCCTGAAAGTAAAGGAAGATTTTATTGTCCTTGTGTTATTTGTTTGAATGAAAATACATTACATTTTGAGGAAATACGAAGTCATCTTATTTGTTCCGGGATTGACCTGAATTATACCAGATGGATATGGCATGGTGATTTGTTAAACATGTCAAATACCTCAGAAAGAGAAAAAGTTGATGTAGATATGAGTGATCAACTAGAGGACATGATACGTGATGTTGGACAAGAGTCCTTTAATCGTGCACATGTATATGATAATATGTGCAGTGACAAAGAAGAGACATTATATCCGAGATGCACTAACTTCACACGGTTGTCTGCGGTGTTGAGATTGTTCAACTTGAAGGCAAGAAATGGATGGACAGATAAAAGCTTCACCGAATTACTCGAATTGTTGAAAGAAATGCTCCCAGAAGGTAACACATTTTAGTATATTTAGACTGTTAATAAAAGATAAAGTGTTTTTTTTAATAAGTAATAATGATAATGTAGCTATAAGTTTGATAACTCTGATTTTGTAAGATTTTTATGACTCATTATCATTGATTTTTAAATGTAAAGCTTCATATGAAGTTTTGGGTCTTATGGTTGAATGAGAAATTCTAGTTAATTATTTAAATCGATCTCATCGATATAGTAAATCAATTTTGAATATGATTTGTTATATTGGTTCAAATTTAACCGATATAATAAATCAATTTTGAATTTGACTTGTTAGATTGGTTCAAATTTAACCAATCTAATAAATTGATTTTTAGAATTTGACTTGTTAGATTGGTTCAAATTTAACTGATCTAATAAATCAATTTTGAATTTGACTTATTAGATTGGTTCAAATTTAACCGATCTAATAAATCAATTTGAATTTGACTTGTTAGATTGGTTCATTTTAGCCAATTTAATAGTTAATTATTTATTACAACGCTTGATGTTAGATCTGACAAGTAACCGATCTAACATGTATATAAGAACCGATGTAACAAGGTTAAATTGCACTAGTGTAGGTTGTTGTATCAAACATTTCATCAAGTGAATAATACATTTGTTTAGAGTTGACACTATTCAAGTCGTGTCTCAAATATAGAGATAGAAAGAATTGTTAACTTATACTTATGAGAAGTATTGTCGATCGTCGTTAGAGTTTCAAATAATCTTTAAATATATTCTACGAAATATGATGGTTGTCTACCTTAAAATTTACTTACAAATGGGTATATTAAAAATTTACAAGATAGAAAAAGATATATAAATATTCACTCAATTGTTAAATTTGTAAACGAAAAATAATTCAAAACAATTTATCATTTCAATTTAACATATTGATTGTTATATTTCAATTGTACCATATGATTAATGTATGTGAAGTACTCACAAGTTTACAAGTAATTCCTTCACTTTATATTCATGATTATAAACATGAATACATAAATAGATAATGAGATTATTTTAATAAAATTATCGGCATCTTTCTTTTATTAATAGTTTTTTCTCTAATTCAGTACATTAAAAATTTGAATATAGAAATTACAAAAATTTTAAGCATAAAATTAGATTATTCTAATTTGAATAGAAACCAAGTCCAGGAAAAGGTTTTGGTCTATTCATTCACCTTCTTTGGTTCTACACAAGGTCGAGTCCACTTGAAACTAGTTGGGGGTTGTTGCCCCCATTAAATTATGCATTTTGTTTTAAGTGGTTGAATAATTTTATTTTATTATTAAAAATTAAGTATTGTCACTACTAAAAAATTATTAAATAATTTTATTTACCAAGAATTAGAGATCCAAGGATGTGAGTGACCTATAAATTGTAGAATGATTGATTGATTTTTTTTTCTTTCATGAATTTTATTTAAATAAGTAATTTTTACTAAATTTAATTTTTTCTGTATATTTTATGTGATTTATTGTTTTAAGTACAATCATTTTTTATTAATTTTTCTGTCTTGATGTAGTATTTTTTATGTATTTATGTAGTGTTCATTTTAATTTAAATTGACATAATAATTTTGATCGATTACATATTTTAAAATTTATTTTTTATATTTTTAACAAAATTAAACTTGTTTTACATCAATATATTTTACAATTTTTGAATCAATTAATATTGATTTTTAATATAAAAAGTATATATAATTTTATAATCTTCAATTTTTTATAATTTTCATAAGAATATTTATAGTATATGAGACTGCTCCCACCAACAAAAATTAATTCCTAGACTAGATCTGTCCCTGGTTGGCTAGTTCTACATACCTTCCTTAACATGATATTATTTCTAGCTATCCTAATACATGCCAATGACACCGCCATCCAAATTAATTGTCTAAATATAACACCAATGGAGACATATTTCTTTCAATTTTAATTATAAAAAAAAAATGTGAATACTTCGATATCTTACAATTTGGTACAATATATAGTACACAACAACCAATTGTTTAAAAATCATATTATTTATTATATAAATTTAATTTTTTAAATAATTTAAATTTTCTATGTATTTTATCTTATTACCAACTTTGTCCATCCTTTTCTTATAGGTACCAAAGGATTTTAAAAAGAAAAAAAAAATACATCCTCCTCCCTTTAAGTCAAATAATATATGCATTTTAGTACAACTTTATTGAAAGGGGGGGGGGGGGGGGGGGCCACAAAGACCCCACGGATTAGTACATGCAATATATCTCTGAAATTCACCCCCTTCCAACCTAACGGTCAAATATATTTGTTGGCCATAGATAGATATAAAGCTACCCTCTTTACAAGTATCTTGATCACAAGTAAGGCATGTTTCCAATATAAGATATAATGATAGCTCAACACACACACCCATTTCACCAAAAACCATTACTTAAGTTTTTTGTCTTAAAAATATTAAAAAAATAAAACAAAAAGACTTTGAAAATATAAAACTAATAAAAGAAAAAGAAAGTGTTCTTTGAGTTCCACTTTCATGCAGAAGATCCTCTTTCGTTAATTATCATCCTTTGTTTTTTTTTCTCTCTCTCTCTCACACCCTTATCTGACAGAAAGAAAGTGAGAGATTGAGGCTTGACATGTTCGAAGATTGGTTTTATATGCTTGTATTGTGGAGGTGATAAATGAGATTCCAAAAAAATAAAAAATAAAAAGCCTTAAAGAGAGAGAAAGTAAGAGATTCTTATAATGTGAGAATTAAAAGGGGTGGATATCACATGTAGAATAATAATATAGCTTTATGTTGAATGGAGAAAAAGATAAAATAAAGTATATAGTATTAAAGAAACTATATTTCCACAAGTCAAGATGCAAACGATTTTTCCCTTAAAAGAGGGGCAAGCATAAACATACACATGATCCCCTTACTATCCATATACTCCACATTAAAGTGATCATTAATCAAAATTAACCAAGACAATGCATATCACACACAGTTAGACAGATAATTAGATCATTTAAATATATTATCATAAATTTAATTTGTAGTCAATACATATAAATATCATATATTAAAAAGGTTAATCTCTTAAATAAATTTTTGTATTTTGATGGAATAATTGTTGACTTTCGACTAGGCAATAAAAATCACTAAGCGAATTTTGATTATTAAATTTATGTTACAACCCTTCTTTTTTTTCCATCACAACTTTTCTTACTTTTCTATTGTTCTTTTTTGTTCTTTCTTTTTCATATTCATTTCTTGGTGTAGTTAAAATAAAGTAGGGTCAATATGGTTGGGAGTATATATGAGCAATAATGGACCTAAAGTGAAAAAGAAAGATATGCATGAAGAGAGTTTGAAGAGGAGAATCAATCCTTGCAGCTACTTCTCATCTACTCATCTTGCAAGGACTCTTTTTCCTCTTTCTAATTCATTTCACTTTTTCACAAGAAACTTGATATGGTTGGCAATTGTTTAAACATCAAATTCTTTGGCTAATTAATTGGATTAATTAGTTTGAATGTCCTCTTGCTTTTGGTCTTATATATTTATTGCCTATAGGGCCATAGTACTATACTTCAGAAAGAAAGAAAGAAAAATGGTTGTATTTATTAAATAATGGAGAAGAAAAAAAAAGATGCCCCTCCATATGCAATAATTTTTTTTACGGACATATGCAATAATTAATATAATTTCCTTTTCTCTGCCAAGATGTGATAATTTCATGTTACTTCATGATCACGTCCCATTCATTTTTCTATTATTCATAATAATACAACCAAAAGTAATGTCCCATTGCTCTTTTATAACGCCAAAATTTTAAGTCACATTAAGCAATAGGGAATATCGAGAACAATTAATTAAAAAAATATCAAACCAATTTGCCGTGCATAAATAATGCTTTGGTTTCTATGTCTGTACGGGTTGGCCTGCCCTCTAGCATATAAATATTACTTTGTCATAAACTTTAATTATCTAGTAGATTAGTCTAACCTTACCCTTATGACTTTATGTTATAATTATTCATTCTATGATAAGGTCAAGCCTCCAATTAATTTTGTATAGTGCTATCAAACCGTAGGAGATACAGGTGAAACTAACAACCCAACTTGTGGAATCCTTGGTTGGCATTGTCACATTAAATTGATTTTTTTTAGTTAATTATAAGGTTGGTTCGGTGGTAATTTTTTAGATATAATTTTAAAAGAGTTTGTTACGTGATTATTAGAGTATTAAAGTATTAACATTTTTCAAAAAATTACCTTAGTATATTTTAAAGTATTACTTATATAAAATACATATTTAGATTTTCTGTATTTGAAAAATCACGTATTTATATAAATTATAAATCTCATTTATCATTTTAAAACCGATCACTTCACACAACATTTTTATCAATTCATTTTTAATAATTTTAATTATTGATTCAAAATTGGACGAACAAGATCAATAAATATATTATATATTTACGGTGTGGAATCCAAATCCCTCCAAACACACTTAATAGTAAAATTCTGATTATATCTAACACATTAATGTTAATATGATCACATTTATATACATTAATTTAATTTTAATTTTTCATTGATTTTTTAATATTTATTTGGGAGCTAAATTTTGGCTCTCCCTTTGCTGGCACAGCATGTCCAAGATTGTTTGAGACTTTGAGCTGGTTAAAAAGCTTGCAATAAAAATAAAAATAAAATGAACAAGAACAACATCGTATGGTCTTATTTGTTCATTATATGCAATGAATCGAAGGTATAATTGAAGTCCCACATTGACCCTATGCCCCCATAATACTACTACTATAAATAAAAATATTAGAAAGAAAAAAAAAAAAAGCATGTCAAGATCAACTTTTTTAGGAAAGCTACATCTCCATACATGCTTCGTTGTGATGATGTTGTCCAAGTAATACTAATGAGAAAAATCTATACAATTTAATGTGTTTTTACATATACTAAAACGGCACCAGCATATGTGTGCTTAATTAATGATATTGCACGTCTAGATTTTAAAGCAAAGAGCTATGTTCCAAAATGTGTATTTAAATCCTATATTGAGATTCTATCACCAAACGTTACTTTTTTTACCACTATTCTTAATGGGTTTATTTTTTTTCTATAAGGAAAAAAATTCTAAATGGATTTTATTTTTCTTAAAAAACGTGCATTAGCCAGCTGTAATAATACTTCATAAAAAAGATGTTACAAAGTCCATTATTTATCTTTTCTTTTTTACATACTTTAATTCATCAAAGTTTTGGGTATGTTTCTTTTCTTTGGGGTTTAAAATCTTAGCGGGTAGTTAATTTGTTCAAATTAAATTGTGAACCAAAACGCATAATTTATTTTTATCATCTCCGATCGAATGTCATAGATTTTAAGGTTCAAATATTTATTTAAGGAATGACTTCTTTAAATAAATGATCTTCCATATTACACATTTGTTGTCAAATGTAGTTTACTTTGGGGTTTTTTCTTCTTAATTAAATGCGATAATATTGAATTGCCAATTATTTAAAATTTAATATATCATTTCAATATAAATGTTTAATTTGATTAATTTAGATATGATAATAGTAAGTGATAAATAATAGTCCATTATTGTAAATATCTTTGAAAGAAACAAAGAAACACATGGTAGCAAAATTATTAACCTATGTACAGAAATACACAATAAATACGACAAGCAACTTTTATGGAAAAGTGTTAACATAATGCACGCAACCATGAATGTAAGCATACTAAAATCAATAATGTAATCAAAACATCCATATCTATCCATGTTAACTTCTTAATTTTTTATGAATATAGGTGGATATGGACAAACTCTGAGATTCAGAGAATACATAAAATCAAAGTTTGGCGATCTCAAATTTAATTAGGCCTTATTAGAAATTCAGATTCGTAAGACAATTTCAATTAAAGAAAACCTACCCATTTAGAATTTAAAAAGGAAAAATAGATAAAGTCACGAGCACATGACAAATTTTATATCATCACAAGAGTTTCAACATTATTAGAAGTTAATGCATACCACCTTCCTTCCCTCTTTTTCTTTTCATATATTCTTTTTATTCATTTTTCTTTTCATATAGGAAAAGCTGTATATCTCACTTTTAATTTAGAATTTTGTCGCATAATATTTTTATGTCCATGTAATGATATTTATAACATTTATATTTTTGAGTAAAAAAACTCCCATTTATGTTTAATGCAATACACACTTTTAATTTAGAATTTCTTAAAGTGTGTGTTAAAATCATTTATATACATTGTGGGACAAAGGGGTAGAAGATCGCAGTTAAAATAAAATAATTAATATACATTAAAAACATAACATAATACCCCTCCCTTGATGAGTAGCTTATCTGATTATTTTACCTAGATTAAGAAAAATAAATAAATGAAAAAAAAATGTGCTTCTTCTACTACATTATCCTTATTTACTATATTACTCTTATTAAATATTTTCTTCATCTTATTTTAATGGTTTAATTTAAGTTGTATATACTGTTTAAGAAAATGATTAATTTTGTTAATATCATTTATAAAATGAATTTCATTTACTTAAATATTTATATTAATTGTAGCTTGTTGAGAAATTTGATAAATTAAGATCCAATAAATAAATATATATTAATAAAAAAAATAATTAATATTGTATTGATATTGTAAATGACAAATAATTAGAGATAAAAAATAATAAATAAAACTTTTAAAATGAAACTTGTAAACTATTAATGTATTTAATGTA